>OZ012659.1:5396655-5996655 GCA_963942545.1 Oxycera nigricornis
CATTGAATTGTCTGTTTCAATATTTATGTTTTCAGATTTGTAACGTATAATTATTTCTTCGGTAAACCATTTTCCGATATATTTTCATAAATGTTGCGATTTCTACACATATTGTTTCGTAATATTTCAAGTGTGATGACCGTAAAAATTAAATGCTGGAAACTTTTTGAAAGTGATGATTTGTAATTTTTATGATTTGGTTTCTCTCTCAAATTTATTGAAATTTAAAAAAACATATTTAAAAATTAATATTCAATTTGCTTGCTGTAGTTTAGGCATAACTTTGAAGTGATAGTTTCATGAAATTTATCAAAGATTAATTTGAGGTATATTTTTGGCAATCACAGCAATTTAGCGTAATAATTAGTTCTGATTTCCTAGCTATTCGCATCGTTTGAATTTGAAAATAAAATATTTTAAAGATCATGTTGGTGAAATTTTCGAGAAATTGTAAAAGTATTCATAAACTACGTGTTTACGAGGAGGAAGAAGTGTGGTTCAAAGCTAGGCTGAGCCACGTGCATAGCCAGGAGTCCGAACTTGTTCCACGTAGATTCGCTCGCAAACCCAACGCTAAGAAAAATTACTGTAAAATGCTCAAAAATGAACTGATGATATAATTGTCTGGACAGTTTTTCTAACGATTTCAAGATATGAGCGGCCTCGTCTTCGATCACTGCGGTTGGATCTCATCCGATAAATCTCCCCATCGGTAACTTACAACGAAAGCTAATTGAAAATTGCAAATATGAAAGGTGTTTCTAAGTGAAACAATTATTGCATTTTTGGAAAAATATATTTTTCATTCAAAGAAATTCGAAAACACTCATTTTATTTCAATGGTTGTCATGAAAGGCTCAATTCTTTTCGGGATGTTTGAAAGACTAATAAGTCTTTTTTTTCAATGTAAGAAGTATGTATGTTTAAATCAGCGCGTACTTTTGAAAACTCAATTTTAAAGCTCCGATTGTATATCTGCTGGATGCATGATTACATGCAGATTATTTTTGTTTGAAAGTAGGTTTGCTTTAAAGGTTTTGTGTTGACTATGAAAATGAATAAAGTCTCTTGAATATTTCTGAATAATATGATAATAAGTGTTACGCGCAGGCTTCAGAAAACTTTGAGTGAAGTGGGTGGCAAGAGAACAATTGAATGAAGGCTGGGTGGCTGATTGAAAATGAGACATTGATATGCTCTAATAACTTGTATTTTTTATATTTTCCATATTGATATTTTTCCAACTTCAACTGCCTCTGACTAAACATAAAATTTCAGTCTTATTTGAGGTTCGACTGAGGAAGATTTCTCAAGATTTAGAGGCCCCTAGAACCTTCTCTCCTTCGTCTTAGTCCGTCTATTCTCAGCACGGCACGTATAGTGAGGGATTCAGATATGGACCAAACAGGGCCACATGGTTTTATTCTTGGAAACTAATAAGTTATAATTTTCATCGAGATTTCACATCTTAGGTATCTGTTTTTTTATTCATTTTTGGTGCTACTTTTCTCGCAATTATGTATGCGATTTTTTTTTCTGATTCACAAAAAACTCCGTATCCTGCAGGTTGTCATTTCTAATGTCGCAATTTAATATTTAGATACAGATTACAAGTGCCATAAATGTCACTTCACTTTACGTTTATTAAAAGCGTGAGCCATCAAGTACCACCGTTCACTTTAGAAGCAGGCACTCTTCATATTTCGTGCAAAATTGTAGGCCACCCAACTAAGCCGCCTTCGAACCACTGTTCTCGATTCAATGAGATACAAAGATGCCCCGCTTCACGCAATAGCATTTAAATAAATTGCCATCCATCTAAATAAGTACTTATATCCACAGATCGCGCGATTGATCCCCCGTATCCACATATTAATTAGTGCCCATTTCAATTGTCTCAATTATTCTTCGGGCCGCCAACACGACTCCCAAGACGTGCCTCGAGACGGCCAAGTCCCGGACCCAAGCACGGCTCGACGGATCAAGAAGTTGCAGCCGCAAGAAACGGGGCCGGAGCAAAAAGTGCAAGCACCTCAATTACATTAAATTGCGAGGACGGGCTCGTAACTCGCCAATTTAATTGATTTGCATTGACAAAACGATCGTTCGGGTGATCTTTGCATGCGATCCAACATACTCCGGTTGTGTCGTTCACATGTGGCTCTATTGTTGCAACAATTGAACAACATGAGAATAAGAACAATTATTCTTCGAACAAGACCAGCACGCGATGTGTGGTTTGTTGAAAGAGGTGTTGAACTCGGTGACCGACCTTTTGGGGTTTCAGAAGAATCAGTTTAGCCGATAGTGATGATTCCCTCGCCAGAGAACCAAAAAAATTACCGGATCACGGCACCTGGAAAACAAACATTTCCGAAAATCCCCATCCGAGAATAAACACAACAAACGCAGCTCACAAAACGATTTGCCGCTGAAGTTCGAAAGTCGTTTCTAAATCAATTTGAGATAAAAGAAGATTTTTGTAGCTGCGCCAAGTATTTAATTATATATTTGCTGATGATCAACATACTCGTAGATCAAAGACTGAGAAAAACAATGTGAGTTGTAGTAAATATTCCGGGGCACTCAAATAAATTGTTTATTGGTGATTTCCCGATTAAAAACGCTCCATCTTCTTTAAATTGTATTTTCCGAAAAATTCTCGTTCAAATCAACAACAAGCTTAACTTGAAAAGCTCTTAGTAAACGTTTTGGATAATGCTCGGCACCCAATTATACGAAAGACTCTCCTTTAGATCCACGATGGAATTTCATTAGGGCATACTTTCGCGAATTTGTCCCAAATTTCCGCCATTTGATCACACTTGATTTTCTACACACGAAAATAAAACGGAAACTTATTCTACAAGTGATTAAGTGCCCATGGAAAAATTCGTAGACTTGCCAAAGCTCTCAGTTGATCCTCAGCAAGTCTGCTCGTGAAAGAATCATTAGTCAACGATTCATGTTTGTATGTCCTTGTTACCATCGTGCATAATATATTCCGTATTCTTGGAAACTTTCAAAACGGCCCAGACTTAAAGACTTTCGTCGAAAAGTTCCTACAGTTAAAGCACTTCAAAGAAATGATTGTTTGCCCACAACGAAACATTCCTGGTGCCCCTTGTTGCTACTTGGCTCCTTGAGTCCAGATCTACCCAGGATGGTGTTGGTGCATGTATTCTACTTTAACAACTTCTTTAACGAAGCCGATATTGAATTATGTCGTATTTGGTTTCCATCCGACAGGGAAGTGATTTCTTTATGCAAGGACTAGTGAATGCTACAGGTGCCGAGTTCTACGCATTAGGCAAATCGTGTATGTGAGATGTGCGTGTAGAACGTAGGTAAGAGTGTCAAACAAAGCCTTATCAAACACAGAAAGAATTAGGTTCCCGTAGTACGTGACGCCCCTCCCTCAGTCCTGCGATAACGACAACAGGCGACATAATCGATTTTCTCGAACAATAAATAAAGCCATAATGGGGGTCGTATGAAATGATTCCGTAACGGGATTGAAGGAGAGTATAATTAGAAGTCGCAGCCAAGAGTATTGACGTAACAGTGCCGAAAAACAGGTCAGGGTGCTTAGTAATGCTCATAACTATCTACAGTATAGAAAATAGGATATTTGTTTGGTTGCTATTGTTTGCTGTATTGGAACTTAAAGGGCGAATGAATGGGTGGATGGAACTGGGCCGTAGAGAACTAGAATGCGGAATGAGGACGAAGGGATTTTACTTGTGAAATGAGCTCTTATAGATTCGTTTTTTTTTTCATTCTTCTCTGAACATAGCTAGGGAGACATCAGGGGTGCAATTTAAATTCACAAATACATGAAGTTCGTAAAGCCGAGCTCCGATGCAATGGCACCAGGAGTATATTCTGTTCGTAAAATAGAATAATTATTATAAATAAAAATAGTTGAACTTATCAGATAGAATATAGTTCCACATGCCGCTCGCTCTCTCTTTCTCTCTCGCACGCACTTTTAACTCGAAGTTTGACATTCAAGTTATCAGCTGACGTTAAAGCAAAATATTAATACACATGTTGCGCAGCTGCTTTTATGGATATTTTAGTGCAATTGTGAAATTCATTTCCTTCGAGTTGTTCGATGCATAAGTACTGTTTACCCTCTTGGCTATTTAAAAAATAATAATATTGACATAGATTTCTTACAACACTTTCCCATAAGAATATGCAGTATAAAACGAAATACCGTACTTATTTTGATCAGATGTTGATGTTGTGCAGCTGTACAGTTTTATAAATCTCTTAGAATTTAGTAGTTTTTTCTTATCTTTTCAACAAAATTAAATTTATAAAAGTTTTTTTTACAGGTACGCTCAAACGAAATGTCGAAATCTAAACCGTAAGTAATAATCATTGCAAACTAAAATATGTTTCACTATAAACAATAAAATCACAGGTCCTGATTACACACATTCTATTCCTGAAAATAATGTGGTTTTTGCGTCCTATTTAATGGACAATAGGGAAAAAATAAGTTAATCGCTGTTCCACAATTAGGACTAATTGATGTCCAGTCTAATGGTGATAATAATTGCTAATGGTGACATGCTGCTAGTACCAAATCATAACTAATTGTACTTCGATCGGGTTTAATATACCATTCAGGTACTAGAATGCTTGATGTCTTCCACTAGTCTGTATGTGGAGATTTTCCGTTGCCATGGTACTTACATACCGGCATCGTTTTGACTCCTGTGGCGTACCAACAAGCGAGAATGCTTGGGAAGAGTCCTTAGTGTGATGAGACATGGCTTTGATTTTGAAACTAGAGTGACTAAGATACATGTACATATTCGTTTAGTCCCGGTTAGAAATAAAAATGGAAATTTGCATTAAATATCTTCAGGGTGACTATTTCACTTCGGAATTTGTAAACTTGAATACTTCGTCGGGATCAAGTGAAAGCCTCAACACATTTGTAAGTATTCTCTTACTCTTTTCACAAGAGCAGCATGGACTCCCAATTGGAAGTTCTTCCAAATGGAACAACACAAACTTGAAAAGAATACGCTCGTTTGGACACGTTACACGAGCGTGCTCATCGTACGTAATGGAACAGGATCAAAGCAGACGTCACTCGAAACACCAACTAGACACACTCTCTCTCTACAAATCAGTATTCTTCCGTTCATAGTGTAGGCTTTTGATATACAAAGGCTGGAAATCCTTTAGCCTCAGAAAGTTTTCCCGTTTACAGTTTGTACGCCCAACTACCAGTCCCCAAGGGCCGGTCTATGTCATTCTTCTTCTTCTATCTGTTCCTTCTAAATATAGGACGAAGCCGAGATTCATCGATTTTCTCTTGTTGGGCTGGAGTCGTGGCTGTTGTTATTTCGGCGAGTGTTTCTCGGATTTCCACTTGTGCCATTATGTCATTGCGTTTTGCCTGAGAATCTCCACCACCGACACCCCTACTCGACTTGCCTAATGTGCAGAGCTTATAGTATGCCCTATATTATCCTTAAAGAAGGAAAAGTTTTGGCGGAAGCTAGGAATGAATCTCGTCCAAATTGCTGTCCAAAAATTATCACAAGAGACTGGAAAAGGAAGGTTGTTGAGATGCTTATCGGAGCTGAATAAATTGGTTTGTTAGCTTAATGCTGCCTTTAAGGGAATCGTAGATCGATTCTTCGCTTTCCAACAGGACGATGTTGAATAACGACGTACCTGTTGTGTTATGTGGCATGTGTCTTTATCAATATTGAATTGGGGCATTCGTCAATAGTAAATACGACCGAAATGAGCAAGACATGCTTACATGCAATATGAAAGATGACATGTTTTTGTAATAATATTCGATTCGGGATCAGCAAAAAGGGCTTTAAATATTATGTTACATCGTAGTGGGGGAAGAATTTGTATGGGGATCTGTGTAATGCGTTTGTAAGTCAATGCGCTCTTGTAAATGCGGTGATTTATTAGGCAGCTCCATCATCTCAAGTACATGATAGCAAAAGTATTCTGGTTGACTTTATTATTGTGGGGAATAATAGACAAGCAGGTAATCCAACCTCACCATTGTCTGCAGCTCAAGAATGATGAGTTTGTCTAGTTCTATTATTAACAATATTTCAAGCGGTTTCGAATCCATTATAATATAAGTTTTGCACTGAATGCGATCAAGGACACTTGTTTGGAAGCTGCGATAAAACTACAACACTGTGATTTTGCTCATTTCATCACTTAAACGGATCCAGCATGCTTTTCTTCCGATAATTTCAATTTCGAAACTTTCGGAAGTGCTCGATGTGTTCCTCCTATCCTTTCAAGATTCTTTCAAATGTTCAAATTTCGACGGCAAACTTTCAACTGCCACTATCATCATATGCCAAGGGTGAAACCTCATAATTTTTTCTACCTATTAATTACCTTACTTGACGATGGCAGTGTAATCCTACGTCCGTTCGAAAACTTATATATAAAAGTTTAAAATCTCTGACAGAGTAATTAAAATGTCAACAAGCTTTCATCCTAAATAAACTTTTACATTAATCATGATGGTATCTTCCTGGCAAAAGTGCTTTGGTCGGAAGGATGCCGTAAAAGATATCAAATGCAGTTGAAAACTCTCTAGAAGTTCCTATTGTTGTTTGAAAATACGCTTTAAAGGATGTTTGAATTTTTCTGGAGGTTTGTGCGTCTGTTATGTCTTCCACTGATATTTCATTTAATAATCAATATTTTGTACTGTCGAAGTGAAACTGCTCAACAATAAGCAGAACTTGTCTAAGTAGAAGTATTGTTTTGAATTAGTTGTCCTTTGACCTTTAATAGTTCTGCTGGTTGCAATAAAAAACAAATAACTTTTAACAGCAGCAAAATTGAAAGACGATTGGACGATGGTTCCGTGCAGTTTCTGTTTTTGATGAGGGTTAAGAGCAATCTTTGTTGGTGATATTTAAATGAAAGTTTGCGAAAGTGAAGACAATTTAGGAATTAGACGTATGTATGTATGTAGTGCCCCGTGGATGTGGTTAGTCTTTGATAATTAAAAATATAGTGTTGCAGATCAGCTATGCAGAAGAAAGACTTTTGTGTAAAAGAAACGATGAGAGATCATGTCAACTTTTGTGTCCTGAAAGGTTAAATTTCTATAAAACAAATGAGGGAAATTGAGGGAAATATATGTCGGACAAATGCAAATAACATTTGAATTGTAATTGAACTCACTATTACAACATCAAACTTATAACCATCTTCATTTAATATTCAATGAACAGCATCACGAAATGATCTATACTCGGTTGATTTTCGCTCGTTTACAACTTGAATGCATCTCCAATTCACCCGAGAAATACCTTCGACCATGGAGTCCTTGCAAACTTTCGAATATAAACGAGTCGGTTGATGCAAGCTATCTGTCGTCTGGTGAACGAATGTGCATAAATTTGTGTATTTCATATTTGAACAAATCCACTGTGTTGTGGAATTTGTGATGCTGAAACCCTCAAAGGGATATCTTTGATGGAATAAACTTTTAAGTTGAACGAAGCGAGTCTATTGAAGTGTAGTCTGCATAGAAAATGTGTGGAAAGAAGAGATCCAGCTTATTCCTTAGATTGGATTTTAAAGGATAGTTTTCTGCATAAATAACTTGAAATCATTGCATGGTATCCTAACAACATCATGCAAAGAATTTGGTCCCGGATATTCGAAATATTCGCGAAATACTTGGGTTATGTGGGGCAATTGTTAACAAAATTTCAATGTTACGTCCTTAACTCCTTCCGCATCTTATGGGCGGATTCTCAGACATCTTTTTTGCTGTCTAGTTAATACTCCACATTCACTGAGTATTGTGACATGAGTTTTTTTGAAAGTGGTTTATTCCTAATATCACAAGATCTTTTTAACATTACCCTCAGTCTTTTTACAACTACCCTCTAGCTTGGGGTATAATTGCATACAGGGATTTCCTCGTGAGGTTAGTATAAAATAAGACTGTTGCAGTCACTTCAATTTCAAGGATCATTGTGTGCTAGACAAATTTTCAGGGTGATGGCAACATGTTTAAAATAACAACATTCAATTGTTTTCATTTATCCTAGATGATATTTCGGCGATCCCATGGGTCTGTTTCATATCAAATTAACTTTTAAATAGGGTAATGTATCAATAAAATAAACTTTGAGGAATTGTATTTCAAATGTGGTATCAAAAATGCTTACTTGCTGAGTTGTTTGATACTAGAAAATCAATAAACAACTTGTTTTATTTATTGGGCATCGTATTAATTTTTAGGAATTTCTATGTGAGAGTATAAATTACACTTCATCGCATTGGGCCGTACTGTACGACCAAATACAAATAATTTTCAGCTCGTGTCGTCTAAAATATGTTTATCCTTAAGAACGCTTTATAGACTATCATAAAAATAAAATGGCTAACTTTCGCTATTTTAGCTCCAGTTGTGTTGAATTACACAACCATCGTCTAATAATATATGCATTAGTAGCCCCTCCTTTGGAAAGAACGCTCTGGTTTTCAAATGATGGAAAATGTGAAGTAAAATTTCCCCATGTATAAGTTAATTCAATGCACTTTCTTACGTAGCATTTTTGGTGCTTAACGAATTCGATCATACTGATTTTCCATTATTTACTCGATTATATGTGAACCTCAAGTCACTAAAGGTATCCAGCTCGTCTTAATTGCTTGATTGACCTTTTCATGTTTGACTAACATGAATCCATTGTTTGTTTACAATCATGGTGTTGGAGTATCGGGAATTTGTTAATGGTAAGACCTTCAAAGAATACTCTGTTATTGTATGCCATTCATTGTTACTTAAAACATGAGTACCTAATGTTTCCTCCATTTGCATGAATGTTTATTAATTTATTTTGTAAATGAGTTTCGAATTTTCCTCTAGCGATAGTAATTTTCGTAATCATTCCATGGATTTTCAGGTTGAACTTTGACCAGAATGATCGAAATTGATTTTTCATATGAATCTTGATTTGTTTTATTATATAAATACGGATAAATTAGCACAAAAAAGTTGCTACATAAATAATGTTTCGCGACGAAACGCACGCAACCCTTAAGTTGGTAGCATTGATTACTGAGTAAGCACATGACAAAAATGACAGATCGTGTTGAGGATGCGATTACGTAAGGGGGAAATGGTTGCTGGTACGTCATTGAGAGCCTATGTAAATCTCATTACGTTGCTGCGTTTATATTTGACTCATATAAACTCATAAAGCCCATTATATCACAAATTATTTCAATATTTGTACATAGTTTCACGTGTTGCGACATCCGACAGTTAATAATTGGAAGTCTTCACATGGATTGCAAAATATACGAAAACGTCAATATGTTCCAATGACCGTCCATTCCAGAAAAAAGCTCCTTGTTGCCCATAAGGAATGTTAAGAAGCTGAAAATGTTTAATGTTTCGTTGAAGTGTAATTCTATGACTCTTATGCCTCTATCGACGAAATAGAAATATATTGGACACTTCCATCCGGACTGAGTAGTCTTTCAGCTATTGGAGATGCATATCAGCTCCCGGCTAAACGAAAGTTTAAAGAAGTTCTGTTCAATATAAATAACTACATAAGGAATGTAAGATAAATTGTATATGATACTTAATTGCTTCTCTTAGATTTTGGAATATATTTCCAAAACATTTTCACTTTCATTCATAGAGCATGGAAGTGTTGATACACTGTTGCATTATTTCCTGTTTAATCTGTCAACACATAAAAACTAAAACTTTATAAAACGACTCATTTTTGATTTTCGCTTTCATTTTCCCATTAGAAAAAACACCTATCATCTACATGAAACCCTTTTCGCACCACATACTATTCATCCTTTTCGAATAGTCTGATTGTCCTCGTTAGAAGAACGTCGACCAACAACGATAGCTTGCTATGTCCATAAACAGTCTGTTCTGCACCTGAAGGATACCGGGTGTTCTTCATTTTTCCAAGGAAGCACTTTGAGCTTGTTCTAAGTGATTTATAGTGCAAGGAGCTGGTACACAACTATTTACGATTGGAGTTGCACCAACAACCATGTTCGATATTTTCATTAAATCGAGATGCAATGGTAGGTTCCTTGTAAAAAATATTCCTGGAAGGAAAACTAGATCAATAGTTTGGGAATGAGTTTCTGCTTAGCAAATAGTTTGTGAATTGTTTATGTTGAGGGGATGGCAAACGGGAAATTGAATGGAGGCAGTGTTGATGTAATTTTTATTATTATTGAAGAAATAATAAAGAATCTGTTTTTTAAGTTAATAATTACTAAAGTTAATATTATGAGGGCACTTTTCTATTTATTGAAACTTTCACGGCATCTGCCAATGAAGATTGCTTTAGTGTTTTTTGTTAGCTTGAAAATGTTATAGATGCAATAAAACCATAATTCAATTTTTAAATTAATGCGTATCAAGACAAGATGAGAACTTTATCCAATTTAAGGAAAAAGTATTTCGTTTTTTATCGTCGATAAGATCAAACTCGTGCCAAGAGTGATCAAATGGCTAAAATTACATATTATCAATCTACTTTTTTCTGGCTTATAGCACATTTACAATGCCCAGAAAATATGTAGTTATGATTGATGCATTTCAATATGCTTCGGACCATTCACAATGCACTGAGATGGTTTTGTTTATCAGATACATACGCTTAACAGCTACGGTTTGAAAATATGGGTGCCTAATTATTTTTAAAAGCTCATATCGACAAAACAATCAATCAAGACAACATCATTGCTTCCTTTGAAAATCGATTTTTTTTTGAATTTGATTAATTTGTTTATGCAGTGTACAAACTCTTGTTAGGAGCTTTGAATTTCCTTGAAATATTGTGTCAAAAAGAGTGGTGAATTTGAAAATATCAACTAGTGACATCTATTGCATATATCGACATCAGTTACGAGCATATTTTGATCCGTGATTATGTTCAAATTATGTTCCAGAGGTAATTTGAAGACATATGGAAAAATACATGTTTTTGAACCCGATAATGGTCAAAATCATGAATGGTGTTAAAATTATGTAGTTTCGTAGCAATGTAAGTAGACTATAAGCAATAATCTATACATTTTGATAATTTGTTCTGCGCATCACCAGATTTTACATTTTTCATCGATTCATCAATTAAATGAAGAAATTTTCATTTATTTGACTCCATAATCTAAGAGTTGTGAATAGTTGAATATTCTCCAAAGATTTTCATTAATTCCACTTACTTTCTAATTAGGGAATCCACACAACAGCTTCGTTTCGTATCATTCAATCATTCAATATTTAATGCTGACATCAGTTGTTTTAAAACTCATCAGCTATTCTTCTTCCCATCAAATTTGACGAAGCCTTTTTTGATATGAAAAACTTCTGGATTAATTTTACAATACACAGTGATGGAAAATTGCATGAAATATTTTTTTTCAATTGAAATAGATGTAGGGATAAGGTTCAGATGACAGACCGTTTGGTCACTAAGCCTGCGGTGACGGGCTAGATTCCCAGTCTTGGTAAGTGTCAAAGTGTGGTTAGTATAAAAGCTGAGTTTATGGGTCATCTACCAACCCCGGCATGTGTGAATGAATGAAATAATCTTTACTTCCTCACCCTAGCATTTCTCTTCCGCCAAGGCTGTACTCTGCATTACAGAATTGTTGTTTGAGTCAAGGCAATATCAAAACGAGCGAGAATACTTTTAAAGCAGAACAACAAAAAACCACCATACCATTGGCCCAACAACAACCCAATGTAGACCAAGAAAATAGAATTGATTTCGATTGAAGCTAAAAAAGGAATGTTGCCACTATAAATTATTATCTTATAAATGACAAGTTTAATTTCGATAAGGCATCTTGAAATGCAACCAGAAATCTTGCCGACCATTCTAGCTCATCGGACGCTTCTCTTCGTGCCAGTTGAGTTGGACTTATTTTTTGAATAATATTAATGAATGTCGAAGAACAGGTCAAGGATCATAGCTGTAGAATGTGTTGTTGTGGTTTTTTCAAACCTACATTGTAATATATGCACGACGTCGAGAAAAGTGTTGCTGGCAAATGTTGAATTTGATGTTTTTCTTGAGAAAATCATTGGGATGATTTTCCTCCTGTAAGCAAAGATGAATTTCCCGCGACTAATCATGTTTAACTTTTCTAAGGCCAATTTATGTTCTTGGAATGTCTATCTCAAAAATGGCCAGTGCGAGTTATAGCCCAGAACAAGCTGGTGCTTTCACTTAACACTAGAAAGGTCGTGCCTCCCAAAGTCACATAGAAGGTCGCATAGGATCTGTGAGATCCAATGCCAATACTGGATCAGCGTCCAATGCCAATTTCCTGGAAATATCCACAAACATTTACAGCGACGACCCAACCGAGAAATATGGATACCGGATTTAGGAGGATACTGAGAATCATTAGCCCCAGAACAAAGCGGTTGCAACGCACAGATCTAAACACACACCGTGGATCTCTCAGATCCGGCGCGACCTTCCTAGTGTTAATCATTCCACCGCCATACAGTGGCCCATCATCAATATCTATTGTTGGCCCCACATCACAATCCCCGAGAATAGATGGATGTCGCATTCAAGATACGTTGTCAGATACTCGCACCCGATACGAGTTTGTTTGTGGTGCCTCTCCGTCGGTTATTCCGATAACTTTTTTGTGTGCAAATTGTAACATATTCGACAATTGACGGGTTGCGTCAGAGTTTTTGGTTGCCGGGCCGATGGGGTGGGAAGGTTGCAAGGTCTTTTAGGCGTCAGCGACGAAGCGATAATCTTATTGGACAAACAAGACAAATAGTTAATCAGTTATGCTAGACCGCTTTTCCATAATAATGTTGATTCGTTGTCCATCGATTGTAGCTACTAGCTTGCAATATGCTTGATTCCGGTTCGGTACCATTAAGCAGAAGGAATTGTTGGAGCAGTTGCTGGGGAACTGATTAAAGTGGATGCGGGTTAGAAAAATAAGCGTGTAGAAGAGTTTGTTGACAGTAGCTGTAGTTTTGATAACTTTTGCACCGCCAAAATACTTGAATGAACCTTGATGACCCTTGTTCATATGACCTGCACTATTATTGCCACAAAACATACACAAGAATAAACCAAATGGTAATGGAGTATTACAGATCATTCCTGTGCCAACACACGTGCCGATCTATCCAGAAGGGTTTAACCCGACAGTGTTCTTTAGGCTCTGGTATATAATTTACGGCTTCCAATGCACCTCATGTACATTTTAAATGCAACGTGTGGTCAACAAATACATAACAACATAATAATGCGTGTTATTTTTTACACACAAGAACGTTTAATTTGTCTAAAATATATTTAAAAAGCGTGTAAGTTTGTTATTAAAACACGTATCATCTTCAAAAATTAAATATCCACAATTATTAAAAGTATTACATACACACTTTCCAATGTCTGAAAGAGTAACATTCTCCATTTCGCTGCCATACTTCAAATTTCGCCCACCATTCGCGATCAAAGAAAAATGCACCAGGAAAAATGCAATATGAAAAAAGAATTTTGTCCACACCTATTGCCGCCACGTTTATAAAAGATCCCATTCCGCCATTTTCTCTCTCTCTCTCTCTCTCTCTCTCTCTTTAAAGCGTTTTTGGGTACCGTTTTGACATGCTTGATAGTTGACTCGTGAACTTGAACTTGTTTCATTCCACCGGGTCGTGGGGATTTCCGATTTCTATTCAGCTATTGACATGGTTCTGCTGAATGTTTTCGAGCGTACAGTTCGTGAGTGACCAAAACATTGTACGAAGTGTAGAGTGTAATTCGGCTTCATGTCGATATTGTGGATAAGTATTGTATAATGTATCCACGCAGACAATTCTGGGAAAAGTGGCTCAACATTTTCATCGGCGTTCAATACCACCCCTCACTCACCAATAGCCTTACGTTATCAATGGACACTCTCTAAGAAGATAACATTTAATAACAATGTCATGGAACTTTGATGTGAGTTCTTAACATTATTATTATTTAAAGTATTATTACTTTCGTTATTTTTATTGTGTTGTCATGTCATGAAAATATTCTTGGAAAGTTGTTCGTATGGATCTCAAGAGTTGCACGCCGCGGCTTGTTATTGCTTGTTTATCAGTATAAACTAGTGCGTTGCGTATCTTGATTGGCAATAGTTGAGGGTGGTCAGATTACAGGACCTTGAAGGACAATTTTCATAGTTTCTTCTCGAAGTTTCGCTGTATGATTCGTTGTATTATCTTGTTGAAATCAGCTTTCGTTAGGACTAAGGTAAATTTTTTTGACAAAAAAATGGTCGATCATTAATTGAGCATTGACAACCATTAACTGCTCCACAATTTTCTAGCTCATTTGTAAAGAAATAAGAACTTAACATAAATATCACAACTAAAGAAGCATTTATATTGAATATATTGCTGTTTCAAGAGACTTAAAATAAATAGAAATAAAATGATTTTCTCCCGAGGTAAAAAATAATCCGAGGCCAAATAGCTAATCAAGCGTCCCTTAACCAATCGCGGCTTTGCCGCAAAAAGTGCGCGTAACATTTAAAAATGCTAATCAAATTATTAAATGCATTGTCTCGTATGTATTGTAAAAATGAAGCAAATTTTTCGCGTTGTTACAAGCAGCATACTGACGAACATCAAAGTAGAACTTTTCCCACATAAAAGAATGAAACATTTTTCGATTTCCTTAATATAAACTACACGGTACACACTTACAAAATTCCATTCACCTCACAACACATATCTGCATGCTTTTTTGTTGGTAAAAATCTGCTAAGCATGAAAAAGAACAGGTTCTCTGCCAGTCTTTTCCATAAGCATATCCGGCAAAGTATTTGTTGCCCTATCGGATTGCTGTCAGGTCCTTTGACAGCGGAAAGTCCCTAAGAGAACAGAATTCTTGGCTTGTCGTGCAAAACGTTCACTCGAAGAAACCTGATTAGAATAAGTGATCAGACATGCACTATGAGTGGTCCCCAGATTTCCAAAAGAGTCCCTCGGATACGACAGACTTTGCGTTGGTGTTCCATTACTTCCCAAACGAGCTTGCCATAAAACGGATTTCATTTGTCTCGTTGTACATCAAAAGATTGTTTTCAATGAGATAATTCACTTTTTCACGCATGATGTAGTGAGTCTAATAGAATTTAATGAATGGATAAAGAAACGTTTCCCAAATTGAGGTGGATTTCGTGATGATGGCAGCTTGAAGCCTATCTAAATCTGGAGCCATACCTGCAAGTGAAGCTTACAAAAGATGCGTATTTATTTTTGTCTATGTGAAGAAGGATTTGAATGTAATCCACCTTTGAAAAGCATCAATTGTAAGAGCTTTATAGAGGATTTTCGAAAAGATTATTCAAATCATTTCTAGAAACGCTACATTGAATGCGAACCTGTAAAGGAACACGTCATGCAACAAGTATCATTATAAAAAATTTCAAAGGATTATTGTACAGCTTTACGTAATGCCAACTGCTCCTACTTTAGTTAAGAGAAAAACCATTCAAACAATGCTAGATCAATGGCTTCTTTTCGGCTTTTATTTCATAATCGTTGCTCCATTTGTCCAACTGATGGGATCATTTCCCTGAATTTTTTTTTCCATTTTCACATGGCAAAACCCTAAGTTTGTTAAGTGCGACTTTATGCAATTGAAAAAGAGCACTTAAGGGTCATTGGAATGGAGCTCCAAGGTGTGTGTCAGATATCACCATCATCGTCATATCAGATATCGTTGTACATCAACTCGAAATGCAGCAAAAAGGACATCAGCACGAACACTATTCCGTTGAGCAGTGAATGTCTATCTGGCGAATAGCTTGCATCAGACTGGAGCGGTTTGTTAACGATTTCTTGCTCGCTATCGCAGGATAATGACGAGTGCTGATGACACATCAAGTGCACTATTGCTGTGTCAGCTGCTAAGTAAGTGTCCTTCGAGCTCGACATCAAAAGTGTCGCATCAAGTAGATCAATATAAAAGCACACGAAGAACAATAGAATGTACTACAATGTTATTGAAAGATCGTTACGCTATGGCATTTCAATATAGAGTCCCTACTTTTATATCAATTTCGATTTCTATTAGCGAGTCACCGACATTCTTTGGGGTCAGCCAAGCTAGATACCATAACAGATTCCGTACTTCTGTGTGCAAAAGCTTGAAGTTCTTAGCAAGTAGAAGAGGTGCGAACGATTTTAATTTCGGACACAACAACTTTCAACTTTGACCCCACGTTTAAGAGACAAATGGATTGTTGTGTGGGCATTTGATTTTTCCGTAGTTTTTTTTTAATTAATTATTTTCCGTGTTGTCCAATCAACATGTTACCGATTTGATCTTTTTGAATGATTTTTTCGTTGGTTATTTTCATCCCAAAATATTCGTAAATACTAGAAATTCAAGTTACAAAAAAAATCAAATTTTATATCATTATGGTGTCAAGCGATCTGGTTCACTGACGCTAAATTAAATTTTGAAATGGCAAAGAAAGGGTTAATAATCAATGAATACCACGTCAACTTAGTTTTGGAAAATTTCTTTTAAGAAAGGACATAATGAGAAATATGTATGGAGTCCAATTTATATTTATTTCGCTAAACATAGTTGCAGATCTGAAAATAGTCAAAAAGATTTGAAATAATTACTGTGTGATCAAATCAGTATAAGCCGCGATTAGGACAGAAGTTAACAAGGCTTTTACTTCATTGACCTCACGGACGTCCCACCACGAGTGCGATGCAACGAATCAATCGTGCTGACAAGTTTTGGGTTTGGTCTCTTCAAAACTTGAGGTGCGGTGACTGCTGGTAGGCCTGTGGAGTTCGACGTGTTACGTCGTGCGTTGTTTCGCTAGTTTTGGCCACGAATCTCATAATCTAATTACAAAAATACCGATAAAAATCAAACAGTTGAAAATCCAACCACAGCAAATCAACATTTCAGGCTGTATCATCTGTGTTACAATAAAATATCGAGCACTTTCTGTGCAGTGACGCAAGAGAACCAAAAGTTAATGGAATTAATTTCGAAGCACACGATCGATATCATTGAAAATTTGGTCGTGGAGCTCACCCTACATAGAACGAGCTGCCAGTGCCCACCCGATCATGGCCTCACTTGAACGCATGTTTAACGCCAGCACGGTCCTTACCTACCGAATATCAAGAAAGAGGATACAATTTATTTACTCTTTTTTGGTGTTTTTCTCTCCATTTTGTTCAAAACATACATATCAAAGAATAAATCATTTAAATTAGTTGACAATCGTAATTTTCGTTGCGTTTCGCTTTTTTGCAGAATTTTATAGCTAACATCGGAACAAATGTAAACCTTGCAAAATAAGAATAATAGTTTGTGTTTTGTGTGTTATGTTTTTTCAAACAATCAAATAGTAATTTAAGATTTTTGGTTTATTAAAACGCTGAAAAAAACCTTATTGACAATCGAAACGGAAACTGTCATTAGAATCGAAAATATACTCGAAGAAGCTAAATCGGCAAAGAGATTGACTAGGTCAATCATTCGCAATGAGTCCTCCCTAAATTAATTGACTATTTGTTGATATTCTTAGATCATCGAATCGCCATTGAAACGGGCGAATCAATGGTCGTTTATTCTGCACTGCATGTACATTCCCACTCGAGTCTCACTCTTGAAAAAGTTGAATTGAAAGCGGGGCGACATTGGTTCGAAGTTTGGGCGACGTGCGAAACACTTTTGCCGATTGGCGAGCAAACTGCGCTTGGAGGTGGTGTGTCTCCGCATTGCATCTTGGGGCGGCTACTAAGCAGCTTTTCTAGTTGTAGATAATCGAGATAGTGCACCTATCTGCATTCAGCGAATAAAATGCCTAAAGTGACAATCTATGGGCAAAGCGTTGTTACTTTCCATATTGATTCCATTCGATTGGGCCGAGGTCATTGGGTGGGAGAAACACTATGTTAGCAGGGATTTCGGTGAAATAACTACCCATTTATTTGGATGTAGTTCGGATTTAAAGCGATTGACTATGTAACAAATCCTCTTTAATGGAAATAGTGCATTGAAATCTCAACATGATGTCCAAAGCAGATTCAAATGAGAAGGCCAAACCTATATATCAAGGCCTAAAATCAATCATTATCATTATCAATCAAGCGGAGTTGAATTGGAAATTTCCAGGAGGAGTTGAATTGAACGGATAGCAGGAGTTTTTTGCTTTGATTGACAGTGCATTAAATTTTTCATATGTATCTTTGATGAGAGGTACGTCTTTTAAATGTCCACTCTTCTACTTTTGTTTAAAAGAATGGTTTCATTTTCTACGAATAATTTGATTACTTTGATACAAGTTCATTTTCAAAGTTCTCAGTGGCACCAATCAACAAAGTCTAAATTTAGACCTACAATATTGAATCTTTTTAGAAACACATTAGCAAAGACCTACATCAAAGCAACACCTACACTTGGAATCCTTTCAGTTTGTTGAAGGCACAAGGACCTTTTCACACACACATACTCACAAACAATTGTTTGATGTTTTCTCAATTTCACGATGCTGAACACTTCAACGGGCAATTCCCCTTGTTATATTGAAATCAAAGGACACGCGTTTAGCATCGTTCAGTTAAGCAGAAATTCATAGAATCCTTAAAGCGTCACCATCCGTGATACTCTCGGACTTCCACTGAAAAATCTATAAGCCATGTAAATGTATCTGTGCTGCTCCAATGCAAATTTCCGTTCAACGGTGAATGATTTTCATTTTAAACAAGGCTGATGCTTTACAGGTAATCCAAAAATTGACGCCACAATAGTTGCCACTCGCGTTTAATAAGAATATAAAACAGTCGTTGTACGAACAATGTATATAGATACAAAATACAGAACTGATGCGATGTGAGATTTTCAGAGTTTGAATAAATTGGGTAGTGTTTCTATGGGTGGAGGATTGATGGATTTTATAGTCGCGTAACAATTTCAGTTTTGATTTGTAGCAGGAAAAACGGGTTGCTGACGCTTTCTATGACTAATTTGAAAGAATTTTTTCCACTTGATACGCATAAATAAAGGATTTTTCACCGTCTTGATACTTCCACCTTTAAAAAAACGAGATTTCCTTCAAGTATTTAAGTCATCAAGTGATCTTTTGAAAGGTTCAGCTGTGTGTATCCATATGTGTACCTATAATAGAACTTGGCCACTCCTTATGCATAGAATGTTATAGCATCCGCAACTACAAAGGCTGCTAGAGTGTGTTGAGGTAAAAAAGGCAACACGGTGTCCTATTTGTTCATGCTCAACCTGAGCACAAACGAAATTATCTCGCATGACTACCTCACCTGGTAAGCTATCAAATTTTCCGGATGAACAGTGACTAAAGAGTCGACTCCATTCTTCACTATTGTATCGTGCCTGTGGGCACTTCACATGGTGCGGAGGTCGGGAAAATTGATTATCTTTACGGTGTGCATAGCAGGTTTCAAGGATATGTAATAAGTATACATGCAGCATGGGTAATATTCCATAAAGTAGAAGGTATCATCCTCGTTATGCCGGCAAAGATTTGATCGAGGATGATAGAGATTTGGTTAGTGAGTTGTGATACCGTCAGAGTATCAAGGTAGCAGCAGGGTCTCATGTGATTTATTTTTTATCGTTGCGTTGTCAGGCAATAGCATCCTTGAATTTATTCCAACATTCGCCCATAAATCTACTTCAATCTGTATGCCTTTTCAATGAAACTTGAATTATAAGTATGTAACTCACTAAAAATATTACATGGAAGAGCATGCTTCGTCTACTTCTCATTGCTGAAAATTTTCAGCAGCAATACCCACTCAAGTTTCATCGCACTGTTCCAAAAAATTCAATGCTTGAGTCACTCAGTTCTCATTGGTTCTATCAGACAACATCCTCCGGATCTATGGATTGGCTACGTCAACATAGTTTTATACTAATACACACCATTCGTCCACAAACATTTCTCGATGTCTGCAAATCCAAGGTCTGTCTATTCATTGTCAGACGCCTTAACAGCTTATGCGGCAACATTTTACAATTTCATCTGTAAAAAAATAGTCCTATAGCTGCAGGAAAGCATATTTCATTGCCCGTGACCGCAATCATTTTTAATTGCTGTCCCCATGCAGAAAAGGGTGTAGGGTATTCATCATACTAAGCCGCCTTAGGCTGTTTCTGCAGATACCATCAGCCAGAGGGACTCGCGCTGTGTTACGAACCAACCGAAAACAAATCGTAGATCGATTGACTGCTATTAAATTAATTGGCGAGCATGGTTATGCGGAATTAGATGCAAATCATCAAATTAATAGCCCCACCAGAAAAGTCCACCCTTGAAACAGGTTGTAGAATAGAATGCACCCGGAAATCGGTTTGTTGTGCACACGGAGGACTTTTGGCAGATTATTGACTACGTTTTTATATACGTCATACATACTTGATCCACATTGTGATTCACTGAAGCAGGCTTGAGATTCTCAATTTATAAATGTGTGTGTGTGTTACAATAAATAAGCGAAATATTATACAAAATTAAAAAAGATTTAAAATAAATCAAATCTTGCTGTTCAAAGTAATTTTTGATGAAGCATGTAGTTGTAATGATTGAGACGAACTTGCAAATCAAGTAAACTTTCGTCGTATTGACCTCACGAACATTTAGTCTCGGGGGCGAGGCAACGAACCGTGTCAACTCGTGCAGACAATTTTAGGTTAAACGTCTCCAAGACTAGAGAGGCGTTGACTGCTGGCAGGTCAGCTTAGCTCAATGCGTTATCACTATATGCTTGAATTACGAAATACCGACGTAAGTATATAAATCCAAGAACATCCAAATCAAATCCAATAATCAATTGAAGCTATACCTTCTACTGTCCTAAAACTAAAATTTCGAGCACATACTGACTCAAAATTGTGATCAAAATTTCCCTGAAACCACAAAAATTACTTCTACTTTATTGAAATTCTATCCCGAATCAAACCATCGTACTACAAAAACTGGACCCGCAAGCAAACAATCTCACGGGGAAATGTCAGCAAAGCTTGCCAGACCTAGATGTGGCTACTTGGGTCCAGCCTACCATGGCCTATCGCTTGCGACGTCGCATATTCAACGCGACTAAGCCCACCGTTAGATACTTAAATCGAAGCAGCTTTCACTTGCTGAAAATTGAATAAGAATAATTATCTCTAAGGGAAGTGATAACTTACGCTTTGATTTATTTTTTATGTATGATTTAAAATGTTAAGTTTCCAACACATTTTTGAGTATGAAATTACACGGAGAATTTTTTAAAAATTCAAAATTCTATTGTGAGACATTTCCCGCCAACTTAGTATATAGTAGAATAATAAAATAATAAAATGAAAATGAAAGTAGGCATAAAAATTGTTAAAGCTTGCACTAAAAATTTCACCTGTAAATCGAGAAAAATAACAGTAATTATGTTTTGAGTTTATAGTGTTGTTTGCACAAATTTTTAAATCATAAATTACCTCTTGAGTGCTAGTGTTTTCTTTAAAAATATTTTGTCACTTATTAAGAATGCGAGTTCTATTCAGGTGTAGTTGTTTTTATGCATTTTTCTAATAACTTTGCAAAATTTGAAATTAACGAAATCGGTTTGTAATTGTTGTTCTATTTTTTTTTGTCTTTACGCATACATATGTAGGTGCTACTATCGCTTCCTTAAATGTATAAGGTTGTAAAGATTCGAATTGCTTTTGCAAAAGCTTTGCATGCAATCAATTTTCAAACAGATGCATATATAAAATATAGTGAAGCAAACTCATATGAAACTCGATGGAAACTTCATCAAAATTCCCTTAAAAGTTTTCCGGTTTGCATGTTTCATGATCGAAAAGTCACCGCTCACTTGCTTTCAAGGAATAAGTCAGTTGAGTTTTCCACAAGGCAAATCGGATTGTGTACTCGTTACATGTGCTCCTTGTTATTTCAACTTTCAAGGATGCGTGATTTTATCACGATGAATATTGCTTTTGAACTTGTCGCTCATTTCGATTTTTATTATATCATTTATTTTTAGCTAAAAATTGGCAAAGTAATTCATTTTTTAATGCATAGGGTGCCTGAAACTACTTAATAGTTTTTCTTAACTTGATATTTTTAGTTTTTTTCGAAACGAAGTCATTTCCAATATACCTATTCCGTTTATTTGGATATGTTTCTAAAATTCTAATTTTCTCCTTCATTCTCAATATCAGAAATTTTGCTTCGCTTTGAAATTAAAACGGTTTGTTATAGAACCACCCTACTTGCACAATATTAAAATAAATGAACCTTCTACAAGTCTGGAACCATTGGAAATCTTTCACCATTGCCAGCTGAACTTGTCACGCTTCGTTTGCATGTCCTTTTTGATGAATGAGCATGCTTCAAACCTGAGCCCGACATGTGGTAAAACGACACAATTTCACCTCTTTCTAAAGTGTACGAAATTCCTATTTATAGCGCCCGAAAATGAAAACAGTGGCGCCTGGAGCGCCATGTAGTGTACACGGCCTTGATTGTTTGCTCCTGCTGTTGGTAAATCTTCAGTTTTAGTCCAATTTATTTAAAGTTCATTAGATGTCGGGCCAAGCTATACAAAAACAACTGAATATTCATTGGTATAGACCAACTATCCGCTCCTGTACAGCGCATAAGTCAGGGAAAGCAGGACTGATTACAGGATGAGTTGAACGATATTTTCAATGAACAATGTGAACAAATGGAAGTTAGTCACGGCAGGACATTGAGTTTCTAGTTACTGCAGCGAGCCAGGATGTAAGCTACCACTTCATGATATTTTTGGCTCTTAATTAAATTCGGCGATTCAATTGTGTTCTGAATGCGATGACGCAACATAATCCAGAAAAGAGCTATTTAGACGTCCCAGAGCAAGGAAATTGAGTGGTTTTTGCTGAAAATGATAGCATGAAGTGATATTTGGAAACTATAACTACAGGTAACTCTGCAATATAAATAACTAATTCTTAATGTGGTGAGTAAAGAGTCAGAATTCAATGCAGATAGTACTTAGAATAAATTGAGACTGTAGGTACTAACAGCACCTTAGCTTAAGTGCTGGCTAATTCAATTTTTATAACAGCTGCTGAACAGCTTCAGCAGGCCAACCGCTGCTAAATTGAAGTAACTTACCTTGTATTATTGTAGTTCTTCCCTTCCCACTTTTTCAAATTTTCTGCACTGTTATAGGGTTTCTCATCTTTCTTCATACTTAACGGCACATCATGACTGAATTTACCATATTACTATCTGGGATATATCGAGAAGAGATTTTCAGAGACGGTCATCTGCCTAATACCTACTTTGGGGAACATTTGCGTAAACCTTCTGTCGAGAATGGTAGGGCGAGGCTTTTATTCGCACGTTATGTTGTTTCCAAGAGAATACAGGACATGTCACACGGTCTCTTGACCAACAAGGATGTCTGCTCTTCTTCGTTGAAGAGCAAATGCTTAGTTTGAGAACTTGCATCCTTCTAGTCAGTTTGAGTTGCTCGCCACAAAAAAAATCAGGTTGGGTGCATGTTTCGAAGGCAACAATCTTTTGTTATGAGCAAATCCTTGAAGGAAAAATGGTGTTCCGATTAGGTGAACAATTTTGATGTTGTAAGACCAGTTATTTATAAATACTCCATACTCCAGTTCATAAATGTTTTAGTAACAAATATATTATTTAAAAGTATTTTCTGCGTAATTTTCTGCGTTTATTTTACAACAAAAGTACCAACAGAACACTTTAAAATTAAAAATCTAGTGTCCGAATGGCGTCGTTCACAGTATATGATTGCAGATTTATTCATGGGAAAGACATAATGATTCTTTTCATATTTCACCTGAAATACGAGTATTCAGCACAACAGTTTAGTAGTTTTTCTTGGAATTTCCAAATTCTGTAGAATTTGTTTCCTTATGAACTATCCCATTTTGTTTACTCTGTATGTTTTAATGTCTTTGTTTTTTCCAGTAGTTTGACTAAGCTATGACTAATTGGAATGGTTAGCAAGAAATGCCCGCTACAAGGGATCGAATCTGCGTCCTCAATCAACACGAATTGATTAGCATTCCAAATTATCTTCTCCTCCTTTGGTCGGTCACTTTCTTATGCATGCAGCAAGAAACCAAATCATATAATCAGTTCAGTTGGACTAGCCATGATTCCAAGTCCTCCTTGTATGTCATATTTATGATGCATCTATCGTTGCCTGCATCCTTCATGTATCCGAGCCAATGCTGGCAATAGATACTCTGTGCCGCCGTGTATCTGCAATGGAGGCCGATTGTAACTGCTGGCGTGGCTACGCTTTCGAATGAAATGTGTTCTCAATTATGGTCCTCCTTGGCGAGGCGAATAATTGACATTTTGCAATGCACTATGCATGGAAATCGTTGAAAGGCTTGGCAACTAATTTCAGTGATACCGAAACGCCATGATTTATTTGCCCCACGATGCCAATTATACGCGTGACCGTCATGAAAACGGGAGCGGTACACCCAGCGATCGCTTAATTTCGAATTCATGAGGCGGCCAGGCGAGGTGATGAGCTACAGCTTGTTGGGAAGTACATATATGTAAGTGCCTACGTTCTTGGACGCAAAGAAACCTGGTAGCTGTTGGTGCATAGCTGCAGGCTTCAAATGGCATCCATTGCCGGTAGACAAGGCTACTGCATACATTTTGCGCGACACGATATGGGGAACATTAAAGTGGCTGCAGGCTCTATTCATTACTTGGTCCCGAGTATCTTTTTCAGCTCCAAGAAGCTGTCAATCTTTTCTGACACACGTCAAGAGCGATTTAGATGATGCATCGACAGAACATCATGGACATCGTCACATATGCGTTTGTTCTTTTTGAACTACGTGTGCCAGCGGGGCTTTGAGGTTCAATCTGATGGATCAGCACTCAGGAATAGTTAATAAATCTTTGCCCTGATACCTAATGAGCATTATTTTTCTTATTTTGACAACTCAACAGACTTTAGTCGGCCAAACCAATTGCAAACCCGTAAATCGGTTTTTGAGACAACAAAAAACACTAAGCTCTGGTTTTAATGTTATCATATTGTATTGCTCATCTTGAAAAGAAAATTAAGCAGAAAATATGATTATAATAACAATAACACGGTGGAACACGGATAAATGCAACGCACATGGGCAGAAAATTGCTGGGCATGAATCAATTTTGTCTTTTCAGAGGAAACTTTGATATACATATCGTCATCCAAAGTGCAAAAGGTCTAAATACTACATTTTTCAGAAAATCAAAAAACTGATATTTTCCTTATGATTTGATCCTTTGATTATGTGCTTTCTGTTTTCAGTATTGTATTATTGAATTGCACACTAATTTAGACGCTTATTAGGCACATGCCGCAATATTACAAATAAAAAATATAATTTTCGTCATACGACCTTTTGACTGATTTTAGGCTGATATTCTGAGTTCATGGCTGGTTTCAAATAATACACATGTTTTCACTGCAAAGTCGTAAACAGAAGTGGTTTTCCTTTATTTTCTTAGCCGAGACACATAGTAAACAGTGTTATACATACATGTTAACAGGCTGTGAATATGACGAAGGCAGAGAAAACATTTCATTCTTACATTTAATTTCATGCTTCAACCTACTCCTCTAAAAGCAAAGTGTTTTAAACACATTTTGCTTCTCTAATCATCTTAAAAATAGAACAGTTTTATCATTAAAACTTATCTCATTTTTGCCGCCTTCATTTTTGATATACAAAAAGAAGAAGATTCGGAATCTAGGAATTGTTCATTATTATTATTATTATCATTATTCACGGTTCTCAGCTTCATAACTCAAGATAGGAAAACACAATGTTGTTCCGAAAATTGGCCTCAAGTTAAAAATAATCATAGATGTGTGGCCGAATTTCACATCTACAGAATAGCGCCCAGCGTGGGCTTCTCGACAAGCCAAATATCTCGTCATATTGCAAATAAGTTAGAGAAAATATCTTCCGGCTCAGAATAAATTCAAAACCATAAGAACGATTTTTTTGTTTGGATATCGCATTAATAAAATAACATTGAATATATGTATTTCTGTGCTTTATCGAGAGCAATTTAAAATAAATGTTTCTTTTTATTATTTCCTTTCCTATATGCAACAACGGCATTTTACCACTGCTGGCTTTTATTCAAACAATTATTTAGCGAATAAGAAATGACTCAACTACTTTAATTATGCGGTTTATACATTTAACGAGCATTTATTTGAATTCAACCTGTAATTTCGAAAAATGCTCGAGGGATAATTACAAGCATGAAGGAGAACTTCCCAGTTGGCCTGAATTCTATAGTTTTGTTGGAGACACGGCCTGAAATACGTTTGCCATGGAGAGCAACGGTAACTAATTATAGGTGGAATTTTTCAGTGATACATGTAAAGGTTTCACGGAAATGGTTGTTTCAAATAATCACTAGTTCCTGTGTGTTCTAGATGAATATGGTATAAATTGAAAGAGTGTTTAAATGGTCACCGAATTTTTTTAAGCTACCGAACATAAGCCTAATTGTCTGAATGTTGAAATTCACTATGTCCTCAACTTCTCAAATATTTGACTCTATAATTTAGAATCAGGTCAGTTGTGCAATATACTTTGTCCTAGTGCGTCAATATCCCTTCACTGTCATCAGTGAAACTCTAAAAATATCCTGTGTCAATAACACCATGTCATCCCCTGCCTTCATAAAATCCACTCAACAAGTAGTTCACGTTAATCCTTTTCAAGGAAACTCAATCTTGAAATTGTTATGCTGAACCGCTTATAAATTTAGCTCAATGTCATTTTCCGAGCAAATTTGCATTTTTCGGACAACAGGCAGTGAATGTCAAGCAACAGTAAGAAATTACCATAAACAGGACGAATTTCTTTTCACTTCGTCGTCCAACGGAATAAAACTGGAGCTGTTGAGGGTGTACAGTTGCAAAGGCATCACAAACATCAATGAATAATCCATGCGAGACGTCATTGGAGGACTTTCTTTACACTGTATCTGAGCTCAACCGAAAAATTGCTGTGATTTAATTTAATAGGACCATAAAATAGAAATGAACAAACATCGGATTATTTTCAGATGCTATATCGTCACCGTCTTCTAGTCCGTGTATTTCATCCGTTATGAGTGATTGAGATATTTTCAGAAATGCAAAATGTCTTGATCACATTACGTGCATACATAAATTCAATCAAAAACCAGTTGCATAACGATTTTTTCAACACTCATCTTTTATTAAACGTTAAAAGCCAACTTGCTTTCAATAAAACCTCATAATTTGCATGGAAAATGTATTTCAATAGTTCGTTCTTGATTGAATCGCAAAACAGTACTTCGTGGAAAATTGAAATTGAAACTCGCTCCTGTCTACGGTAAACGGCTCGGCTGGTTGCCGTTTGCTTGGCCCACCCACAAAACAACGAAAATACACTCAGGACATATTTTAATGAACTAGACCGGCAAGCACGTACGCCAAACTCGTGCATAACTTCCTTGGCTGGAAAATTTTGCCAATTTGGCTCCCTGCAATTGCATGAAAATGTGTCAATGGTAGCATCGTGGTTAAAGGCATATCTATCTACGCGTATATGCTTCCTCTCCCATAGAAAAAGATCATGAGAAGGATTTGGATAAAATCCAGAATTTACACAACAGACAAAGCAAATTTTCCGAGAAGACATATCAACCAGATGTATGTGATAGGGATGAAAATGTGAGAAATGGTCGTTGGAGTATCTTTAAAATGAGCAAATAGGAAAAAATGCGATTTAAATGGAAGATATAGTTTTATTAATTTCACCACATAACACTTGAACACTTGTAGCTTATGATGTGCGCATGATCTTTTGACGCACCAGTAATATCTACCACGGTGAAGCCTTGCAGACTACAATATTCAGGGTTTTCATGATGGCAGAACTTCCAGATTCTCGCATTCTCTGCAGGCAAACCTCAGTCCGATGACTACCAGTCAAAGGCCTCACCATTTTGAACGCCATCTAACTTATTGCCAACGAAATTATGCATCCCGTGAAGAATGGCAACCAAAGTCCACCTCGTAAGGGCGGTCCTGGGCTCGCAATTTCCCAATCCAGTCAGCTCATTGCATCATGGGTTAAAAAAAGAGGCAAGGAGTCAAATCAGAAGTCCTCAAAAAACACATGCTGCACTCTGCGGAGAAGATCACGAAAACACATACTATTCCATTTCAATTTTTATGGACGTTTTATTTAATTTGATACATCTCGATATCGAACTTGATCTCGATCGACCCGAAACGCGTAAATGCCGTAATATATGTCAGGATTCATTGTGTGTGGTGTCTGTGGGAAAGAAGCGGCTAGATATGTTTTTGGGTAGCAAGGCGGAATAGAATTAAAAGTGTTGCCACGTGTGCGTGAAATTAACTTATTCTATGAATGCACATTTAGACGGCACGAAAACGTCACTGGATTTGAATTTGAATGGAAATTTAGTTCAATTAAGCAAGTGATACGTAACAAAATGCACAATAAAAGAAAGTAACCTACAGGCACCTACGATGGAAACAACGCAAACATTGAAAGGACTCAGCGAATGCGGATAGCGAATCGCTATTGAGATTCGCCAATTAGAGGAAGGAGTTGATTTCGGCACGACGATGACATTTTCCGCAAGAATCTGTAAATTATTAACGGTCAGTGAATGGTAGTGCAGAGAATTTGCAGAATTGTAAATTATGAATGTAAGCAACTACAATGTAAATCAGGATATGTTCAAAAGAACATTTAACACAAGGCTGCTGGTCATTTATAACGAATATTTGATTTAACGATCTTTTTTTGAATTTAATGAGGTTTTGAAAATTAATCAACCCCTGCAAAACATTTGATTCTTCCATCGTTGTGAGAAAGCTCTCATTAAAGAATTCTGGATTTCTCTACAATTTCTGTTGGGCCAAAAATTACAAACCATGCAAGTATGTTTGAAAATGTTTCAACCTATTTTATGCTCCTTCATTATCAACAAATTAGTTGCAGTCTATAGGCAATTTAAGTCGATAATTTCAATATAGAGCATTTTCAGACAACAAACGAAAAACATGTGTATTTTATTCGCTTTACGAGAAAATTCTTTATTCCACCCAAAAGCTACGTGACTTAAACCATCAATGTGCAGACATCGACCAGCTTCAAGTATCCTATCGCTGGTAACAAATATAGGACGAATATCGACATATAAGCCATTCAAAAAGCTTCAACACTAAATTCGATGTGAAATTGAAATTCCAAACGCGTGTTATTTCATTTCAAGCATGCATGCCTTGTCTTTTTTATGTCTAAGGTGATATTTTCGAAGTTTTGTGGCCTAAAGTTGAAAGTGCCTGAATTGAAATGGTCCTCCAGCGAATCTTGACTTGGCGTCTCATAAGAATTACATGCATGTTTATGATGAAGTCTGTGACATAGTCTGTTTTTCGTTCGAACCCTTTAAGTTTTTGTTTCGTCCTTATTTATAATTCCGTGAGTATCTTGAGATTGAATCCTTATGTAAAATTCAAGAGAATCTGGTAATCATATTTTATTTGAAAATCCCTAGGAAACCTTTAATACACCTCCTATTTATAATGCATGATAAATACAGGATCTAGTCCTGTTGCCGGTTTTTTTTCTAATTACGAAAATGACACCTAATCGAATTTACCACTCCGTCGTGCAATCGAAGCTCACGTACGGTTATTTGCATCATCCTCACCATTTTTCGACTCTATATATCCGTTTATGGAAACACTGCAGATAAAATTATCTGTAATTGTTTGTCAGAATGAGATTGGGGGCAGAGTTTTTGTTTTCATATTGCGAATATCATGAACGCGTGTAACAGTTCATTGTGTTTAATGTCGAAAAAAGAATGATTTATCTTATTCTCTTACTGAAGAATGAAAAGCGTGAAATTTTAAATCAAATTGTCAATATGCGTTACAGACAATATAAAATGTAAAAAAATATGATGTAGCATACACGCGTTTCTAATTAAGAAGAAAATAGAAATTGATAAGCAATTTAAATGAAACTCTTTGTTGGGTGATTTTGTTGGTAGAAAATTTGCTGCTAAAAATTGACAAATCATGAAACGGAAAAACGTTGAATTTTTGATATTTTGTTTAGGTATGTGCTGGCGTTTCTTACAAAATATAATTTGAAGATATTTCACGCAACAAATAAAACAGAGTTTGTTTTATGGACATTTTCTTGTTTTAATCTGAATTTCGAAGAAAATGCGTCGTGTCCGCTCCAAGTCTTGGGTTTTTCAAGACTTTTTTGTCCTGTCATCCTTATAGAAATAGCATCGGCCAACTTTTTGCATTCCTTAATTGTTATTGAATATGGTAAAAAACAAACCTAAGGCCAAAACGGTTAATTATTGTCCAAATTTTGCTGTCGGTTGAAAGAAAGGCAGTTTCGCGAATAAGAAAACTGAATTTGACAAAAATGCTTGCTTCTGTGTTGGGCTGGAACCTTTTCACAACACTGCTCTTAAATTTTGCTGATAAAATTTTCCAAAGATAACCTGGTTTTACAAGTTTTCAAAATTTTGTGGGTTTCGACATTAATTCATTTTTGAAATTCCGTGTCCTTGTCTCTTTGAACTATGTGACATCAGCCGGTATCATTTTTACTGCATGAGAAGAGCAAATAAACAGGGAATGATGCTAAATTCAAATGCGGATTTTTTTTTAAAATAAGGCATTGATGGCCTCCTTTTTCCCTATCATAGTTGCTTTAGTTTTGGTACAGAAATGAGGTTACTTGCAAATCCTCTGAATTTTTTTCACGGGGAGTTCGAATGTTGCATCGTAAATAGACTTTGCGTCATAGTTGTTCAGTTCAAGCATTGTCGAAAATCTATCCCCAACTTTTCACAATGTAAAATCGAAAGAACTTACAACATTCAACAAATGCTAAACATTGTGATCTGGTAGCATCAGTAGTTTCATTAATTACCAATAAAAAGCTTCATTATTTTTTGAATATTCCCTTCAACTGCATCATTTGATTCCTGCAGCCCTAAGTTGTTTAACAATTCATTAATTGCATGCTACACTTTTAACCAACTCCATAGGAGGACCCACGCATGTGAAAGCTAAATTATATTGTAGAATAAACGTAATAGTTCCGCTATCTTGACATTTTTCAATCTTGTTTTGATTTCATCTATTTTAGAGTCAATTTTTGGCTGTTTTTTAATGTCTCCATCGATTTTTATGAATTTTCCATGACTATCCAGGTGGGGCTCTTTTTCGTCAACCTAACCGAAGTCTATTTTCCAGTTATGGCGAAATTTTTGATCTTTGACCAAAATAGCCTTTACTTTAGTATTTTCCAAGACATCTTTCTATTAGCTCGTATATTTATATTTCCCTGTGTGCTGAAAGGATTTCATTTTGAAATAAAATCCTCAAATTATGCACAGATTCTGTTTTAGAAATAATATTTCAAAATTTATCAGGTATTTTTTAAATGGAAACTGATCCATTTCTTGCAGCAAAAATGCAAAACTACATACTCGTATCTGTTTGTTAACATATCAGGCGCGTCATTGTTGCCAATGTAGAAATAACACACAATAACCCTCATTATGTGAATCACATTGCAGCATTCATTGCCTGGCTATGAATAACCAAACTTTCTATTTCGACAAACACACACGCACATTCCTTTTTGGCAATTCTGATCGCTAAACATTTGCTGCAAGTCATGAAAATTGCTTTATCCATGGAAAACATGGACTCTGTACAAATCCTTCAGATTCTGGCTCAATCATTTTTGAAATGTTTAGCTGCACGGAATGCATTCCTTTGGAATCTCAGCAATCACCATACATGAAACTATTTGCTCTACATATTTCACGAAATGATTTACGTGTTCCCTATTTCACTTTTGTGGCATCCGGAAAATTTATACAATGTTGAGTTATGCTGTTGAGGATGGAAAATCGTTATACTCCATTTTTAAAAATGTCAAATATATTCTTCTACATGTACTATGCATGCATTAAATTGTTCGATGGCGTGCGTCATTCAGAGAATGCGAAAAGGACACCTGGTAAAATTGTTTCATTACTATTACTGAATGCAAAGTAGAAATCGCTCAAAGCGTATATATTTACACATTTAGAGAATTAGCTGACGTTCTTTTCCGCCGTTGCGTATAACCTATATAATGCTTTTAATTCCAAAATCATGTAATTGAAGACATTATTTTCAAAATACCATAACAGTTTTTATTTCTATTTTCTATTTTGTTTGAGAATTGCTTATATGTAATGTTAACCTTCACATATAAATCACCCATGAAAAGAATTTAGATATTTACTGTTGTTGAAAGCGCTAATCAAATACTCAAACCACGACATTGCCTAGATTTTACGCATATCCTTTCAAAAATATCTAACAACCCCATAAAGAGACAAACATGTCCTTAAATTCAGAAATGATTCGTTGGTGAATCCATCAAAAAAGGTTAAATTTACTGTTTGAAAATGCCCTCTATAACGAGAAGAACAAGCGACATCTTTCCTTTTGCTACTGAATACCTTGAACTGATCAAAGGACACAGGTACCACATATAAAATTGTTGTTGTGTTCGACCATAAAAGCGGCACGCTTGAATACAGGCAAATATAAAAGGACGGTTGTTTATTAATGCCTGAACCGTTTACTAAACCATTTTTGGATGGCCAAACGTGTCCGGGTTTCTTTACGTTTTTGAAGCATCCTTAAAAACTTTGTATAGATGAATATATTTGCAACATAGGCAATAAATCAAAGTGCGCTAAGATTGCTTGTTTTGTACCGCACAAACGCCGGTAAAACAGGACGACATTTTTATTTGTAAAGTTCAGCTAAGACGTCATAGTGTCCCAAGAATAAATTGGATGTTGGAGGACGACATGCAAGCGTAGTAGACTTCCCAACGGACATTCGTTTGTATCCTTGTGAACGAAAGATACCAGGTGAGCGACAGCTGAAAATAATAAATGGAATCACACTTTATACGAACGGATTGTACGTTAAGTTAGTTGCGACTAAAAATAAATGTATTCAGGAAACAATCTCTTGACGAGTAGTATTTATAATTTTGTAAAGGAGCCTTTGTAGTTGCTCAACAGACGTCAGGACCTAGTATGACGTAGTACAGGGATTTCTTTTTCAAGTATACAAAATAGCTTCCTTCCTTCGCAATTTTCGATTAATCTGCTGCCGTTGACGATGTCTTTACAGTTCAGGACGACTTTTGGATTTCAATCCAAATCAAAGTGTTGTCGATATTGATTAAATTTAATTTTGTGATATTTTACATTCAAGATTTACTTGAGTTTCCACCTTCAATAATAGTGTGTTGCTTTTGCAGTCAACTGATATATTTTCAAGCATTGTTGGCTCTACCTTTGGGAAATTCACTTATACAGAAACGTAGTACCAAAAGCAATGGAAAAGCTTCAATTATGATGTGTCAATTTTTGTGTCATACGTGGAAAACATTTTTCTGAATCTTAGTGTTATTACAAAGACTATTGATTTGATAGTTTTGACACCAATATTTATGCCTTGTAGGAAAATATCACATCTTTCTCAAAGCTCAGGAAATGCTATAATGATGATAACTAAATGATGCCCGCGAACACAATCCCCGGAAAAGATTGTGTAACATATTATTAATTGAGTTTAATGAACGTTTTGCATGCAAGTGTCTGTTTTAATCGCAGTTTTGTGTGTATAGAGCTTAAATAATTGGAATATTCATCAAAATGAATATTCGGTGGCTTATCGCACTATTTCAATCTGTGCAATACTCGGAATCGTTAATGTCCCCTGTTTAATTGAACAAAAATTCAACATTCTTTGCTATCTATTCCGAACAAATTAATTAATCTGCTGCCAAATTTACGGTAAATAGTGTACATACCGGCATGAAAATTTCCAGGATGAATGAGAAGCAAACTCCTGAACTCAATATATCGACTTTAAATTTGATTTCAAACCCCATCGATTTCAATTGGCGCAGTTTTGCTGGAACAGCTTTTTAATTAAATTTTCCTGGCAGCCGTTAAGGAATAGTAAACACTCAATTTGCTGAAATATGAAAACACGATTGACAAATAGAATCAAATCGATTTCGATATGCCTGGCCCATGGAGACGTATTTTAACATTACCATGGGAACCCAACATTTATATGGTGACGAAGAGATTCAATCATTTTTATTGCACAGAACAGATTCTTGATGGAAATTGCACACTCCAATTATCTGTCGAAGCATAAACCACAATTGAGTTATCCTCTGGCAATTTCACGCAACGCAAATCCTCTAGCACATTGTGAGTCCTTAATTTATAGATCATATTAGATTCTAATGTAATAATATACTCAAAGGATGTATGTTCTTGCTTTGGCTTCCTTAATCCCGTTATTTTCTGTTCGAATCTACAACCTTTTCTTGTCGTTTAACAATATTTTACTACGTTGCCTGCCCTTAGCTTCACATATGAAGGAACCTTCGACACAATCAACCTAACATCTATTTTATGAGTTGAACAAAGTTGCCTCCTCATCAAGGATACTCCCGGTTGGATGGTTATCCTCTTGTTCAAGAATATAATTTAATTATGTTTCTTTTCCGTTGGAAACTTGCTTTAGAGACAAACCTCACAGTATGGGGTGCTTTGCTGTGTTTTACAAGTTATTGTTATTTAATCAGGTGTGTCATTAAAAAGAGCAGATGCTACCCTGCCAAGGAAAAATGAAATCTAATGGTAATGACTGGTGAAAGATGACGTATAAAATGAGAAAACCTGTCGTTGTACACTAAGCAACCCTGAAGAGACCATAAAACCTTATAATATATAATTTTTTTTAGATTTTGTCAGTCACATTTTACGTGTCAACTGTCAAAGTGTTTGGCATCAGAAATTAATATGTCATTCCTGAACAACACCAAAAACACATTACAAAAACAAATGTCACAAAAAAATTTACGGGATATTTTTCTGGCTATTTAAACCTGAAAAACGGAACGATTTGTACTAGAAAAGGAAAATCTATTTATGAAGGACATTTGAAGTGATGACAAACAAATGTTTGCAACGAATTTTCTCTTTTTAAATCAACTTGCTCGCCGTGTCACCCAACTAGCAGGACACAACAACAACTTTTGAAGTATTATCTCTAGACAATTACTTAACGTCATCTATAATTTGAATGAAAATTCGCATTAGCTAAAACTGTTAGACAGAAAATCTAAATGTCATATGAAATAACTTGAATTCTTTTCAGAGACAGGATGGCACATCCTACAATGAATACTCCCACGATTTTGGAGGAACTCAACAGGCCATTTTGATTAATTTATCAATTGTAAAATATGGATGCATGGGTCACAGTTGACATGTGTTAGATTTCAATTAATTCCAATATAAATGGATTAAATTACTTGGGGCAGTTATTGAACCGTTGGATCAGACATTAGAGATGAGCAAGAGAAAAAAAATTGGTATGCCAGCAAAGCTCTTTGTATTTCATGAGTACCTGAATCTATTTCACATTCAGGATGATGCGAAGAGGATTTATGCAGCCTCACATTCCTGCAACAACGTCTCAAATGCGGCGAAAGCTTCAAAGTTGGTGAATTTTCTTGCCAGCAACCTAGCAATGAGCGATTTCGCACTTTCCGATCCAGCACTCAACGCATTCCCTAGGCATCCTGCTGCACGACTCTCAGCCAATTGGCGACAGGGCGCCACCAAAATATCAAAGGACTCCACTAGCTTGATCGTCGGATAGACCCGCTGCTCCTGCAGATCTGCATATTCTTTGATTTTTTTGGCGGCCTCCGCGCAATTGGGGCTGAGGGACGCCCGCTCCAGCAAAGCTTCTAGCTTTCCTTCATCATCGCCTAAAATGTCTCCAATCCTCATTACGATGTCCTTGATCAGCTCCTCGCTCTTAGCAGTTGCAATAGTAAACCATTCTCTTGTATCAGGACGAAGGCCGTCAATGGTGCTGAATAGTGCCACGGCAAGTACGATGAATATAACAGTCCTCATGATGAAGAGCTCTTCAGCAAAGTGTACACCGCAGACAGACGAACTGATGGATTCCGTCGAACTTCACCCTTTTTATATGAAAAGTGTGCAAACAGCTTCAGCCGAGCTGGCTTGTTTGGCGTTTGCCAGTTTGGGCCGGTGTTTGTTCAACTGTTAGGGCTGCTTCAGCAGCTTTCAAGAATTTGGGCTGGTGAAGCATACACTTGGGCCCTTGAAAAAATTGGTGTCACTCGCCCTCCGCATGCTAGAAGGCTAGCCTAAGATCTAGAATGCTGGCTTTGACTAGCACGAGCCACGAAATTACGCGTTACATGTGGAAAATGCTGCATATTTTTCCAAGAAAAAGCTGTTAAACAATGTGTGATTGGATGTGGAATACCATTCGCAACCATCATTGAGCGCAAATAAAACCGTGAAACCATTATGAATTCCAGAAAGCAATAATTAAAATAGGCATTAAGTAAACAATAACTGATATTAATTTACCTGAAAGTTTCATCGGTTTCGAGATTTGCGAACACTTCTTTCCTAAAATTTTAATAAATAAGATCTTTGTTTTTAAAAATAACTTCAAATGTGTCTGTGATCAGAGGTCAGTGGTTTGGCAGTTGCCGGGGTGCTGAGCGCACCCTTGGAAGCCTCCAAATGGCAAAGATTTTGATGATGCAATGCCGAAATTTTTTTAAATCAGAGTAACAAATGATATAAAAAAGGGGGGAAATATATTTTCAGGTCTCAATGTGTACAGAATTTCTCAACCCATTGAAACTAATTCTTTAGTTACTTTAAGTTTTTCCCAAATTCCTTCGATTTTTTTCGCAATTCTTTTAAATCAGTCCCAAATCCCTTGAAACCGGAACTGTTTAAACTCATTCTCATGTCATAACCTTCTGAGTATACAAATCTAATTGTTTTTTCTATCAGTACAGAGTAGAGAATAATTTGTCCTAAAAAAATCTCGTTAGACATTGTGATGCGTCCTGTTAGCCATATAGTTTTTATTTATATATCCCGATTGAATTAAGCTCCATCCATATGTTATAGCTGGATACATCCTAGATTGAAAAAAAATTGTTCCACAAAAAATCTATCCTCAAAGCCATCGAGAAGTTACAAGAATTTTCGCCGTTTCCTCGTTTCTGGGACTGAAAAAAACAAAAATCATTCGCGCCTAAAATCCTTATAATTCTTTAACGGAGCTGGTGCAAAACAATCATTTACTTTAGCTGAATTCACCTTCACAAAATATCTCGTTTCAGAGCCATTAAGGTTGCGAGGATTTTAAAGATGAAGTTTTTTTTTGTTTTTTCAGTCACAAAAATGATGAAAAGTTGGCGAAAATTCTTCGTGCGAAAAATCCTTGAAACTCATTAACGGAATTGATGCGAGTTTTTTGGATTAATTCTTTACTTATGGTGAATCTAGTTGTAACAAACTTTTCGTCGGTAAGCTTGGTTAGAAACACCTAGCCGTACCTGATTCGCGGGCAGGATTTTTTCATTTAGAAAAGGTTCAATTCATTTGGGAAAATGTTTTTTTTTTTATTTTTGGGGATTTTTTCTTTTCTTTTGGGATATTGAATCGGGATATGCTTTAAAACTAAAAAAACCTGTTTCGTTAACATTCCGATCCACAATTTTTTAAGGTACTTTTGCGGTTTTATGAAAATCTTAGGGAAACCCGCAAACTGCAGCTACGGATTCCAACGAAGTGTTGTATTCACTATGATGGGGTTCTACTGTAGGTTATCTGGTCTCAACCCACAGAACAAGATAACACGTTATGATAGAGCAGCTCATTTCCACTGACTCCAGATAAGCAAAAAAATTCGGTGAGAATTGAAATCCATTTATTACGAAACATGGCGTATGAAGTCAGCGGGCTTTATTTCTATACCCAAAATATTATATTCCAATCTTAAGTGGTAGGAAAAAGGTGAAATGAATTGCGGAAAAGTTTAAACGGCTCGAGTATAGGTTTGAATTATTTGGGAAAAGTTTAAATAATTTGCGGAAAGTTTAAATAATTTGAGAAACGTTTCAATAATTTGAAAAAAAGTTTTAGCTAAATTTTTGTGAGTCTGGCACTGGCCTACAAGTTCTACCAAGTTGGTAAAATTTAATTACAAATGCGAACTGATGTGACTGTTATCTTTATTTAGTTCCTTTTGAACAGTCAACATTTATCAATGATTCTTAAGAAATAAGTAGGTGTCTCAATGAATAACAAAAGGCTGATAGTAATTCGAAACTTATGTGCAATCAGATCTCCAGATTTTTTGTATCCTCAATTATAATGGTACCTTGAAAACAGGTTGAAATCAAATGAATTTTCTTGTCAAATATGCTTAAATTTGCATGCAAGTTTTAGGTGCAGAATTATGTGCTGTTTATAATAATGAAAAAGGTATTGATCTGATTGATCTAAGTATCATTATCTGTTCGCTAAGTTGAGATACAGCGAGCATTGTTGTACAATGCATAAGGATCTCTGTGGCGTTGAATTTGGGATCCAGCTCCACCTCAAAGTGCTGCTCTTATACACACATTTATTTACCAATGAATTTATGACATTCATTACATTGTTTTCAATTCCCTGCTCCAATTACACATGAATGTATGTTTTATCGCACATAAGGACGCCGACAAACGTTCTCCACACACGAAACCTACCCGACACAATGACAACGTGCGCAATTACGAGTACAAATGAAACCGTAAAATAATAAAAGTAACCATAAATCAGAACGATATAGACCACACACGGGGCGTTCGGAAGATCCCTAATGGAATAGTGTTTACGAGAGCGACTGGATTATGGATATGCGATATTAAAGCGCGCTTTTATCGATAATTCGTTGAATCATTCAAGCAACTCATAAATTTTCGGCAGAAATGTAAAAGCAAGGATTCTTTATTGGATCGCTTCTAATTCATCATATGTGGATTTGAAAGATTCAATCGCGCCGATCTGTAGTAGATTTTTAGATGAAATAATTATGCGATTTATTTAGATACTAAATATAAGAATTGGCTAGTGGTGGGAAATCCAAGAGGTCGTGACTTTACTTTCTAATCGAAATTATCAAATGATTAAACTTAAAGACATTCTAAAATGGAAAGATCAAGCTTATCGTCTTTTTAAATCCAACAGAACAGTTTTCCGGAGTTGTCTTAAATTAAATTTATTTTATTTTAATGCTTTCCAGTTTCCAGTTCTTGTAATTGCCCCGAAAATTCAAATTGAGATTTTCAACATATCTTTACGTTTTAGAGTTTTTAGAGTAAATTTAAAGTATTTTTGCACAGAAATTTTATGTTTACGTACGTGCGTGCGTATTCAATTTTTTATCACATCCTCCTCCCCCGCCATCCAACTATCAAAAGCCTTAAGTTACCAATGGTCGGTTGCACCCTAAAATAATTAATATTCTTATCATAGTTATTCTTTTCAGTATTATTTTTTGCACTATTATTATTATTTTTAATATTTTTATTTTTTATGTAGAGATTACTGGGATTTTATCGGTGCGCACTTCAATGGTCGCAATTCGCGGCTATTGATGCTTTATCTCGTTCGAGACTACAGTATTTCAGATTATGATACTGTGAAAACATGATTTTTCTTAAGTGTTTACCATTTCCAGAACCTACAGTCCTCTATGATACATTATTCCTGGAAATTAACATTTCACCAGTTGCAATTCAGCCACGCACAGAGTTGTTATGGAATTCTCTGAATTCTCAACGCCTGGCCTATTTTTGCCCATTAAATGTAGCCAAATTATGCAAAGGAAGTAAACACTCGTTGAAGCATTCAAGGATATAAACCAACATAGTTGACAAGGATGCGCAAAGCAATCGAGGAAGAGAACTGTTAAATGAGGAAGAATGGAAAGCGCTCCGTGCCACATCATTCAGTAAAATGTAGGAAATGAAATTTTCATACAAACGACAGGCATACAAAATGGATATCGTTTAACCTTCAAAAGGACGGATTCTTTGACATCCTGTCCGCTGCCATAACTCAGCTCAGCGCTAGTCGAAGGAACGAACATAGCATAGGAAACATCGGATTAAGGTGTTTCGCTTCCGAACGCCATAAGTCAATTGTATTGCCGCTTGAAAGGACAGGCAGACAATTTGGAAAAGCCTGAAAATAATGTTTAGAAAATTAAGCTATTAAGATGAAATCTACTTCAACTTCTTCAACACATATTTTTCTTTGTAGATGATTTTAAGACAAGCCATCATAATCCTTCTGAATCCTTTATAACTGTCAAATAAGTTCGTCTACCAAACGCACTTCGCACTCAATAGCATCGAAGTGCTTCGTCGGCAACCCTAACCATTTTGTTTAAGAACACAGCAGACATCCTTCATATACATATTAGTATTGAAGACCTTAGAAAAGGATTTAGCATTTCTATTAAATCCAGGTCGTCTCAAAAGAATAACTTTACAGCAAGCGAAGACACCACTTGACGCTAAGTGTCCTCATCGCTTTGTCTTTGGGTTTTATTCGTAAAGAGTCCTGAATCGCATAGCATCAGCCTGGTAACTTTGCCAATATGGAACTGAGATGGAAAGCCATGAAAATTTGCATGGTTTTATTATGCAGATGAAATTCTTTCCACACTGTATAGGTACCATTGTTTCGTAATTGCATTTGATGTACTTTAACTCGATTAAATTGTCACTTCACTCACCAGTATTTCATTTTTTTTCTACTCTCATTGCAGCATCACATTGGAGTGATGGAACGACAGGATGCCGAAATCAACGCGCTCCACGCATTGGAGAAATTCAACGGTAAGACGAATTGAATTGTTATTTTTAATGTTATTGAAGCATTTAATAAGTTGCTCCATCAATACTTTAGTGTTCCATGCGCCTGGTATTTGTGTGCGCACTGGATTAAATTAATTGAGAACAAAGAAATATGAAACCGAGAAGTTCATTATAACATGGCGCACACAGAAAACGTCATTACGATTTACATTGTGTAAAAGTCAGCGACGAAAGAGAAGAGTAGTCTTATGTAGTGTCATAGTAGCGCATTCTGCTGGCGTGCAACCAGTAGCGCCATTTTTCCTAAAAGCAACGACTCACCAAAAATGGATTCTAAACAACTTTCTATGTGGCACGTTGCTAACATTTTATGAAATATCAGATATCACTTTGGAAATTTGAATTTTCAAGTGAAAAAGCTTATCAACACACCAAACAGAAAGTTGTACAAAGCCGATTCCAGACAAAAACTCACTCTTGATAAAATTGCGCATGGAACACTCAAGCTTAGAGACATCAACGTTTTAAGGACTAGAGGATGTGCGTAATTGATTTTTTCAGCAGCAAAAGTAACAAATACGCACTTAATATGAAAATAATATCTTGACAGCGAAATATTTTTTTAGAATTGGTACAGATGTGAGGATACATGTCCTTGACATGAGTAAATAATGTTTGAATAAGTACAATGATGTCCCAGTTGCCTGAATATGTTGTTTAACAAATTTTGAACTGTGTTGACAAGCCTTTATCATGATGAACGGAACGCCATTCCAAATTAAGCCTTCAGAAGACATCTGGGCATAACGAGTTTTTCTACAGTGGTGAAGTTTTCATTTCCACTAAGCCCTTCCGAAATGTCTCTCTATTTGCTTCTTTTGCACTCTGTTTCTTACCATTTATCGTTGAATGAGTGCTTATAAGGACAAATATCAAAATCGGTCCGTTTTCACTAGGATTGATCCATATTATTTGCAGTCGTCCCTTTTCATTCGTCCTTATTGGCCTAGCGATCTTTCTGCTTTCGTTTATTCCTTCCTTTCTTCCATTTCCTTTTCTTCGGAGATTTTACCCGTCACTCAATTTTCTGGAATTTGAACTCACCTTCATTTTCTCTTTAAATTTTTATGTCTGGTAAACATTTCACTCGCATCTTTTCTTTTTTTAAATCTGTCTTCATTCACCATTACGCACCCACCATTAACGTTAATAATGACGTTAATAATAAAATTCTGGCTCTAGTTTTTGTTCGATTTCATGACGTGAGATTCAATCAAAATTCGCGAAAATATGTTCTACTTGCGACGTGACGGATGTCAACGGGGCTCACCAGGCATAAATGTTGACGCCTACCAATGCCTACTACTTGCGATACCGCATATTAGGCGTGGTTAGGCTATTGCAGTCGGGGAAATTTACGAAAAATATCCACAAAATAAATGAAAACTAATGTACATATGTAGTTCTAGAATACCACGTAACTTGCGATTATTCGCCGACTGATACAAACATCAGGATATATTAAAGCTTGTGCAATTATATTACCAGAATATTTTTGCGGTATATTTTGAATTTTTATCAGTAAAGAACGACAAATGTCAGTTTTGACAACCACAACAAGTCGTAGAAATTTATATATTAAATGTACAAGGTATCCGACATGGTTCAAATTGATTCGTATCGCCTCAATGGTGACGTAACATTGATGTAGAAATGCCTACTGGATCACTATTTTTGCCCAAAAAAGATCAATATCACGTCACTGATAAAGTTTCGGGCGAGCGAGAAAGGGATAGTGTATGCGCAATCAGACAGCATGTCTTGTCTGTCTATCTCCCTAAATGTACATATCTACGGTTATACTTGAATATAGGTACATGTGTCAACGGTGGATACGCATCAAAATTTGCATTTAGTCGTTCAGAAAGATTAAATAATATATATTTAATATAATATATAATATGCCTAGTCAAAACGATTTTGCAGACATGTTAGTAAAAGAACCTAACCAGATTTTTTAAGGATTATCGAATTGATTTTTTGCATAGATATATCTTATGTAATTTCTTTGAAAATCATCATGCATTTATCTATTTGATTCAAATGAAATTTTCCAACATGACAGTCAAATCATGATTTACATTAACAGAACTGGACGACGTGAAATGAGCAAATCCTGTCATTCTAAGACGACAAAGGACACGTAAGTCGGTGTGAATTGTAGCAGCTGCAACTCTTATTTAATCCTTTCAAGGATGCTGGTAGTACTTTTCTCGATAGGCTTTATTTTCATTCAGTTCATTCATTAGCGAGATTCATTTCAAAGTTTAAAGAATTTTCTATAATTTGTAAAATTTCATGTAATTTATTATTAGTTTTTAGAAAGAAATTAATTAGAAGAGGCTTCAAATAGGATGCCCAATAATTTGACTGCATTTGCGACTGTGATAACGATGATTTTTTTTTGAATAAATCACCCATTTTTTTCTGCGAGTCTTAGTTATTGCATTTTGAATATATAGTCAAAATATTTTTATTCCAATCTTTTTTTTTGGAAATATTGGTTCTTAGTTCAATAATAGTTTCGTTTGTGAAATTTGCCAATAATTTTTAGTACTTTTCACACCAAATCAATTTTGAATGCAAAAAGCTAAGGATTGCTGCGATAATTGCAGGTGTCTATGAATAGAACTCTTAATGGAAGATAAACTCATTGCAAACCTTTTTTAAATCAATAAATCAGAATCGATCCCTCGTTCAAATATTACTTCAATTTAAAACAATGACTTGCTTCACTTACAAGTCTAGTTTTTTGTTGCAACAACCGCAACAGCAAGGCAAACAACCATAACCTTGTCATGTAAATATACCTCGTGCTGTTAGTCCTTTGAGAGCGTTTTTAACTTTGAAAGTTGCTGCCGAAAACAAACATATCGGCATACAAGATAGAAACTTTTGAGAACTTCAAAGGATACACAACGGTGAATTGTTTTGTGAACGCGTTGGGAATGACGGAAAACAAAAGAAAACTTTTTCGAGGACATCCCACACAAAAGTGTCATTGAAACAATTGGAAACAATAGCTACTAGAGGAGGTTTTGTATGTAGTACAAACGCAGAGGGAATATATATTTAATACGGTGAAAACGTTAGGTTATATTTTTTTGTGTGGTAATTTGCAATATCCGTTATAAGATTCAATTCAAGATTGGTGCAGAATTTAGTAAGAATGATTTTAATTTTATAAGCAATTCAAATCATCACGAAAGCACATGCTTTCATGACTATTTTTGGCTTAAATTCAAAGGAAAAAAGGAATCACTTGCTTTTACGTGTATTTCAAAAGCACTTCTAAAAGATGCTTTGAAATAAGCAGTAAACTGTTGGCAATTTTGCATACTGTTGAATGTTACTACTATTTATAAGAAATAAGATCATGGAAACACATTTATCAGCTTCAGGAACCAACAAGTATTAAAGCATTTACCAGTTTGGCTGGCACAAAACCTTCTTTTACTACCCGGAAATCTCAGTGGTGTACAACGAGCAACAACTCAACGTAAAAAGCACCAATGGAGCCAATCGTGAGAGAAAGGACACTACTACACTACTTTCACAAATAACGTTCAAAATATCCTTTTCGTGTTCGTTTTTAATTCGATCATCTACTCTGAATTTGGAAGTGCCACTGCCATAAGCGGAAATTCTTTTATATATCAAGCTTCTTCAACAAACTTTTTTCGCATGGTATTCACTTTTAGCTTTAATTTTCTCCACGAAATACATTTTAGACACATATTTGTAGCCACACGCCTATTAGCTAGCTGAGCTCATTAGCTGATCACCTTAATAATCTCCTTATTGCCTAGTGTTAATTTTCGAAGCTTCTACTGTTAAACAAGCAAAACTAATGCATTCTCTAGGTCCATTTCATAATCATCTACCTTTAATTTGCAGCCACAAAGCCGTGGAGTTGGAGCATAGTCCAACATCGAGTAGCGGCAGCAGCAGTAACAGTTCAAGCGCAAACAGCAGCACAAGTAAATCACCAACAGCCACAAGTCCAGCAACGACAAATCCTTTCGCTCCTCGGACATCCTCAAACAGCAGTGCAAACAAAAGTGATCCTTCAAGAGACTGCGGCAAGGAAGCCATTAATGTCGAAGTCGACGTCGGCACTAACGACACGAAAAGAATGGCAGATGGGAGCCTCCAGGAGACTCTCATACTCAGGAAGGATATTTCGGGGACAGATATTGTTCAGGATGTCACCGTCGATAAAGAAGCACATTTCACAAAGGTAGGATTCAAGGTGAAAAATGTGAAAGTGGAATTTGCTAAAGAGCCGGCGGTGATGCGGAGTAAGGAAAAGGGCATTCAGAGAGCTGCTACGAAGGGAGATCCATTGAAAGCAGCCGCCGCCTCCAAAGAAGGTATTTTGTCAAATATTCGTAAGTCCTGCATGCATGCCATCCAGCAACCTTTTGTTGTAGCCAACAATCAAACAGCCACGTTCACCACTAACAAAAACGCTCATACATCGAACGTATCTGCAACCGCATCCGCCCTCCATTTACTAATAAACAAAAGATCACCACTCCTTCCTAAAACGAAATCTTTAGACTTGGCGCACAACAGCCGGGATGAGATTGATCCTGGCGAGGTGGCCGATCAGTCCGACGAGGACGACAGTGACGGAAAGGATTCAGCCGATCGATTTGCCGCGGTATGCCGGCAGACTACAGTCATTCAGCGTCCGCAAAATCGGTTTCTGATGAACGCCCAATCGCAAGAGGAGATCCCGAACCTGAACGCTCCTGTAGCCACTTCGAAACCTTTCGTGGGCAAAGGAGTCTTTCCGAAAATGCAGTCAGCCGACTCGCGCTCCACTTCACCAAGAACGCCTTTGAGCCCTGGTGGAAGCCCACTGGGGAGTCCTCGCAGTAATCGCAGACGGACTCCACTGAAAGAGTCTCGGCGCATCTCGATCGAACAATCAGGCGATGCGGTCCAGGTGAACCAGTACAAGTTAATGGAGGAAATCGGGAAGGTAAGACTCTTGCCACGGACAGCTCAGAAAATTCAAACTATATATCCACAGGGTGCTTATGGACTAGTCAAACTAGCGTACAACAAGGACGACTCAACGCTCTACGCAATGAAGATGCTCTCGAAAAGTCGCTTGATTAAAAAGGCAGGCTTGATTGGACGCGGGCCAAAAAAAGCGCCCAGTATGACACCGCTTCAGCGAGTCTACAAAGAAATCGCCGTCCTGAAAAAACTCAATCATCCCAATGTAGTGAAGCTTGTGGAGGTCCTTGACGATCCAACTGAAGACTGCCTTTACTTAGCCTTCGAATTGGAGCAGCAAGGTGACGTGCTGCGAATACCGAGCGATCGTCCGCTGAGCGAAGAACGTGCCTGGAGTGTGTTTCGTGATTCACTACAAGGATTGGAGTATCGTAAGTACTATACAGTGGGCCTAGCATGGTATGAATGAGAAACTTGATTAGTTTTCTGGCGCTTAGTTTGTAAAACGAATGTACTGACGACAAGTTAGGCAAAATTTTGCTACCAAAAATCCGCGCCCAACGTGGGCGTTTTGTTATGTTAAAGAAGACCAGGGTTAACGGCTGACAAATTCAATTACTAAGCGGACTTTGAAATGGTTGTGGGGCACTTACTTGAATTTGAAAAACATTTATTCGGAAAATCTTTTTGCCAACGTTAATAATTTTTATTAGCAGAAAAACATGAAAAGCCAGAAACATTTCTGAAGCAAATAAGTCATCTAGTTGGAGCCATCGAGCACCGTAACGAGTGCCGCATTTGCATTGCAATGAGCTTAATTGAATTTTTCCTAGAAAACTGCTAAGGACATCTTTTAGCTACATTCGATCGATGAGGAGAGGCATGATAGGACATAGAAATCGCTTTGAGTTGAATTTCGAGGCATTTCTTTCGAACATGTAAATTCAACTTTTCAATAAGATTCCGCGCTTTGAACCCAAAAGAAAGATAAGAGACACAATTTCCTGGCATTAAGATCGAGTGAATGTCATTTCATTCTGGATAAATATTGTATAAATTCACTCATTCGAAAGAGTCCTGCCGAGTTAATCACAAAGTTGGATTTAAAAAGGTCTCAAAAGAAGAGAGGATAACATTTAATCAGAGCATATTATCTTGTTTTCATTATTCAAGGTTTGAAATTTTGGCTTGTTCGTAAAATTTATTCTTTGGATTATTTCCTACTTATACGTAGCGTATCTGAACTTGGACCGTAATCGTTTCGTAATTTCTTTTATCGAAAATACAATGAAATCTTTTTATAAAGCTAAAATGCCGAATTTATCTTTCGCTTCAGGAATTTACTTTAAATAAAATTTCCATATTTTTAAAAGGATTCTGCTCAATAAAACCGTTCAATATTTACTGTCGGTTATTTAGAGCGCTGCCCAACTATCCTTGTTGCAATTTCTGTCTATGATCCGGTAAATTATCGGTCCACATTGTTCGTTGCGTGGTTTCTTAAGCCGACTAAGTTTCACTCACTATCATCAATTATTCATGGGTAATTTGAACACATCGTAAAGATATTTACAATTGACTATGAGACATGTTTTCTGCTGAAAAAAAAACTTTTGAATAATTTTCATTAGTTAAAATGGTATTAGTATAATAATTGAGCGGATATTCATTTCCCAAAAGATTCATGATTCTTGTATTTAATTACAAAACAAAAGAAGCCTAGAGTTAAAATCATTCATTTTCTCATTATAAAATGATAAAACCTAAAAGTGGCTTCTGTAAACTTTTATGTACCAGCAAAATCTCATTTATCCATGAAAAAGTCATTTAAAGCCATTTTTAATGGAATAAAAAATAATCTTTTCTCACTATCAAACCAGTTGGTCCCTAACAACAATTGTTTCTTTAAAGATTCTCCGATTTTGAATCATTAGATGATGAACTTAGCACCACTCCCAAGAAACCATATTATGTACATTTAAACGTAAATTTATCTAAATTATTGCACCAGATACATTTAAACCAAAAACGACAACGCTACAAGGCGTAGCTGAACATAATTTTGTAAGGATAATCAAATGAAATGAATGACTGACAAGTGTCAATAATGATTTTCAATTATGAAAATTGATGGTGCCGTGGCTGCAGCCAAAAAAATAAATCCTTCAAAAGGAAGCTTTATCTGGAATATGAAGAGGCTATTTCGTTAATGGCAGCACATTTATGCTACAGATGGTTTCTATTCAATTTTGCACCTGGCCACGACAAGAAGCGAGCAGGACGATTGTATGTTGGGTTTTTAAGACAAAACGCATTTTTAAAATGAAAAAATTTCCTTGGGAAATTCTAGTGGCGGAAATTGCTTTAATGATAAAATTGAATTGATGTCCAAATTAATGTTTTTGTGCTTACAAGAGAAAATTGTATGCTGTTTATCGTAGCAGAGAAATATTGTTAAGAGTGTTTTGTTTGTAGTCAAGGCCAATTATGAAATGAAATCATTTTTGATTCATCAGTTACAAAAAAGAGTTTTTCTGGAGTCTTTAGACTATATGTAATGAAAAGGAGGACTAGGCGGCGAACAGTCAAACCTGACACTAGCAACACCACCCCCACGTTGGGCGCCAGTGTAATGAAATATAAATTTTTGTGAACGCACTCGTAAGTCACGATGAAGTGGAAAGTCAACAAAACTTTCGTCTCATTTACCTCACGGACGTTCAGTCCGGAAGACGAAACAAACAAACATTCCTAGTCGTGAAGAAAATTGTTCGTTCGACCTCTTCAGGACTAGCGATGCATTGACTGCTGTCAGACCAGCCTAGTTCAGCGAGTCATTTCGTGAATCGTTTCTTCAGCTTTGGCTAGAGATTTAATCACATTAATGTCCGATTACGAAAATAGCGACAAAAGTGAAAATTGCAATTAAAATCTATCCGAAAGCATAAAATCGAAACTCAATACTCAAATCGAGACTGCAATAAAATCAACGCGCAATAAAACAATCTCTCGGATGGGCGTAGCCTTTTCACGGGAAAAGTAACGATAGTGCAACTCATCAGGCATGGAAATTTCTGTCTGGGCCCACCTAACCATAGCCTTCGTTTGCGATGTAGTATTTTAAGCGGAACTAAGTCCACCATATTTACCTCACTTGGCCAGTCTTGTAAATTAATGGGATCCGGCAGGAAAGTCTCAAGTTCTTTTTTTAAATTTATGATTTGCATTTTTATTTATCGGTTATTTATAGTAAAAACAAAATCCCAAAGAGCGCTTTGTAAAAACAATAATAATAATCATTATGAACACACGAACAAATCAGCTGTTATTAACTAAGGTAGCATTATTTTTGACTATCAACATTTGAACGTTCTTCGGTCACAAAATAAGCCATATCAATTACTCAAAAAAACTGAAATGTGTTGTCAAATGATCTCTCTTAAAATATTTAAATTTATTAAAAATTGTCGGATCCAACCGTCCGTTAGTTTGGCGTGGAATGCCCCGTATAGATATTTCAGCGAAAAGTGCGAAAAAATTGTCAATCAGAATATTTTTTTAGAATTGTATATGTACTTTTATTAAAGCATCTAAGTAATACAATAATGCCAGTAATAATACAAAAAACTTTATCAAAACAAGGCGACAAACCATGAAAGCGTAATTTTTCAATGTACGTACTCATTTAAATTCAAATCCCACCCATTGTAGAAGGAAGCTTGAATATGGAACACCCTAAAAATTCAGTCCAGAAACTTTTTGCATGTGATGAATGAAATTTGCATTCATTTCACCATCGAAATGCTGCTGTCGTGATTTTTCCCAACCAACTTGCGGACGACTTTGACAAGATTCGTGTAACCTCACTTCAAATATTCAATCGATCAATATTGATAATAATTTAAATTGAAGAATGTTACTTCGCAAAATGCTCAAGATGAAGGGAAAATCGACTTGACGGTGTTTTTTTTGAGATTCAAGCCTTTTTTGTTGAATCGCAACGTCGTTATTTTCCTCTTATGGCTTTTTACTTTCTGCTGACATTCTTGCCACTTAAAACTTTATCTCTGAAAAATTATATTCGGGGAAACCCACCAATAATGTATTTGAAAAAGGAATATGAAACGCTTACGTGATTGATTTTGTCAAGGCATGATTATAACTTAAAAGATTGTTTGGCCTTTTTTCATTTTTTACGTAAAATGTTAGGTATTTCTTTTCTGCTCAGATTGTATACGTATGAAGGATAATAAAGCGAAGGCACTGAACGTTCGTGAACTTTGAAATATCAAGACACAAAAAACTTTGATCAGAATGTAAAAAAATGTAAATTATGCTTGAAAAACCTACGAGTGAAAGAATAACTTTGAATTTGTATTTGACCTTTACTTTATGGCCTTGTGGATATTTTTTAGAGAGTAAACATGTATTTCGTGGAGGTTTGCGGTGAAAGGTTCAGTTCAAGTAACTTTGAATATGAATTCAAGTCCATTCATCAAAGTTCAATGATTGAATTTAGAATGATAGACGTTATCTGCTGTTTGGAGTTTATTCTATCTGGTTTAAAGTTATACTTGCAACACGTTCTCTGAGCTACCTTTCTAGGTTCCATTTCGATTCAAGTTGGAACGGACAGTTTTTATATTAAATGTCCTTACAAACTAGTAAAGTGCTTCCAAACTTTAAGCAACCAAACTTGATGATCTTACTGCCTAACGAAAAAAATGCTGCGTCCTTTTTCAGTCACCTTTTCAGAACCTAATTGTCGACAAATTTTACATTTTGAAACAAAATCAAGTCCTTCAGTGTCAGCCCTTTCAGATAATCTCGAAGCAAATCGATTGGTTACGACTCTGTAATGACTACCATCGTAGATAGTTCTGTAATATTGAAAGCATCCTTAGAAATGCACACCACTTTTCGCCAAAAATCTAATCACGTGACTAAAATCCATGTATATCCTTTGTTAGAATCACACTGCTGTGAGAAGCACACTGTCTACAAGTACATATTATTATTGTCTGCATGGTAAGTAGAGGAAAATTACTTTTTCGCTCACCAAGCAATTTTTTCATTCAGAAAATACTTCAAGCTGGATAAATCGTAATATGAAATAAATTAAATTCGTCCTGCCCGCAAAGCCTCGCCTGACTCCATTCATTTTATTTGACTCACACATTTTTTTTGGTCCTAACTTATCTCTCATTACAGTGCATTACCAGCGTGTCATTCATTCCGACATCAAGCCTGGGAATCTTCTTCTGGGCGACGATGGCCACGTGAAAATTGCCGATCTCGGAGTTTGCACCGAGTTCCTCGACGAGGACGCCACCATGGATAATAAATCGCCGGCAGGAACTCCAGCGTTTCGTGCACCTGAGACGCTGCTTGAAGGAGTGGTGAGTTTAGTGTTGTCGAGACAAGTTTTAAAACAATAGAAGCCAGCATCCACTTGAGAAACGCCACTTATATCGTTCAATTTTCAATAAATATTCCTAAAACTGCATCCGTTCACGCATAATAAAGGGACGAAGTATCACCCTTCCACCCCAAATATATTTAATGACGATGGAACTTTTCACAAGCCAACAATAATAAACCAAATTATTTTGAAAGTTTGCAACTCTCTACAAACCTCGCCCTGAAGTCCAGCGAAAGGATAAGAGTGAAATAGTACAGCTCGGAACTATGATAATGCAACGAAAATTGGAGAAGTGAATGGAATAAAAGGAGCCATGATTTCATTGTATCATCCAGATCAGAGAGGACCTAGGGAAGGTTGCCGATGGCTGTTAATTCTAAATTAAACTGGTATTTAGGAACGATTTAAGTGGGAACTGATAAGCACTGTTTGTAATTTTCAATTATAGAGAGCTTCATGAGTTCTGTTTAAACTGCCTGAATGGCTATGGTAATGGCAGTAGATGAGTGAGTTTTAAGGGTTGGTTTTTTGCTGCGTTCTCACTTCAAAATAGTTGATTGTGCGATTAATGGTAGTTTCTAATAGTGAGCTTGTTATTAAGTATTTAATAATAACTGAGTTTGCAACAGGCCAAATTGGGTCAATGTCTTGAGGTAGTGTTAGAGCTACCTCATTCACTTTTCCAGCGGAATATTACGAGAAGAAGTGATCAGCAGCACGCTCGTCCTTGAGTATTACATCGATTTGACACAGATGCTTTTTTATAACTGAGTGAACTGATAGTCAGTCTACCACTAAATCAAATATCCGAAAAATATTTGCCAGCAAGCAACCTCGAACCTGATAAGGAGCAAACGGTATAACCATCCGCACAACCTGTTTAGTATAATCTTTTAATAGTTACCACGTTCAATCCATATGAGAAGTTTTGATGAGTTCCTAGATATCTTTCAAAGTATTCGAACGATTTGTTTTTTTACTATGTAAACGAATCTACAAACTCGTACATATGTCGGATATGTAAAAATGATTCACTCATTTTACAACTTATTCTGAAATTTATTATGCTTCCACCTTTCAGCACTCGTACAACGGCAAAGCTGCAGATATTTGGTCCTTGGGAGCAACATTGTACGCTCTGGTTTATGGAAACGTTCCATTTGTTGGTTTAACAGTGCCTGTAGTTTATGGAAAAATCAAACATGAGAATCTGAAATTTCCTAGCTTTCCAGCAATCAGTGATGACTTACGTGACTTAATCTCGAGAATGTTAGTGAAGGATCCTGCACAACGTATAACAATACCACAAATTAAGGTAATCCATGACATATACTAAACTGTTAAGAAAGAGTAGGCTAGTAAATCAATAGTGAAGTGCGACAAAATGTCTTCCAAAACATGTTTTTCTTTCTGTAAAAGGAATTCCGATGTAACATTCAAGGAAATTTACGAGGACAGGAAGTCAAGCTTTCGCCAGGAATTCTTACAACGAATGCTTGCATGTCACACATCACTTTTATGGTGTTTCTTTTGCAGATGCATAAGTGGGTTACAGCCGACGGGAAATACCCACTTCCCACGGAAGAGGAGAATTGCCGCCTCGTTGAATTGCAAACGGAAGACTTGAACAGCGTGTGCAGAAGTGTTCCGAAGCTGTTTGATACGTTCGTTCTCATCAAAGCGATGCTGAAGAATCATTCGTTTCAAAATCCATTCTCAAGATCGCCGTCAGGACGTGCCCCGCAACGGGGCGGATCGCGTTTGGAACGTTTTGTGACGGCGGGCCGTTCGAAATCAGCACCGGGCGATTATGATATAGACAGGTAAGGGTTGTTTTATTTCTTGACTAATTATCTGAAGGTATCATGATTTTCACGAAAAGTCAATATTAAATCAATCATGCGTTCAAATATATATATAAAATGCACAAATTTGGATATCTTTTCGAAAATTTGTTTGAATTTGCAGCTAAATTAAATTACACAAAACAAAAAACCATAATTGAATTGCAAATAAAACGGCTTTTAATTTATTTTGGGCGTTTTGAGCGCATTTTGGTGGTGTTTTAAGATTATTGAATAAGTAGTGTTGTTGCTTTTCACCAAAAATATTATGTATTTCTTCAAATACGTATTTCGGTTGCTACTTGCAACCTTCTTCAGTGTTTCATACACGACACGGCTTTTAATTGTTTATTATGAAAAATCAAAATAAAGTTAAAACAAGTGTATTTCCAAAGCGAAAAATACCCCAAATAATTTACTTCGATTTTTTTTTATTTTCTCAATAATGCGTACGCCCTCATGTTTTCTAACACTTCTAGCTTACGTTTAGGCCAACTCCGAACTGTTTTTTTTATAAATTGTTGACCAATAGTACTCTATTTTTCCTTTAGTCGCATCTTTTTGCTCATTTACATTATGACAGTACTGCTTTCCGCTAGCATTCTGTATTATGTTCCAGCCCGGAAATTTGGCTGGCCATTTCAGGGTGGAAATTTTGTCGCATTCAAAATAGGACATCACTTGTCGCGAATTATGAATCGCATGTTGCTGAAAAATAAAATATTCGCCAGCAGTCATTGCAATCGTCGCATGTTGCTCACCGGCTGCTGTTCATCCTGCCACTCAAACATACAATCTCTGTTTTTCCTTCAAACTCAATGCCAGCCCATGCCATAACCAAACTTCCTCATATCTGCCGTCGACTGACAACCTTTACTTCCTTCTGCAGATCGTGAAAATAGATCCGGCCTGTCCAAATTCAATTTTTTTTTTGATCTGTCAAGATGACATTTTGTCACTTCTTTCTTCAATGCACGTGGCTACAAGTGAATGCCAAACGACCACTGTTTGTGAGCATCTATTAAGACAGGCTTTTGTATCAATAGATTTTTTTTTTAAAAACGGCAACATTACTTCTAAGAGACTATCTTGACTGGAACACAATGCAATAAGTAGGGAAGAGGTGTCTTAATTGGTGACTTTCTTTGAAGGGTTATTTCAAAAGCCCCGCTTTCTGTGAAAGGATTTGAGCGATGCCATGCCAAGTGGGACAACTTCGGAACTTGACCCATTTCGATTTGGCTGAAAATTTACACACTTGTATTTTGTATGTAAAGCCATGAAAATTCCCCAAGTTTCAGCTGAAAATATGTGAAACTGCGGCCAGGGTGATTTTTTTAAGTTTTAATCTTTTTTTTTATTTTCAAAGTATCTTTTGCATTTTTTATATGAAAAGGTCTAATTTGCTCAAAAAAAATATCTCAAATATGCTTTCCGACGTAAAATGGCTTGCTAAATACGATCCCGTGGTCAGAAAAATACCGGAAAATTGTGGAAAGCCGGAAAATTTGTTATATATATAAAATTTTGATAAATTCATAGTAAAAATTGCATCGGGGCAAAAATAATGTAACACCCGTTAAAAGTTTAAGAATGCATCCTTCTTTAGGATGCCGTGATTTGTTTTTGGTTATTTCAACATCCGCGCCCTCTACAGTGCAATAAGTACGGACAATTGTTTAAAACAGTCGATTTTCCGGAAAAGTCATTAGTTTTCCGACCTTATATCCACTGAAAAGTCAATTCTGTGCACGGATTTGGATTTCTCGCACAATTTTACATACGAGTAAGAAATGACATTTTGACCATTTTCCTCATCCTGTACATCAAACACAATGCGTGAGTTAAAAAACTCTGTTGAATGATGTACAGCGTGTTCAAACAGCACTGAAGAAGACGGCACGTAATTTTCGAAACAATTGTATGCGATACAACAATAAAATTTGCAGTATAAGGAACCAGTGGCGTACCCAAGGGGGGGGTTTACGGGTTCAAACCCCCCCCCTTGAAGAAGAATTGAATGCTGAGTTGACTCTGTGGTACAGAAAGATAGGGCATCTGGGAATAGTAAACCGCCCAAAAACGGCCATAGATGGGTTAAGCATGTGTAATTCAAACGTTTTGCCGAATATATCGAAATTGCTAGAAATATTGGCTGTTCTCCCAGTATCTACGTGTACAAACGAACGATCATTTTCAACATTACGACGACTAAAAACATACTTGCGAAATTCCACCAGCAATGAACGGCTAAATGGATTGGCACTTCTAAATATTCATAGAGATCTCACTCCATCTACAGAAGATGTGTTAAATGAGCTAATGAAAAAAAAATCGTTGTTTAGATATTTCACTATAATTTTATCCGGCGAAGGGTTCTGTTTTATGCTTGGACATAAAATTTGAATCCCATTTTACACTGTTTCTCACCGTTACTTTAGATGAGTTTTGAATACTAAGTTTGTATCATTATCGGCATTTTAAAACTTTGATCACCTCGCGTAAATTTAAAAAATTCGAAGATTCGAATGTTATGGATTATATATCTCAAGCATATTTTTTTTTCAATGTTGGGAGGTGGAAATCTTCAAAAGATACCGATCAGCTCCTGCTTCTCGGCATGCCGGATTTCTACCGACTAAAACCACTTCCGTTTCCTTCAATCATTCTCTCCATCAAAATTTAGTAATTCTCCGTATTTAAAATTTTAGGACATAGTACTTCCCAGACGATAAGAATCGGTATAAGGGATAGTACCAAATCTGTAAATTTTAGTGTCCTTTTAGTTAGATTAATAGTTCACACTATATGTTTATGAATTATTTCCTGTTGGTTACATGTTTGGTTTTCAGTTTAGTGGAGCTGATTGTACTTGTAAATTACTTCGAATGTTGGTCCTGAAGGAGATATTTTTTTAGTGTCGTTTTAAGGGAAGTTGGGTTCGCTATGTTTTTAATTTTGTCCGGTAGTGTATTGTAAAACTTAGCTGCTTTGTTGAAGGGGTCTTCTTTTAGCCGATCAGTTCTGGCAAATGCTATAGCTATATTATTCATGTTTCTCATTCTGTTAGTGTTTTCCCCTCAATTCTATTTAATTTCACAGTGGTGTACTCATTACGGTGTAAATTCTTATGTATGAATTAAGCTCTTTCCATGGAAATCATGCCTTGCAAATTCAATTCTTGGGCTGTTTTGTAAACTTCGCTCGTTGGAGTTAGCACAGGGAGATTGTAAATGATCTTATACGCCTTGGTTACTAATCTGAAGATTATCATGAGGTTACCTTTAGAAGTTTGGCTCCAATTCAAGATGCCGTAAAAAATTTTGGAAAGGAGATGCGCATCCATAATTTGGATTTTTTTTTCTTTGGAAAGAAGTAGAAGCGACGTAGAAGACCAATGAAGACAGCCAGTTTTTTTCTTAGATCATTTATATGTGGAGTCCATAAGGCTTCGTCATTGCCTGGGAAGAGGTTGGTAAAAACAATAATCGATGGCGCAGCCGCCAAAATTGGGCCTTCAGGCAATATTAGAGTTATTTCATTTACTTGACCAATGGAACATTAGGATGTGAAGTAGTCAGGAACACGCTCACCCGTGATTATTACCCTCATTTGATTCAGGTTCTCATTCACAGCTGAGTGAAATGATAGTGCGGCACCAAATCTCATTTCCGAAAACTATTACTCGACAAGGAGCCTTGAACTAGCGTTAACCACTAAGCCACCCACTTTAACAATTATTCGCCGAGACACTCTGGAACGTGGGAGTTGAGTGAGATTCAGTATCTCTACGCAATTAGATCTTTCATCTATTTCACAGTAAAACCCATATGGGCCTGATTTACGGCCTATGGTGCTTTAGAGATCTCACCTAGGGGTGATACGGGCATAATTTGCACAAATTGGATCTGTGTGTGCCGTTATCTTTTACTTATTGTATGAAGCCTAGCAATTTTATATATAGATAAAGAGTTGGTAGGAACATTAGAATATGGTCACCTGATTGAAAGTTTTCGAAGTAAAATTCCAGAAAAGTGTAATTTATTTAATTCGCACCCATATGTTAGTAGCAACAGTTATATTTTTGAATGTTTCTTTCTATCTTTGATCAGAACCCTCAAAAATGAATTGTTTTATTTTGTCATATGATTTGTAATCTGAGGATTAGGCCTATTGGGGACACCTCATTAAAAAAAAACGCGTACAAAAAGTCTACCTCATGGGCTACGTGGAAATGACGCAGAGTTGCTTCCCTGTATGGGCTGCAAACAAGCTTAGCCAGCCCTGATTACGATAATACGCTGTCTGTGCTTAGTGACAGTTACACTTTCTCACGGCATTTACTTCATTAGTTGCTTTCTTTCCTGGCCTGTAGGTATTGAAGGCGTTTCAATATATGTACTTGCAAACATGCATATACACTTTACGGTTCCAAGGAAGTATACAGATACAGTGTAGATTCTTTAACACATCAAGCGCATAATTTTATAATTTGAATGAAAATATCATCATTGATTCAAGTAAATGAAACCAGCATGCAATCGGGCTAAAGTCTGCCAGAACTATTTTTGGAGGACTCCAACTTGGACCGTTGAAAAAGTATGATTAAGTGTGATTACATAATTATATCTACACCGAAGCACTAGCAAACGTACCTAGTCAAGACTTCAAAAATATGACCCCCCCCTTATCAAAATCCTGGGTACGCTACTGTAAGGAACAATATAGTTTTAAATGGGGAAGCGTGGTTTCGGGGTGACGGACGGCATCCTCTTCAGGTGCTGTCATTTACCATCCGCCACCAGACAGCACGACCACGGTTAGGCTTATTGATGGATTAAGCTCATTATACTTGAAGAGGATGCCGTCCGTCACCCCGAAACCACGCTTCCCCATTTAATTATGATGATACCAGCTAGAAATCTGGAAACAAAAAAGAGCCTCCATCAATGTGCAAAAATAGTGTTCGCAAAGTTGCGAACCAAAAGCACACTAGTGGACGGTGTTGTCGACTAGACACGGAGGTTCAAAACCCATAATAAATGATTATAATATAGTTTGAAAAAAAAATATTCAACCAACTGCGAAAACGAAAAATGGAAAGTGACTGAGCATAGACCAGAGAGCAAGCTGAATTCAGAGCTTGGTTTGATGTAGAATAACGAAATAACGAAGGATATCATTGGCATATTGGCTGACTCAATACCTTCTAGGATTCAAGTGGCTATTGCATATATACAAAATTATTCGTCAATTTCTTAATGAATATTATATATAAGTATGTGACAGCAATGAATAAAAATCGATACTTTAATTTGTTCTCATCATTTCCTCCTGAAAATGTAGTAAGCAAATGAAATCCTGCCAGACAATCAATGAGTTTCTACTGAATATTATGGCATAGAATCATACCATCTGGAAAAATTCATACCATTTTATTCAATGTGAGGGTGTGAATTTTAAGTGGTGCAGTTTTTATGACCGCAAGTTCATATAGAGTAGATTCCGATCACAGTGAACGAGTTTACATTACATCCGAAAGTCTCAACCGAGTTCGAGAATCTTAGCCGAGTTCATTATAAATGGATACTACTGTTGCTGGTCGCAATACTTTTTACTTTTATTTCCTTTTATTTGCACAACTAAGATTGAATAAGATCGTTAAAAATTAATTCATATATTCAATTTTTCATTGCTACAAAATCTATTCGGATCTATCTTCCTGTTATCATCTACTTCAACTATTTAGAAGGTATAAACTATAATTGGACAAACTCAAACATGTAAATGTTGCATCATTGTTAAATGTTTAATTTATGGTGTGTAATTTATAGATTCGAATATTATTATATTAATTTGGTTTTTCTGTAATAATTAATGAAAATATTACCAATATTTTATTTTCTTCCTGAAGCCCAGTCTAGTCAGAAACTGTTTAATATTGAAATAAATTCAGTCTTATGAATTATTCCGATCGAACCTCCATGATGGCTGTTTAAAGCCAAATTGAAATAGTTGTAACCCTGCATGCATGTCCACATATTGAAATTGAAAACCGCATTAGTAGTAGTATGTATGTATCCAAATATTGTGCAATATTTTTTCGGAAATTTCCTTCTCAAGTAATATTCCCTCAAATTAACCTGCATCCAAAATTATCGAAAGGATTCATAAGAACTTTCTTAGTATCTTTGAATTTTAATTTTTTTTTATAAAATGCGGAACCACAACCAGCAATAATATAAAGTACCCTAGCTGATATCCAGAATGTTTTAAATCAATTTTCGCATGATTCTAACGTGATAATCATTTTTGTTCAAAGTTCAATTGATATTTGTAAAATGTTCATGAAGCAAATCAACTCACTTTCAATTTATTCTCTCTTTTACAGCCGACATCTATCCAGTGACAATTTTTTACCAGTCGTCAAGGAAAGTGTTCAAAGTTCATATAATGATTTATTGGAACAATCAACGGAGGATCCTATCTAAACAAAAAAATACACATGGAATTTTGCCGTAAGGCAACAATATTTACCATAAATATTGTAGATGTAACCAGAGCTTTATATAGCATGCGATATTTACATAGCACAAATGTTATATTAGATGTTTTTTTTTCAAAGAAAAGCTATAAACTGTTACATTTTTCTTTTCATCTGGAATGCACATAATTTCAAATGAGCTCCAGAGAACTTAATTTTTTGTATAAACATGGGCAAATTTTTAATAAAGGGATTTTTGATTAAAATTTATGTTTATTTGATTTATTTTTGTACCACAGAGATGCACTGAATTAGAGGAGAGAATCCATTTACATTTCGTTAAATTGAAGCCATGCTTGTGCTGTTCACCATTTTTTTTCTTTTTTACAGCTTCTTTTTGTTCGATTGGATTTGCCTAATTTCATTCAAGCTCAACGCCAGCCTAAATTACCAGACGCTCCGCTTCCGATGTCAACAAATCCATTTGCCTTGCTTTAAAAATGTCCCCCCCCCCTTTAATCTGACAGGCAAAGAGCTACACACCACCACCAACACATGTCCTTTTATCAAAACATCTTCCTTTCGCCGGTAACTTTAAATCCAGTACAAAACAGAACGGTTTTCCACAAAACACATGTATGAAACGCTAGCGTGCACGCCATTAATATTTCGAGGACGAAAGTTCAAGTGCGACTTCCAAATTATCACCTTCGTTGTGATAAATGTCTGATGTTCCCACCCACCCCCATCATTGGTTCAACAACAGTTCTGTAAATTCTCACAAGGTAGAATTTATTCTTGTGGGAAAGTTCACAAAATTAATGATAATGGCGTCGGCCACACGTCAAGGATAATAATATTGGAACAATGTGAACTAGAAGCAATCAAAATTGAAGCGGTGTACAATGTCGTACGGGAGACAGACCAGGTATAATTCAATTGATTCTAGGAACGTGTTCCTGATCAGTTTGCAGGTACTTGAGCTGCTTGACATGGTGTTTTCAATGTTCCATGTTGTCTATTTAGGGATGTAAATTTTGTCACATGTACACGCGCTTCTCATTTATTATCATAAAGATTTGCAGACGAAAAGTAAGCTTGTCATTTTCGGGGCTTGGTAAAATCAATCTTTTCTTAGCATCCATTTTTCATTAAATTATTGTTGGGATCATGCATGTCCTTTTTCTGGAATTGACTTACGAAGAAGAAACCTTGAGTCAAACCTATAAAGCAATAAATTATCTATGTATCACGCTTTCTTGGAGTGCATGTGCATGTCATTGATATTTTTTGATCACAAAATATGGTGGATTCAAACGCCACCAAACCGTTTAATTTTATCTCTTCTCTGATTTTACTTTTATCATTTTTTAAAGTAATATTTTTCAAAAACAAACCAACAATATTATGGAGTATCTTGTCAAAAAATTTGATTATAGTTAAATTGATTTCAATGGATTTTCAAATGCTTAACAATCGAATTGTCAAGCTCAAGAATACAATATTATGAAATTTACTGTATTATTGGTCGGCTAACAATTGTTTTTTAAATAGATATATCTTTGAAATGAGCACAGCTTATTGGACAAAGTGTTTCTAACTTTACTTAAGATTCCTATTATCAATCTAATTGCAATTAAATCACTTGCACTTGTTAATATTCAAATAAATGTGTCGATGTGCATTTTTCTGTGATATACTTATGTGAATTGAATAATGTTTGTATACAATAGAATTTAGCAAAAAAAAATCTAACCAAATCTCGGCAAATTGTGCATTTTCATTTCTACAATATGCGTTGGGAATTTCAACCAAGAAACTAAATAAAAAGTATATATATACCTATGTACATTATCAATAGCTTTAATATTTTTAAAATGATTATCACAAAATTATAATGAATGTAGAATTTTTCGTAGTCAAAATGGATAGCAAATATATGCATTTGTAAATAAATATAATATATATTTTCGAATATTGTTAACAAAAAAATGCATGCTATTCAATTGTATTATTATTATTATTATTAATGTAGCATATATGTTTATATCTATAATCAAATGCATTTCATTCAACATGTTCAAACCAATTTGTAAATCAGATACATACAACACTGTACATAAATTGAACATGTTATGTGCGTAACAAATTCCTAAAGCAGAAATAACAAAATTGTGAATGAAACACTTCACTTTTGAACATTGACAAACTTAGATAATATAAATATAAAATGGAAATGATTGATGTAAAAATTGAGTGAAATTATAACGCAAACATTTGCAGTCGTTGATCGCGTAGTGTTAGCAGAATGTGATTAATAAGGTCCGAAATGTAACAAAAATCGTTGACATATCTACCACGGAATGGTTCTGTTGTTGAAGTTTGTGAAATATGGCTGGAATTGTGAAGGTTTCTGAATGTTTTTCCATTGGTTACTACTAAAGCTGTGAGCTTGATATATCTCTATTTAAAAAAAAAACAATACGCATTCATCCTCTAACATAGTATTTCCCAATTGATTTAGACCCTTTTCCAAAGGATTTAAACCATTTCCTAGATAGCTTGTACTTTTTTCCATAAAATATTTAAGTTTTTGCCTTTTGTACATTCTCCTACAACTATAAGTTAATTTGTAAGAGAAAATTAAACTAAACCACAAAAGTTTTCAACATATTTAGGGCAAAAGCTTAAATTTGTTTAAAACTTGGATAGTTTGGTTAAATTTTCCCTTACAAGCCTTCATAGAGTTTTGGTTGAATGCTTAAAACAAGTTGAAAAGGGTCTAAATCAATTTGGGAGTGCTATATCACCAGCAAGTTTGGAGGAAACAACAAAAATTTGATTAATATAAGATACTATCTTGCAATCAAAATATCGCATCGCGGTGGAAAAATGTGAGAAGTTCTGAATCCAACTCAATTTTTATCCATTTTTAATAGTAATTTTTTTTTCATAACTTTTTGATAGAAGTGTCAAGAATGTCTTGGAACGTACCAACCAATATATTTGAAAATGCTATGAACAAAAATATCATAAATTTTCAGAAAAATGAAGTTGTCAAGTGTGTCGTCTAGACTGGCTCATCTAAAACTCCTGTTCCTCGTTTACACCTCAATGATCGGCTACGGCGTAGCAAGAATCCGGCTATTCCTTCGTCCCCAACGTCCTTCGTAAAGTCATCCTTAATGACTTCATAAGGTTATCGCATGCAACACTGCCCTTATGCTAGCGCCAATTTTTGAATAATGCAGAAAATCGAATGTATTATTGTAACAATTAGCCAACGTTGACCCAAAAGGGACCTTTCAAGCTCTTAAGCTCTTCGAAAATAAAACTACTGACACAGTTGTTCTCTTAATGAGGTAGCACCTCATTATGAGGTACGGTGTGATAAGAAATGGCTCATTGTGTCTGCCAGTTGAACATATCTCTTACGCAGCTGTTTTAGACAGTTGAACTGTCATTAAACGCATGCAGAGTTTAAAAAAAAACATGTGCCGATAGATTTACTTACATATCGCGAGCACCAGGTACGCACTTACACAGTCTATTAAAAAGGCGAATCCGGCAAATACAATTTGAACTGGCAAATGTCAAGTTGATTAATAAAATTGCACCTAACTCATTCAATACACATTTTCATAGATTTTTCCTTCGAATTTCAAGGAAAATAATGACCTTTTATTCACAAGAGCACTTATAAATATTTAAGCAATCATTATTATGAAACTGCAACTGTTAAAGCTGTGTATCTGACAAACGAAACCATTTCAGTGCAATGTAAATGATCCGTCTCGTTTTGAAATGCGTCAATCATAAATACGTGTTTTCGAGACAGTGTAAATAGGCTCTAAGTCATGCATACTCCCACATCAGCATCAATCTACAGTTTGGAACTATATTTCTAGGAAAACTCATTATTGGTGCATGATGGACAATTAGTTAGTTAGTAGTCGGAACCTTCAAGAATTTTGATTCGTATACTCAAAAATTGAGGGGTTGTTGATGGTTGGCAGTTGGTGCAAAAAATCGACAGTACCTAAGTGGTGCAGAACTGGCTGTAAATTATTAATTATAAGCTCCAATCATATTATCGTGATGCAACGTTCATAAATTTGGATCCAATTTTTATTGATTTAACAACTGTTGTTGTCAGCAGGATTATTTTTGATCAGTGAAAACGAGACAACCTGAATTATAAATCCAGTTGGGAAATTTCAGGATTCTAGGGCAGTGTAAATATCTAAAAATTAATACTGTTCTCGGTGGTGGCGGTCATCCTCGCCTTGTAAATAATATTTATTTCGAGAGAAAGTAAACCAGCAAAAAGAATTGCTCACATTTTTCCAGCTTTCTGATACCTGTTGCGATCACCATTCACATAAGATATTGGATAGTATTAGCCAGAAGGATTCCGATCTATTGCGATGCTTTCCAAATAATCCATTAACTGTAGAGCATAGCACTCAATTGATTGCAAGGATCTTTTTCATAGTTTTGAATCCAATCGTAACCGACCAAATTTCATGGTTTACAACACAACTACTATTCTAATGAATTTCGTCTTATCAATACAATCTCTTACATACATGTATAAAAGAGAAACGTAACCAAAAGCTTTAAAAAAACATTTTCGTAATATGTATATCTAGTCTAGTGTCTAGTTTATCAAACAAAAATCGTCCAAGACAATGATTAATTGAAATCATCGCTGCATTGTGCATGGAACATATATAACATTTTTATAAATATTCTACATCCAATCAACAAAGGACAACCAATTGACAAAGAAGCAACAACTAGTCCTATGTATGTAGAAACAAATATTGTATTTTCTTTTTGTATTTGGCATTCGTACCAAGATGCATTCAAAATTTGTACTTTAAGTAGAACGACTAATATTAGAGCTATTCACCGTTAATTGTAAGTGTTTGGCTTGTAACCGAATTAGGCAGAAGCTTTTTCAACTCCTTTTTCCAAGTACATTCACCATTTTGGGACCATTAATCAATATTGGAAGTGAGGTGAATCGGAATCGATCATGAGAACACTTCAATATAGTCCAGACATTAAACCGGTAACAATGTATCTAACAACAACGAATCTTAAATGTTTATTAAACTCATAGAAAATTTATGTAAGTGCATGTGGATATGTAGTGGGAAGGCTTTTCCAGTGATTCAAACTGGTTTCAAATCACATTTTTTTAAAGAAATAACCGGCGATTTTCATTTTATTTTCTGCTTGAATCGATTGGAGCAAAATAAGTGTTATTTTTCATTCTGATAAAAAACAGATATGTACTTATTTTATTGCGATATTTTTTTAATTTACAACCTCACTCATTTAAATAGTTGCTAAGTAGTGTAAGATCTTGTTGTTGTACACACTTTCAAATGTTCCACGGGAAAGTGTAATTTTACATCTTTTATAATTTCTGATTATGTTTGATGAATTTTCAATCAATAAAAAATGTTGATTAAATAAATATGCACCCATAGGTTTCTTTTATCTATTCTCCTTTATCAATTGCTTTGCAAAGGCACGATTGGAATCCCTCCATACGACCTGAACCTTTCTGTGCCCTTCCTGGAAATCATTAACTAACATCGCTTATTCAATAGGAAAATGGTCGCAGCAACAACAATTCCAAGACCCATTCTCTTGGTACCTAGAAAATGGGGAGGTGATTGATGGCCAAGTTCCTAGAGGGCGTGCCATCTGACTGCGCTGATAACGCGTCGAATGTTGGCTTCCAAGTCGTCAATAGTTGCTGGTTAATTAGCAAAGATAAACGACTTGACGTACACCCACAAAAAGGAGTCCAATGGAGTCAAATCATATGATCGGGGCGACCAGTTTACAGGTCCATTTCTTGAGATGATTCATTTACCAAAAGTTTAACCCGATGTGGCATGTTGAGCCATCCTGTTTTCTTCAGTCCATTGGCGATGTTGAATCGAAAAAATTCGAATCATTTGTCGGTAGCGATCGCCAATAACGGAAAACCTTGGTTCCGTCTTCAGATTTGAAAAGAAAGGACCAATTATGTCGCCGACATGCAAACCGCACCATACAGTGATTTTTTCGGGATGTAATAGGTCTTGCAAAGTCTCTTGACTCACACCAAAAATGACAATTTCGCTAATTTACGAACCTATGAAGCCAGAAATGAGTCTAATCGTTGAAAAAGATTTGACAGTAAAAATGCGGTTCAACTTCCAACTCATTTTCAACCCATTCACTGAACGTACGACGCAAACGATGGTCCAATGGCTGCACTAGTTGAATCTTATAGAGCTTTAGTCGAAGATCTTTCCTGAAAATTATCCTTGCACTAGACGAACAGAGGCCAAATTGCTGCGAACGGTGTCGAATCGATGAATTTGAATCTCAGTCACACTACGCCCTACAGCAGCGATAGCTGCCCCGGGACGCACTGTACGAGCTCGTGTCGGATGAAGATTGACCAATAGAACATACGTAGACATATATCTTTCCATCGTATTGCGTATGAAATGCTCAGATGGACGATTTACAGCACTTTAAATTGGACGAAGTGCTCTGTTAAGATAAACGCACAGAGCGCGAATTTCGGAAACAAATTTCTACTATTTGCAGACGTTGTTCGGGTGTAAATCTTTGCACGGGAATTTGCCAAAGTAAAAGAAACATAATGTCCAAATGACAATGAAATTTGAAAGTACGATGACAGATACCCCTATCAAAAGTTATGTACCTCTAAAAAACACCCTATATTTCGAATTATAAATCGTGATATGTATGAACAGTACATCGTAGAGAAATCATATTTAGGTCGTGTTATAGCGTCTAAATATTCCGAACTTTAGAGTTTTTTGTGTCCAAATGGAAGAAAATGGCTAATTTATTTGCCTAGTTAGTGAGGATTTCGACATAACGAGTTTCGAGATTCATCTGTTTGTATATTTTATCATTGAAAATAATTATAGAATCGTGGAGCAATTCCAATTGTGTCATGTTTCGCAAAAGCGTTAAATGGAGCGTCCGTCTCCCAATCAAGCGTAGCCACGATTCAAATCTCAGCGCTGATTTACATACATTCAATCGATAGTGATGTGGTCAGCGTAGCTTCAGCAAATTTGCTAATGGAATTCAGAAGTAACGGCGGTCACAATGGCAATATGAAACAATATACCAGAACAAATATATCGTCGCCTAAATTGTTCAACTTTTAGTTGAAATTTTTAAAAAAAACTAAAACGACATTCAAAGGAAGCGACTACGCAGACGAAGTAGCTTCCTTTTCGCTGGCTCGACGATTAAATTCACTAGCAATTCAGATGAATGCGAAAACATTCAAACGATCTTCGAAAATTGTTTTTTGAATCAACCATAACAGATTCAAGGTAACACTTCATAGCTTCATAATTAATTCTGTGTGACAAATACAATATTTTACAGTTCGTTCGTAGGTGAGCTTCTATTGTTTGTCGAAGTAAAATACTAATTGTTTTGAATGCATCAACATTTCTACTCGGAATACTTTACAGAAATTATGGAAACTAAATGTTATTAGCCAGAACAAGCGCATCAGCATTGTTTAATTCATAAACGATAATAAATAACCTTGCTGAAGATTTAATTTGGCACCCGAAAAAAAACAGCAATCAATTTACGGTAATATTTTCCCAATCGGTTTTTTTATTCCTCGGTACTATATTGTTCTTACACTTTATGATGATATCTTAGTAATAATTTAATGATTTTACTATTCTTCTTACGTGAGCTTCATTAAATATTATATTAGTATATTTCAATATGGTTTGTGTGTTGTTTTTGAAAAATATTTCAGTATGTACGTACATTTGTTGCAATGCAAAAGCTTTATTTGTTACTATCATTGTTTGCTAGATAACATCATTTACACAATTCAATTTTTAATACATAGTTTAGTTCATTGGAAGGGCATAGCTATGGATAAATATTATTTACAAAATTTTCATTTTGTTTAATATGTAGTTTGTTTGCTAAATTCACAAGTAGATTATTTCATATATACATAAAATACACGATTGAATTATTTTTTAAACAATTGTTTGGATACAAAAACTAAGACAGGATTCTCATCACAATCATGCACCAAAAATATTAAGCTAATTTCTTTGAATAGCCAGGTAAGATATGAACACTTAAAGCTTTTAATTTATAGAGCAGACAAGCTGGAAATAGAAATTATTTTATTCAAATTGTTAGGTGTCACTCGTTTCCGCTGACCAAAAGGAAAACTAAATGGGGTTTGAATAATTTTTACCCGAGGCGAAAACTACTCAAGGCTGAAATTATGTTTGTTTTAATCAGAGAACATAAATTGAATTTGTGTTTGAATTTGTAAATAATATTATTTATTAAATTGATCATAGGAGGGAGGTAAGATAAAATATGAAGAAACTGAAACAATATTCCAACTGAAGATTTATGATATGGGCAAGCTGAGGAAGAACTCTTTTCGTTCTCGATACAAATTGTTTGCATCTCAGCAGATACATGCACAAAATGTCATCCTCTTCCGATGAAATTCCATCATAATTCAATCGAAAGTATGACTACATTCTTTATTTATTATTTATATATTTTCTATATGTTCGTGAGCTCAAGCACGAGCAGATACAATTTAAAACAGCTGATCACTATTTACGGCATACACTTTGTTCTTAGCAATAAATTTCTTCAAAGAAATAGATTTATTTTATATGTTTGAACAGTACTACATATGTTTGAAATATACGACAATTAGATCAATTAGAATCTCCTCAGCATCTGGAAAGCATAGAAGCTTTTAAAAATTACAATTCTGCAACAATTTTTAACCGCTAACAAATAGCAATTTTGTCCGTTAATATATTGTCAAATGCAATTGTCTAACTAAAGCAAAAGGATTGATTTGATCCTTCAAACACTTCAAACGTTCAACTTTAACTTTCTGATTCCACTTTCCAGAATTTTTTTTTATAGCCGCGACACAGTTTGTTCATTCTTATAAATATAAAATTAAGTATTAAATGCAAAATGTGCTTGCAAGGTGTGAGGAGGGGACAGCAGAAATTATCAAATGGATTTTATATTTTGCACGAAATGAAGACTAGCTTGATGAAATGCCAACAAAATTGGATTTGATTTCCGTAGTTTTTACGATTGATTTATATATGTAAGATATTTCCTCATTTATCTGATTACTTTCTGTAGGCCAAGAAAATCTGATCTTTTCGGTCTATGCGGATCGGTCTTATGCATTTTTAGACTTTTATTTGGATTTCTTATGCTTTCGCAACCCAAATATGGAAACAATAGAAGCCAATTGAATTATTTGTGAAACTTCCACAACACCACTGGTGTGCGGTACCAGCTGATGAATATATTATTTAAATGATTCGATTCTTGGAATATTATATAATTTCCATTTGTGAAAACACGAAACTATCGCTCTGAAAACTCGACAATGCGAAAATACACTTGCATATCTTTTCATTAATTCTTTCCACATTGAATTAAATAATTTTTGAGGAGAATTAATGCGCGAGCATCTGTTTTCCTGCCTATTTTCGACGCATATAACTACTCACGACTTTCCATATTCCAGCCTGTCTTGAGCAATTCTCGCTTAAACACAATTTTAACAATCAAATCAAAAGCTGTTTACCGCAAAATCAAAGGCTGACGGATAGAAATCGTATACAATCCATGGACTAGTGCATCAAGTCCATCTTTCAGACGAAACTGTACTGGTTGTCGACAGCGCGTCCTGTGTCGGGTTCGCCACTTGATCCTTGTTGGTGATGTTGCGTTTGTTGTTGCTGCTGCAGCTGTTGCTGAGAACTTACCGCTTGCGACAGAGGCAACTCAAGCTCGGACGACTTGATACGAACACTCCCACTAATCGTGATGACTTGTTGGGGCTGCAAGTGAACAAAGAACGAGAAAACGGATCCTTTATTCGAATCGTAGTGAGCATACAACGCTTTTTTCCTACTTAATTATTTATTTTGATAGGTAAAAGAGGCATTTCAATAAAAACCAACGCATAACGTCTGGTTCAGAGCAACATTTTCAAGAGCTTTCTGCACATGCAATGAATGAGTTCATAATCAGCCAAAAAATTTCAAAACAAATTTCCAAAGCAATTTCAACCAAATTTAATTTTAGTTTTTTTTTGTAATATTTTCAACATTTAAAAAGCATTGAATTTCATTCACAGCATAAATTAACGCCAAAAAGTGTGTGTTCGGATTAAGTTAAAGCAATCTTTTCAGGCTCACTAGTTTCAGTGTTCAGAGGAATGTGACTCAAGAGATAAGCGTTATTTTTCAGAAAGCAGAAATTGTTTAGTTGCGGAAAGCGAAATGCAATTGTACAGAATTAACTTTTGGCTCCCTGCAACACTCGTTGCTTTAAGAAACGTAGTACAAAGACTTCACAGTCAAAATGTAATGTTATTGTGTAAATTGCTTCAATTTTGCTATTGTCATCTGTGCAGATGTTGATATCAACACAATGCTACGTGCTCATCCTCTAATCTTGCAAGTAGTTATAAAACTAAACGCTAGTACTGTATTTCAATGCAGCTAACATCAATTAATCGCAAAGTCCTTCGAAGCTATCTCGTATAAGCCATTAAAACACATTGCATTCAATCTAAACATTGTTTATGTGAGCAAATACACAATAGTCGTTAGAATTTATGTTACACGCATGGCCCTAAACTAATTTCTCAGCAATTGCTCAGACTAGAAAATTATGTATCCAAACGCGCACTTTCACTTAGAGCTAGTTTCATTGACAGCCAATCAATTGCATCCTATTTACAATCTCAGCAGTTATACGTTTAACCACATTGGACGCTAGTAGTACTCATAAACGACTATTATAGCACGCCATCAAGTAGAAATGGCTCACACCGCAAACAGCACAGAAAGATTCTACGGTTGATGGGAATACCAACAAATATATATGTACTATGTAAAAGCTTGTAGTGATCCACTACGACCGCTACACGCGAATACACTCCGCTCCAATGGAACAGGAGATTCATTTAGTTCGAAATTGCGGTTTCCACATATTTGAATAATTAGGGAGCTGCCGTTTTATAAGGACTTTGAATGTGTTTTCCGTGTTTTCAGATGGAAATAAACCAGAAATTGATTAAAGTAAATAAAAAAATAAAACCATAAAAGCACCACTGACACTGAACTGACTCCAAAATTTTGGCTATCTCACATGTCTCGGCGAAGGATGCTGCTGTGAGCTGTTGCCTGCGACTCGATGATCGTTGGCTCCACTAATTATATTTTGATTATAAACAAACTCTGTAAGTGTCACGTCCGCCGTTCCGCCCGACTCCAATGGGATCGGATTCACTCTAAAGTGATCTAGCATTTCCGTTATGGACGGAAACCACAGATGCTGCACGCGACACTGCCCCGCATCGTTAAGCGTCATTCGTAAATGTTTGGCACGCCCTTGGAAGTTGAATGTCAGCACAAACTCGCCCTTTCGAGTTTCGCTTTGCCGCACCAGGAAAATACCATGTCCTGCGGCTTCTGAATGCAACACCATTCGCGCGGCTTCCGATCGGGGCAGCGTGCCGTGGAACCACGGATACTGGCTCATTTCCAACATGAGATCACTGAAGTCGGGCTGCTCCAAATCACCCTCGGTCAGCTCAAAGTTGCTCGACGCCGAGAGCCGTTGCTCGCCCTGACGCCGGGGAGGGATTTCAGGCGCTGGACTATTGGCACCGCCACCTGGTCCGCCCCCATTAGCACCCTCCGCTTCAGCCAGGGGAGCACTTGGTGCAACCTGCACTGAATTTACTGTGTTTGTTACTACCGAAGAATTGGCCATTGATGTTGTGTCCGCGGCTGCGAGGTTTGTTGCAGTGGTTGTCATCGAGGATGGTGCCGAGGAACTGACTGTTGCTGATGGCGCCGAAGGAGACACAATCGGCATGTCTAACGACGGCTGCACGGTGGGCGGGCTCTGCATACAAAAGCGAATTGTCGCCAGCCAACTGCGCATGTCGTCGGTATCGTGCGCCTCAATTACGTACTCCATGTTATTATACGCTTTGAGCACAAACGTGTTCTCGTGATCGGGCATTTCCAATGCAGTGGTCTCCCGCGCTTCCGAGATCAGGAAGCAGAATAAGCCGTTCCGCGGCTGAAACAAATAAACAACGTTTCAATATCACCAGCAAGGGAAATGTCTTGCGCACTTCCAACAGCAAGACATGATTCACACATCAATATGCACACTAAATACATCGCGTCGTGCTAACCTTTTGTGACTTTGGCGGCGAGTAGAACTCCAACATATATCCGCCTACTGTCTTCACCAGAGCTAGTCGGCATTTCTCCCACTTTTGCTGCCCAGACGATTGATCCACATCCACGTGCTCGGGCGTCAAATAGTTCACGATCCCATCCTTACGACATTCCACTACTATTTTGGCTAGTTTGGTTTTGGTGTCGCGACTACTATCGAATTCCTGCTCCTCGGAGTGTTGCTTGTGAAATAGCGTCTGCAGCAAATATAAACTCTGCAATAATCAAATCAAATTATCTATTCGAAATCCGCAGTGGTAAGAAGTCACTATCAAATACCTTTCCCTTTCGTAAACTTTTAAAGGACAGTCTTCTGAAGAACGGCTTGTGATTCTTCGGCGAATCAGTCTCCTCGGACAGATCGTTCTCTTCGAAAACAGTTGATGTGCCATTGCACGACTGGAAGTCAAAAAAAATTGTTTTAGATTACATATGTACATTCAACTGGACACTATTAGTTCACTTTTCAATTGCGTAGAAGTATTCGTTATCATATCAATCTTTTAGCTGACCTGACACATTCCACAATTCTTAACTGATTTATAGCAATTCTTATCACTCCTATTTTTTATTTGATAGAACAGCTTCAATCGTGTCCGGATCGATTCAATTCTACGCTAGTTATATCAGAAAGTGCACTGCAGTCAAAACATTACTTTTGTTTTTCTTTCACTTGTGAACACTTCAAAACTCCTATTTTATTGATATTTCCATATATAAAGAGCATTATTTATTGTTTATCTTGAAAAATAAAAATGTGGAAGGTGGCATATTTTTATCTGTTCGGTATCGTGATTCTGTACTGTAACTGGGTGTAAGTAAAATCCTTTCAGTTTGTTTTCTACACTGAATCACTTTTCAGGAGTATGAACGAGATACAAAACCTGTTTCCCGTCATTCCCACTGCACCACAATTCACTCGTCTAAAACTAAATATCATTTTTATCTTTCTATTTTCAAATTGTTTATTTTGAGCCAAGCTATTTCAAGCGCTGTCTGCGAATTCCTAAGTATACTGTTCTTAATGAACGAACAGTGAATCGTAGAATGATTAAATTTAATCAATTTCGCGACAACGGACCCCAATGATCTTTGCAGGCATGCCAAGAATGTAATTCAGCAGCAATTATGGCACCAGCCAGCGCCACATAATTAAAAGTGTCAACAAACAGCTCTGCCAGCGCAAATCGATTCGTCTAAAAACTAATTACACCACCAGCTCAGATACGAAGCGTGCGTGTATCTAGTTTAGACGGTGTCTCCGGATACAGGAGCTATTGTGGTGCCTATCGCCTGAATGGGCATCGCCGCAGAGGTATTATTATTATTACCACTGTGACGTTGAATGGGAATCGCAAGCGATCTGCAATTACTGTCTTCCGCAATGAAACTAAATAGTTCACCGTCTGGCTGCAGCAAATTTTACAGATACAAACAAGCTTTCAGTGATGCTGCTCGGGTCCGGAAAAATTATTTTACATTGTTTCGGTGGCTGAAAGGAAGCTGACGTTCAAAGCTAGCATTTTAGTTTTAATTACGAGTGTGTTAAAAGAAACTGTAGATTAACCATATCTCAACGTACTGTTTTATCTCTTTTTTACAGAAAACTTTCAAAAAAGTCAACCCTATCTAAACAAAACACAATATGCAGAAATGTCCTTAATGTCATAAATAATATCTTAAATAAATCGACACATCTAGTGCTGTAAAGATACATAACAGTCTGATCCTTCACCTTATATATCATGTATATTTCAACTAAATGAAAGAATGACTGTTAAAAGAAAAGAATGTCCTCACGATTTTTCAATCGAATCATGCTCTAAACTCAAAATTCAATTCTTTTATCGCGACCTTAGTTAGTGTAGCATTCATTTCCTATTCCTTCATGTGACACATTGGTTGAGAAGCTGCACGCAGGATTAAGCAACAGATATATTCTATTCGAAAACGTGATAAAGCTGCTGATTCTATTATGAAGTTGCAGGTCGAAACATGCACCGACATAATTTGATCATATTTGTACAAAGGGTGATCCAAAATTAATGATAATAAATATGAACATCAACGGTTATAGTATATAATTCTGCTTATTTTTTATGATACCCTAACAAGTTGATGCAGTTGTCCAGCTTTATTTCTAAGCCCAGAATATCCTTAGAAATAAAATGTTTACCTTGACTCTTTCTGAATGCTTCCACACCGGGAGGCATCTCGTTATCATCTTTACATTTTCTGATCCTTAACTGTTTTTTGAGTTAAGGAAACAAGCAAAATGCAGCGGCGACTAGATCTGAAGATTAAGGCGGACGTTTGAGCAGTTCAAAATTTGCTTTCCATTCCAAATCACAACGGAAAATTATCCTCGTTGGCTTGGTAGTTATGTAGATTAGTCCTTGAAAAATAAATTCACAAATTTCCTTGCTTCTTGGTTAATATTTTTTGCATCGAAACCGTTTGTTGTTGAGAATACGTGAAAAGTTGCCTTATGAGTACTCTGTGACCACAGCTATGAGTCTGATGGTCACTCTTTGGTTTGCAACCACAACCACTTGAAGATTTTTGATGACATTCTAGGTGAGCAAAGTGAATGGGTGTCCTTTGCCATGTTTATCTTCCATGGATGTTCTGTCCAGCTTAAACTCCTGTTATGTTCACTTTTACTTCTATAGACGACCGTTGCCACGGTTCGGGCAATCTCATCTAGCGTGTCTACCGTCATCACATCCAGGAAGTCCCCCTGCAGGCTAACAATCAACCCGGACAATCGAATGAAATCTACCCACTAGTATCAGTATCAGTGTGGCAGCGAAGGCATGGCCAATATTTTTTACCACGTGGTTCTAAATGATACGGGAGCCTGATCCAAACCTGAGCATTGTTCTTTGTCGACCGATCTTATTCGTGTCGGCTTGGCCTCCGAAAGCTCGACTTCCACCATCTCCAGGTCTTTCCACCCGTTAGCATTAACGATAATTCTGGATGCTTCCGAGTCAGACTGTCCCTTCCCTCACGCACTACTACTGCGACTGCTGTTCAGCCGGTCCCCATACATTTCAAATCTAGCTCAAGAAGTCGAGAACTTTCAGTTATCAAATCTACCAGCAATTCCAAAACGACTATCTTCAACTGTCGTTCCCCATAACAAAAACAGCACTTTTTGAATAATCATCGAATTGACTTCCTTTTTAAAAAATGGCGAACTCCCCAAACCAACTATATCCAAGGCCAACCCTTTAACAGCGAATCCGTTTCACCGGCTTCACTCCTATGTATTTGCTTCCAGGAACCCATTGCGGCAACGTCATTGGTTGACCCGTCAACTTAAATTTAAACATGAGTTCATACGTTCCGTTCCGGTGGAAAATGCCACTTTCCGATTGTCAACAGCTGGTAGTCGAATCTGAGTTTTCGGGTGAGATCATTCTAGTGACAGTTCTTACAAGACAGACTGTAAACAAACAATTCCCGCTCCCTGTAAGAATTGTTCAAGGCATCTTTTTTAAGATGATCGGTCGCAATGCGCGGCGAACGTAACACTCCTTACACCAGCATGCAGCTGTGAAATATGAACTGGCAAAACTTTTCAGTGTTTCTATGGTGAGTATCTTTTTGGCAGATTTTTTCAAGTCAAGGTAGTAAATGATTTCATGTGAACACTTCGACTGCTCTTATTCGAATCAAAAATGATGACGAAATCATTTTTTTCCAGAATTTTATGTGTCTTTCAGAAACTTGATTGCCATTACTTTTGGATCACCACTCGTAGGTTATGTACATACATATTGAGCTTTCGCACTTTACTGCAATTCCAACCCTCCGGTAAACGAACGCAAAATGGTAAAACGTGCTGATTCGGTAGCATTTAGGATTTTTAGCGATTGTGACAGGGTAAGTTTAAGACCAAGAATTTGATGAACTCTGTATTATGCAAGACTGAAATTAGAAACCAATGCATGTTTCATTTCTATGTGGCTTTGCGACTAAGAAGGTTTAGCAAGGTGACACGAAATTAGCAGAGAATACTTTACTAGTAGTAGTTATAGTCAATTTCTGTTCATCTTTACAATAAATTACTACAGATCGTCATTAGCAATGGCACAACAGCCCGAATTGGATCGTTACTTAGGCTGGTGCATGGTTATCATGAAATTAGTATATTATCATCAACGGTGCACTATGCCTAATAGAGCCTTATTTTCCTGATCAAGTTAGATAGCTTTTAGTATGTGTCGCTCAGTATTCTGCAACAATTATGTAAAGTGAAATAAGCCAGCTTAATTATCGACCTAATTAACAAACTCGCTGCTCAGCAACTGGCAACTCTGACTTGTTCTACTTCACTAGCAACTGCAATGGTTTTTGAATGGCGAAATTTATATCACAGTGACTCGAGACAAACTGGCCTTCACTTCACAATAAATGAATGGCACGAAACGCTTAGGAACGGTATCATCTTTTACGCTTCGATAGTTCAACTTGAATTCTTCACTACATCATAAATTTAATGGATCGCGCGACACATCTTAATGGCAAAGCAATTAAAGAAGTGGGCGACTTGGTAAAAGAAGTCGCTTGCATGACCTGCGGCGTGCATGCATCCATTCATCATTGTTTCTCTTCTCGAGAAATGCTAGCAAATACATTGAGTGCATTAAATCAATCCGGAATAGCTCGCATTCAATCAGAACCAGCATTTTTTCAATAATTTCCACTTACCAGCCGCCACCCAGACTACATAATTTCAAATCGAGTAAATATGCTATAATTCATCGATTCCAGTCACCGCAAACACATTTCGATTCATGATTTCATTTAACCAATGATAACAACACTATGAAATGTTCATTACGTGTCACCATACGTTATTTCAGTCGATTGTTCGAACTTGTCCCCAAATAGAGGACATGCATGCATATATCAACCGAAGACCAAACGAGTTGACGATTAGAAACAATTATCGAAGTTCATATTCAACAAACAACCAAATCGTATGGCCATGCAATGGGGCTGGACTGGAAGGCGTGAAGAAATCTTGGATTATTGTTTGTTGAGAACAATTAATGTTGCGACTGTTTGTCTGCAACGCCTTTGCACGCCACGGCGGCCATGCACTAGGAGGTCTGTTTATTTAACATCGTTTAGCAGGGTCGGGAGTTTGCCAGCATTTGAAATTATTGCAAATTAATACGCCGCTGGGGGCTAGGGAGGCATTTCGATCAGTGGTTGTTGCATTCAATCAATTTGTCGTTGTTCCAAGTGTGATTTGCGCGCAATGAAGATGAAACGCTTGATGAATATCGTTTAGAATGTACGACATGCTTGCATTGGTGATTCAAAACCAATTGTTCTTCCTCAATTTGCGTTCCATCTACCAGTGAGTAAAATGTAAATGTAAACTCCCTGATTCGGGCGTCAACAATTAATATTTGATAAGAGATTTGAATGATTCAGGTCAGGTTTTCCGGACAATTATGCTTTTACTTCATTCATGTCTCCTGAATACGTAACTAAAATCAAATAGTTTAATATTGGGTCATATTAAAAGTCACCGCGGTTTTTGTCACTAGATGGTGTTGATGCCCATATATCGGCCAACACTAATTCAATTGTGAAGGTGACATTTCAGGCTACTTTTCTTGTGATGGCAGTTCTGTAATCCGTCGTTCGTGTAAAAAGTTATACTGATTTGAAATTGAGTAAAATATCTTAAGAAATATGCTATGTGATGCTTTTTTACTATAAAAATGCTGCAAAAACATGCCGAAATTTGTATACGGTGAGAATGGTGTGAGTGAACGCCGTAACCAGGAGTGGTTTGCTCTATTCCGTTTCGGAAATTTCGATGTCAACGATGCACCTCGCTGTGGTCGGCCAGTCACTGAAAAAGTCGATGAAATTTTGCAACTGGTGAAGCAAAACCGACATGCAAGCTGTCAAGAGATAGCGGAGGCACTGAACATTAACCTCATGACAGTTTGGAATCATTTGAAAAAGGCTGGCTACTCAAAAAAGCTTCGATGTTCGGGTGCCATATGAATTAATACAAAGAAATTTCATTGACCAAATTACCATCAGGTGAAACGCAACGAACTCGAACCATTTTTGAAGCGGCTCATGACGGGCGATGAAAACTGGATTAAATACGAAAATATTAAACGAAAGAACTCATGGTCAAAGGTCGGTGACCCTCCACAAACGACTTCAAAGCCTAGATTGACGGCAAACAAGGTTATGTGGAGTGCTTGGTGGGATTGGAAGGGAATTGTCCATTATGAGCTGCTGCAACCTGACGAAAAGCTCAATTCAGTGTTGAACTGTGCTCAACTCGTTCGTTCGAACGAAGCCTCAAAAATGAGCGATCAGAATTGGCCAACAGACAAGGAGTTGTCTGCCATCATGACAATGCGAGGTCACACACATCTTTGATGACTCGGAACAAATTGACGCAACTTGGTTGGGAACTTTTGACGCATCCACCGTATAATTTGGACCTTGCACCATCTGACTACAATTTGCTTCGGTCTCTGCAAAACTCTCCTGATGGTAAAAAATTGGCCGACAGAAGAGCCGCTGAAAATCACTTGGCCAAGTTTTTCGCCGATAAACCACAGAAGTTCTACACCGATGGAATTAAGGGAGCTACCAGAAAAATGGCAAAAGGCCATACATAATAATGGCCAATATGTACTTGATGAAAATTGATTTTCATTAAAGAAAGCGACAAGTGCATCCATGCTTTTATGCAGCCTTGCATGATAATCAGTTGAATCTTAATACTACTGACACGCCTACCAGTACAACGCGTTGCCTACTATTTCTCAAACTTCACAAACCTGTGAATCAATTCATGCCTTCCTATTGTGCGTTCTAATGGTCATACACACTCAAACAATTCTACAATAATTTCAGTGCACGCCTGTTTACTGTATTTAATTATCGTTTAGTCGTGATCCACTTCGGTGCTCTCACAGCTTTCTTGTTTGTTCTATAAAAATCAGAATGTGATGTCAGAATAAACTGCCTTGAACTTACATTACAACAGAATTCAAGCCGTTGTCTATCTTTTCTAGATGTTTTTCCTCATTTTCATTTAGTATAACAGGTGCACACACCTTTGCCTGATATGATGCCCAGTTATTTGTTTTGGATTCGACACAGCACTTTGTGGACAGTTTCAAGCTTAGATAAAATGCTTGCCTTTAATTATGAAAATGTTTAATTGACTCTTTTGAATTTGTATTTTTAAATGGTTTACGTTAACAAAGGATGGGTTTTTCGTTTGATCTTTAACGTCATTCTCTTGTAGAAAATCGGTGTTTTTCACACCATCACGTCGTTTAGATCATATCAGTAATTAACAAGAAGAAGAAGAAAATCAGCTAATAATGTATCATTATTCCAAGAAGGCTTCAAATCGTTAACTAACCACCGAATATTTTCATATGAAATATTGGATATTAGAATATCAAAACATAATCATATTGCAAGTTTTGATTTCATAAGAAAAAACAGAGAGAAATAAAGTCCTTAGTCTCCATAGATTTTACATTTTAAAAATGCTTCGAAATAGACACTCTTTGCTAGAGTGTACTACACACGACTTTTTGAGACACTCATTAATGTTGTATGCACTACTCCCAAGGAAGACGCAGCTTCTGCCTCCTACAGATATGATGTTTCGAGGAAACTGTCTGCTCTGATTGGGTACATAATCTGTAATCGATTGAATCCAAGTCACGGTTTTCTGAAGATTAATTCTTGCTGCTATGATGTTTTTCAGATTTATTTCAAACCAGTCATGGGTTTCTGGTTTTCTGCACATTGGTAGAATTTTGTTGGGAAACTCAGTGCTATTCAGCCAACAGTGAGTTAATGACCTCACGCACAAATGCCATGTTTTCTGCGACTAAATTTTTCAAATATAGCTCCTTCCATAGGTATTTTTCCTAAAAATAATCTCTATGAATAATGTTGGAAGGATGCAAGGATATCAAAGCGATAATTTTCGATTGGATGTAAAATTCGGTACTGTCGATAATTTTACACTTGATAAAACATCAGCTGAACCAATGAAAATGCAAATATGGCTTACATAGTAACTGGAAAATAATATTTAAAACGGCACCAATTAGATATGACTCCTAACAAGAATCTAAATATTGTCAAATCAGCTGTTCAGTGAAAAAGATTGAAATTACTTCATCCCATCTCCCAAAATCTCCAGGAAAATATGTTGAAACAAGTCATGGGGAGTGAAGTTTACAAGAAATCTAAAGATAAAAATGGTAGAACATTCTGAAAAACTACTGTGATTCGACTGGTTTCTGAAACTGAGCCCGAACAACCGAACATTAATACAATAAGTTCAACTCACCTTATACTGCGATCGCCTACGAAAAAAATCCGTCTCGAAATGTTCCGTAAATGATTCTACGAATTTTCGCATGAAATCACGATGCGATATCTGTTGCCTAATATGATCCGGCAAATTTGTGTTTACATAGTTTATACAGGATTTGGCAAAGTCTGAAGCGGCCGCACGTGCATGCCGCTCGCAAAACTCTTGCCAATCTGTACCTAATGGATTGGTTCCGCTCATTCCGCTTGTCAAGCCCTGAAACGTACTAATTGTCCCGCCAAAAGATCCTGAATTTTGACAGAAGGCTGCATCTCCATCGCCTGGGGACGCTACAGCCATTCTGACCGGAATTCGAATTGTAAAATACAGGCAGCCTGTTAGACGGTCCAGAGCACAGTTTGATCAAGTAGTATTTTCTGGAAATTTTTTAACAAAAAATTCAGTTGACATTCATTGATTTCTCACAAACGATTGGGATTCAGTGGCGAGAACGAAATTCTGAAATACAAAAATAAAATATTGAATGAACTTCGTATTTTCATATTTCATGAAATGTTTTTGTGTTCATTAATTAAAAAAAAAAGAACAAACGTACAAGAATAAATCCAAGCAAACCATTAAATCCTTTCAGCAAGATAGAACAAATGTAATGTTGAGGTTACGTATGTTTGTAAGATAATGCATTCAAACAGCTAGGATTCGTACACCACAATAGCATACATCTATAAAAGAACATTTAGTATAACATACTAGTTGGCTCCGCGCACTACTCGCTTCACACGAAAATCCCCGCTTTGCTTTAGTTCAAACCAGCGAGTTGATTGCCATGACCGCTGATTCACAGAGTTTTGGCATGATAAATCTTTTAATAGGAGATAATATAAAGCAGAATAATTTTCAATATTCAACGAATAAAAATTTCAGCTAAATAAATCCCACGATTATATTTAAGTCTGATCAAAGTCCCAGAGTGGTTAGATTAATTACTTTCTAGCTGTTAGTACAACATCGATTGTATAATAAAGCCGTTACGTTTAAAAAGTTTTATAATTTTTTTTTTATAAAAATTGCGCGACATGAATTACAACACTTCATAACATTTGCAAGACTAACAAACGATCCAGACATAAGTCAGTTAAAATTTGTGGCTTTCTTCTATCGAAAAGAAGCATATTTGGCAAGCAAACATTTCTGATAGCGAATATTGCAAGCAAACGAAATAAGAGGTGGTCGGCAATTCGAATTGCTGAGCAAATACTGAATCAGACCCTAAAATTCAGAATGACAACGAAAATTATTGGAAAATCGACCTACGAAATTATATTCTCAAACAAGCTCTTTTTGTTGTTGCTGTTAACAGTTTGCAAAAAAATATGTTATCGTTGGTTATGTAACATACAGACAATAGTCATGAGGAATCAAAGCAGCCATATTTGATAATGAGTTTAAAGTTAAAACGGGAAAAGTCCAAATATTCGTCCTGTTTTCCTTGTTTTGGAATACAATTAATGTGTGTTTTTTCAGTAGTTTCAAGTTTCGCACATTTGAATGTTGTCTGAGCAATCAATTGTTGTATAATCATGATGCTGACTCACGCTTCATGAATTAACGCCAACCGTACCGAACCCGGCCAAATAATCGGTTTCAAAATTTAATTAAAAATTGTACATTTACTGTTTTTATTTCCTTTGGACATCTTAGAATATTTGATAAATCAATTGCTCAAGATTTTTTGTAGTTTTGTTTTCTCCGCGAAAAAAATTATGACCGAACTTTCACACCGAGACCCATCATTTTTTGCTGTGGACTTTAATTTCTCAACTATACATAATCGTAGTCATTATTTTTGTTTCACCTCATTGTATAAAGGTCACAAACAGAAACATTCGAAAAACCTTCTGAGAATAGATATCTATTTCGGGAAAATAAAGCAAAAAATTTGGCACGTATATTTCCCATCGCTTTTCGTCAGGGAGATCTGCTGCGAACCACACACAAAAACTTTCCCGATATCCTAGATTGTTGGTGAGTAGTTCGCGATAAAGTTTAGTCAAACGTTTGGCATTTAAAGTCCAGACCACTTGAGTAGGGACAGCGACTTCAAAAATTGTTCAACTTAAAATCTTAAAAACGCCTCTTTTAAACGGACACTTTTCCCGGAACTGTCGCTCTGTTGAGCGAAATTTCTCTTACGCGGACAAGCATATCTGACAAGAATTTGATATTCCATATCGAAAAGATAGAAATATATTAAAATTTATTATTTTATTACTTTTTCTTTATAGTTCACCGATTTCTACACACAGTCAAGTCAAATGGTCCTGAAAATGGCGTAAACCACACATTTTTGGCTGACAGGCAGATTTTTGTTACAGTGCCTAGTGTGTCTCGCTGTAAGCTTAAGTTCAAATTTATAAGGTCGCAGCTCCAATCTCCTAGGCGCCATCTTGCAAAGCAAAAATAGTGGGACAGTACCAGAAGAAGTGGACTTTTCTCACCCGATTGCCTGCTTCCACTACAACTTCAAGTCAGTCATCCCAAGCAGAGAGGATAGCGGTAAGGACAGAATCGTTCCTGAGTTTAACGTGATGGCCTGCCAAGTTGTCTTAACACCACGAGCCTCTTAAGCCACGGGTTACGATAAGCTCGCACCAAAGTCCCCATGAACGTACTAGTCCGTAGCCCATAACTTATGTTATGAGTACTGCTTTTCCGAGTATGGGTACCAGAATCTTATCCGGAGCTTGCCTGGACTCCTTCATAATCCTTGGTGAGGATTCGGACCTATCAGCATCCTTGCCGCTCTTTGGGAAGCGGCAACCCTGTTGATAACGCAACAGCACGCCAATGCACCACGATACAGAAGGGTAGCCGAATAGATCCGGTCCCAAACTGTATTATATATGACTGTACCCGCTTTGGGTGTCAACCACATCCCCGAAGTTTCAACCCCCACAAGTTCTTCACCGACACCGGCAGGGACAATTCCCTAGGCACCGGATCCCTTGGCACCGGTGTACTCCTGGTAAGGTTTCGAAGAAGTACGGAAGCGCTATAAGGGCAGAGGTGAATCAAAGGAATCGATTGTAATCTAAATAGATGGATCCAAAATAGATAAAAGGATTGACTGCTGTGTATTCTCTGAACAGCTAGGCCTAAAACTATTCTTCCGACTCCCTTGCCACTACAGCTTTCTTCATGCTGATGGCATGGCAATACATGAGGCAGCAAAATAGTTGAAAAATAAAAAAAATGCAGAATCTTGAACATTTTCTTTGATAGCCAGGCTGCTATTCATTCACTATGCAATATGCTCACCTAATCCAAAATAGGCATGGAGTGTCCTGTAGTTTTGATTAGATGTCCTGTAATTCTGAAATGACCCTGTACTGGGTGCCTCGGGCATTGTGATATTACCGGAAATAATGAAACAGATGCCTTAACGAGGACTGCCATCCTCTAGCTTTTTTGAAGCTAACTTTCAAACAATATTACATATAGGCTGCAAAAAGAGCCTGGCTACGGGAGAAAACTTGCAGAATATCCTGGCAGACTTGGATCGAAATGAGCCAAGCAACTCCACAATATCAGTCGCGAAACAATAAGGTATATTGAAGGGGAACTTTCCAAAAAAAACAGGCACGCAGAACGACTAGGCATTCGCTTCAACAATTTCTACCGCAGTTGCAGGTCAGAAGAAGAAGATGAAACAGTTCAGCATTACCTGTGTGAATGCTCGACTCCCTCCAAAAGAAGTTTGAAGACTTTTGGCCTACCTTTCCTAGAGAGTCTCACAGCAATGGTCAACATAAATATCGGCAGCATAGTCGGCTTCATTAGAGGATCCAAATGATTCTAAACAACCCCAGAGCTAGGCTTTTAGTGTCGTCCCAATTTCTTTGTGGTATCACAATGGGCACGCCGAGGTCTAAGTGAGCCGTCTCTGATAAGACACTACAACCAACCAAAACCACCTCTGTCTACAAAATCACTCTATCAATTTTCATTAATAGTACATTATTTGAATTCATTTGACAATGCTTCCCAGACGATATAAGTCGATATGGAGGATAGTACCTAATTCGTGAGATTTGGTATCCTTTTGGTTCAATTTTTTTTCTTCAAGATATTTGATTACAATTTTATTTCATGTTGAATCAGTCTTTAACTTCGAGTTTTTGGGAGCTGATTTTAACTATCAGGTTGCTGCAGATGGGCCGATTTAGCAATGGCATAAAGTTGGCTGCAATTTTAGTGTATTATGTTGGCACAAGGCGGCGCAAATGATATGACATATTGAAGTATAAGTACTGGTACCTTAGTTTATGGAGTCGTTTCTGTTTTGTACTTCATAGTGATCGTAAAAACAAAAAGGGAAAGTGAACATTAAAGTGAATCAAAAACGGCTACTTTTACTATACGAATTCAAATTAGAGCACAACGCAACGAAAGCAACGAGGAATGTCAACAGCGCATTTGGGCCTGATACAGTTAGCGAACGAACCACTCGGCGGTGGTTCAAAAAATTTCGATCCAGAGGCCCAGGACCATCGATCGATAACGACGAGCTGCGTGCATTAGTCGAGTCTGGCCGAGAAATTAGGCGTTCACAATTCGACAGTTTGCCGCCATTTGCAACAACTTGGAAAAGTGAAAAGGCTTGACAAATGAATTCCGCATGATCTTACCGAGCAAAACATGACGTGTCGAATGGAAATTTCAAGTTCTCTTCTCTCCCGCAACAAAAAGGAACCGTTGTTGCACCGAATTGTGACCTGCGATGAAAAGTGGATTTTATACGATAATCGTCGCCGATCGGCCCAATGGCTAGATGCCAATGAAGCGCCAAGACACATGCCGAAACCAAGCCTTTATCCAAAGAAAATAATGGTAACTGTTTGGTGGTCTGTAGCTGGAGTTATCCACTATTCGTTCCTGCAACCTGGCGAAACCATCAATGCTGACAAATACTGTGCTCGACTGGATGAAATGCATCATAAATTGATAGTCCAACGACCTAGGCTTGTCAAAAGGGATGGAGTGATAACGCATGACCTCATGTATCGAGAACAACGGTCCAAAAATTGAACGAGTTGTGCTATGAGACTCTTCCTCGCCCTCCATATTCACAAGACCTCTTACCAACAGATTACCATTTCTTTAAACATTTGGATCACTTTTTGACAGGAAAAAGATTTAATAATGAAGCTGCTGTCAAAAATGCTTTCGAGGTGTTTCTTTGAACTAGAAACTCGGACTTCTACAAAACTGGAGTGTGTTGCATCTATTGGTACCTATTTTGATTAAATAAATTGTCTTTATAAAAAGTTACAGCTGTTTAAAAATTTATTACTAAATTGGCCATTTCATCTGCAGCAGAATTTGGTTCATGCAGGAAGTGTTTTTGTTTTACAGAAGTCCAGATGTATTTAATAGGTTTTCGTTTTAGAGGAAGACAATAAGCAGGTTGAGCAACGATCAATGGTAACCGTAAAAGGACAATGATTACAGATACCCTTGAAGATGTACCAGGCAATAACAGTAGGTACCCGTCTATTTGATACGGGCCAGGAAAGTTGTAGGATGCACACAACAGACAATAATTGAAAATCAATGGAGAGAGTGGTTTGGAGGAGACGAAGGTGGTTTTAGTCGATAGAAAAGTGTGTATATAACTTCCAAGAAATTTAGTACGCGGAAATGCACAAGCCTATCGGTTTCTTTTAGAAGATTTTCACATCTCACGTTCGAAAAAAGATATGTTTTCTTTGTCTGTTGTCAACGCGAAGTTTAATCTCGAACTTACGGAATTCCTAGACAAAATCAAGAACTTATTGGAATTGAGGCCAACTGCGCATTAGCACCTTTGCCTACGTACAATCAGAACCTCGTAAATCGCTCAAATTGTGTTAGCTCATTTAGATTTTAGAAGCCTCCATGAACAAGGACACGATGTTGACCAATATCCTATTACCGGAAACATATGGAAATTGGCAGCCACTCCAAACCCAAACACAAGTGAATTGAAGACGAAAACACAACGCACTACTTGATCCTGATGGGCGAAAGGGACTGACACCACGGCTATATCGACGAATATCAAAGAATTTACCTTCCACACTCAGTTAAATCACATCTCGCAGCATTTGATACGCATATTCGACTATTTCAATCGAGAACCAAAAAGTGCATCGTCATTTTCTGAAATAATTACTCGCAATTTTAGGTGGGGAACAAACATGAAGGGGATGTTTAGTTCTAGAACGTAGCAATCGAAGAAGCGATGCAAGTTTACTTTTTTGGGTGCGTAGCCACTAGTGCTTGTGCTTGTTTCGGCAAAGCAATTTCTTCTTCAACTGCAGCAAAAGTGAAAAGCAACAAGCAATTCGGAATCGAGATGTCACATCTACACCGAACACTAAAAACGCGTGCCCCGCACTTAGCCACCAGCTGCGAGCCTATTTATTAATATCGCACCACACTTAACAATTGGCATCTAATTGAAATACAAAACGAGACCAGCGATTAAGCAAACATCCGTAATACCGCGCACCACCATAAAATAAACAACATTGACAATTCGTTCGACACTCACCCTCGGTCGACTGCTGCTGCTCCCTGGCGACGACGAGTGCAGCCCTGGCCCAGCTGTCAAGCGCCAAAGAAATCACGGACACGATCGGCGTGTTCCGTATTTTTCGGGCCGAAAAACTATAAGTGGCTCTGCTGTTCGCCCCGAAGGGGTAAGTGTAAAGTCAGCGAAGCAGCTGGTTCGATTGTTTATGCCCCTTCGAAGGAACTACCCGGATTCTCAATAAACAACCTTTTTCCAGTTGGAGGCCACGCTCGCAGCCTTCGCCGCTTGCAAAAATTCCAACTCACGGTCCCGTTATCAGGAAATTACCAAAACCGCGGATGGCGCCGCTACGCCCCAAACACTGCAGCCGGCGGCTTGACAAATGTCCGTCCCACGTCGCACTTCGCGCACGGTTTGGAGCGGAAAATTTTCGCAATTTATTCGCACCGTTCACACTGTCGATTTTGGCGAGCCACAAACGTCTGCGGCCTTCGGAGAAATTCACAAAGCTGCCGCGGTGGCCCCAAACAGGCGAGGTACGTCCACAGGTGAAATTTTCGCGAGGGCGTCGCACAATTTTCGCCTTCTCGCACACACGCACTCGCTTAGTATGCAACAAATTTTCGGTTTTCCGGCCGGGTCATCACTTCGATGGATTGGAGCGGCCGCGATTTACTTATGCCGCTTGCTGTACCGCGCCGATCGACGATTTTCACACAATTCGAACACGAACCGCTCGGCACATAAACAAACAGACGGACGACAGCCTCGCTGCAGCGCACAGTGCTATACGACGGTATGCGATGCGAACGATTATGCTGTGCAGTTGGCCAAACTGGAGGTGTGTGTGCCTTCGCTGCGAACGATATTGAAGACGGTTAATTTCAAAATAACCGTTAATCTGCCGTTTATCAATTTTGAGGTGGAAAAGAAAATAATTCACTTTACGTCATATGTTTAACATTATTTATTTGTTTTAATTTTTTCTAGCTTTGACGACGACATAAATAACATAAAATAATAAATTCTATAATAAATTATTTTTGAATATTTACGCCATTCAATACTGAAAATGTAATTATTGAGATTCCAGGCTGTACGAAGGAGATGTAAATAACAATTGAATTTGAAGGTAGGTCACTTGTATTGTATGCTCAAATTGAAACCTAAACTCGAGTAATCAACAATTACATGAACTCATGAACAAAGAAATATTTGATTTTCTGAGCTAACTAACTTTTTGAAGTGCAGCATGTACGGAGCATCCAATCTGCATGGCCTGAATTCCAATTGCATTTGTCACAAATTATAAACCAGGTAATCATTTGAATAAGCTCTGTTGCTGTTTTTTGCATGTACACGTTTAATCAGCAATTTCAAGTGTTGCTTTTCGTTTATAATATGAATCATTTCATTTCTTCCTTCGCCTAGGTCACCTGGTCACCTGGTTTGTGATGCTCCAGACATACGTAATCTTACAACCGACCGTTTCTACCCGGATATTTCTTCGATTTTATAAATTTTAATGATAAGTGTTGCTAAAAACTTTAGAAGCGTTTTTCTCAAAGACGGAGGGTGTTGCGGTCTAATATTTTAAGGATCGAATATCCTTGACGTCTTCTACTTATGTGCCAAATTTTATCCAGATCTGAAAGGACGATGCCGTGCCTTTTCCTTGTAAGAGAAAATAGTGCAAACAATGTATCTCCGACAGTGGTGAAACTATTTGCAAAAACAAGCTTCGAATCCAATGAAGTGCCATACTGTTTATTGATCAATGCCAAGCTGACTACAAAACACGCTACGAAACTTAAAAATAATTCAACATTTGGAGATAGTATCAATCTGAATAATGCTTCCACAGCAAGGCAACTCGAGTTCCGCGCTGAGAGCGACAAGGATTCCAAAAGTGTTTGAAAATGTTTGCTTGATGTACAAAGAAATGCACACAATTTGGAAGCATTTTTAAACAGTCGTTTACCTCCTTTCTGCAGTGCGTTTAGTCTCGCGTTGATTGAATCGATCCAGGCATGCTCCTTACTTATAAAAAGCGTGAGCTTTTTGCGAAATAAAGTCGAATATACGGCTTACTGAGCAGACGACTAAAGCCTCCTCCATAGTTCAATTCTTGGTGGATGTACACCGAGTTCGTGACTACTAAGTTCTTAACACAAACCTAAATCTTTAAGAAAATCTTCAATGTTCAACCTAAATCAATTTCTTCAATATAAAAATATCTATTTTGGCCGATTTCGTCCACACAAAGAACAAACGCACATCGAATTTATACAAAAAATCATTTTTACTAACTTCCCAGAATTATTATATGCTTCACAGAACACAACAAATTCCAAACTGATTTTTAATGTAAAACTATTCGCTGACATACTTTCCATTGAATAAAAATTTAGTAAGAACACTTTATCACTACTTTTTTTCCGATAATGATTAGAAAAAGATGCTTCCAGAAAATAACTCGAAACGACTTGTACAAAAACTCATGTGTAATTACATGCAGTAGCTATAACGAATAGATGTTGTCACGCCTTTTAAAGGCGTGAAATATAATAACTAGTTGTCATCTTCACTTTATGAAAGTCTCACGAAATAATATTATGTCTAACAAGTTAAAATGTTTCGTTTTCTCGTTCACCTTATTCAGGAGACGTACACATAACTGTTTGTTTTTGCTAGCATGTTTCAATGCAGCACTTACAAGCCTCCGCCGTTTAAATATCTTTTCTGTGCAATTTTTCAGTTTAGTCTATATATCTATATATATAATACATCCTATGATAATTTATACAATTTCTACAAAATTATGGTTCATTTTGATGTCTGTAAAACTAATCGATTTTAGTCGTACGTATTTTTAAATAATTTCTTTTCTTTTATATTAGCCTAGCATGATGCGTTAATGTTTATGGTTCTGAATGCTTTCATTCTACTTCCAAGTTGTGACTTGTTTTTTATGGTCTTAATGCAACGTAATGTTTCCACTCCATCTCCATCGCCTTATGCCTAAATGCTCATCAATTGTATTTTCTAATGTTTTTGTTCATCTTCATGCGCCTTACAGCTATCGCAATTAAAATTAAACGGGTGGTGGTGGTGGTGAATCATGATGCAGGATGTCGTTCATGCTTTCGTGATGGTTGGTTAGGTTAGTGACCACATCGTTTCTCTCACGAAATAATTTAAAAATTAACTAGTTAAAAATACACACACACAATTACAGCCGTTCTAAACTTCTAATTGCTTCGAAGTGGGGTGTGTTATAAATGGTTCACTCCACATCCGTCTCAAATCACCCTGTGACAAAAACAAATCGAATTACATTTCAAATCAATCAACAGCAGCGAAAAGCATTGGTGCAACTTACTTTTACATATGCCATCGTCAGCAAGGGCAGCAGCGTGAAAGGTACAAGGTACAATAGTGCAGGTTGCGCAGCTTTGAATATCTCCGAGCTTACGGTTGCCGTAAGTAATCCCAGAAAGTATCTATACAGAAAAAATGTTTGGAATTGAGATTACAATCTAAATTAAAAAAGTTCGACAATAATATGCAAATAAATAACAAATAATCCAGGTGAATTTATTTCCTGGACTTTCAGTACTGCAAATAAACTAATTTCCACTCACCCCAGCAAGGAACAGTGAAAGTATGTTAGTCGCGATCCCATGCTCCTTGGCGGTGCCAAACCAGGATCCGATGTAATCCCTTGTGACTTCTTATACGCGTCGTATCGCAGTACAAAGCATAACAACAGTCCCGGCATCACTATATCACCTAAACCGAGCATGGAAAAATGCCCACTATTATGATAACTGGGAAACACTAACTTCCCCGGCAAGTTCAATTTCGGCGGCTCCTTCACAATACCGCCCAAATTCAGCTTTCGCGCAACCACGCCGACTGGATTTTCGGCGGGTCGCGTAGCCACCTTGACCATGACATTCGTGCTGAATATGTAGGACGAGAAAAATACCCAGAAAACGTCGTAGATCAGGAGGCCGGTTAGCAGTAGAGTCGAGACTTTTAAGCTTGGCAAGCGCACGAAGGCGATGAAGGCAACGCATAGGCCCATGCCCATAGCTGAAATGAAAGCAGAAAGAATAATTAATCCCTTTACTTTGATTTTAAACTGGTGAAGCAAATTAACGTATTTTCCAGTCGTTATGTTTGCTTAGCATAAAAGAGGAAGGCGCCACAGAAGGTAATCCTGCTTTAAAACCGTCGCACGACAACACAACTAGGTCGTGCGAATATTAAATCGATGCAATTCAAATCTGTTGTAATCTCACATCGGTGCTTGTCGGATTTAATACTTTCAATAACATTATGTTTGCGTCTGTAACGCTTTGAAGGCTTCCTTCCACATCGCTTACATTTTCTTTGCCAGTTGCCAAGCAAGCCAAATAAATCGTTCGCCTGAACGATGTTTACAAAATACCGATTCCCACTCCCATGATTGATTATGATTTGAAAAATGAATTTCAGTGTTTTTTTCTGTAGAAGCGCCAACGAGCCACGAATACAAACGACCATTATTTATATTCATTTCTTAAGGACACTCACTATCGCGTAATTGGATTGAACTGAAAAAGTCGCATGCAGCAAAGAAGACCACAACTCAAACTTACCGTCCATCAGCAGCCAATGTCCTGTCAACACCCATATACACACTATCGATACGGACAGTAGAAAACTGAAGAGTTCAGCCGCGGTAAATCGACCGCAAAGACCGAATGACACTCTGTTACCATCGGAGCACGGACGAATGATGTATTGACACATGGGAAGTAGGAGGAAGGCCAACGCTACCGTTGCTATAACTGAAATTTTAAAGAAAAAATCGCCTATTAGATGATTGGATTTTAAACATGCCATCAAATAAATTTCCAGGTGACTGGCGCTTATCGATGCGAGCAAGGAGAAATAATTGAGTGGGTCCGGTTTTCTTTTGCTGAAGGCATACTTATTTCCCATTTGTAAATGATGAACCTCTTTTGCTAGAAACTCTCGCAGCTTTCGGATAATTTGGTTTGGTCAAATTTATTCGTAGCTGCATGAGCATAGATTATTTGCTTCTCGGGTTTCCATAATCCTTTTGTTTATATCATTTAAATATAAGTTTTGTGATCGGTTCGCATCCTTTCCCGTATTTTGTCCAGTGTTCGCTTCGAGGCTATCATAGCCTCCTCAATCATCTGCACTAAGTTTGTATGACGTAAGCCTCCATGTTCCATTCTTACTAAGCACATATAATACAGGAGGCAAAAACACAGCCTTCTTCACGCCAAAATGTGACGAAATTTAGCGAAAACTAAATATTATTGTAGTGATCACATGCTCGCGACTATTGTTTACGGGCAGTTGTGTAAAGTCCCCGAACTTTACGCCAATAAAGTATAATTATCTGCCAAGGAAAAATGTTTCAACTAGTGATCTTGCACGACATTATCTCACCATCTGTAACGTAAAGCAGACTTATCGGCTTGGCGAAAACAAACTTAATTTAAGCCAGCAAAGGTCATCGAACGTTCAGTAGGCAAATATTTAAATACTTCGTATTGGTATTTAAATAGCAAATAATGTCGTTCATCCATGTTTCGTTTGAAATGTGGATGACTGCCTGATCTACAGTTTGTGAAGTCAATTTGAATCGGATTGGGAATGAAGCAAATCGTTGAGTTGTTCTGAATCCTTTTCGATAGTGTTTTATAATTAGGAACGATTTGTTATACTTACTAGCTGTGCACACTGCAAACAGCAATTGCATGGAATCGAAGAAGAAAAACATTACCAGCAGCGAAACAGATGCCCCCAAGGGCAGACACAATGCATGCATCGTGTCCAGAGTAGCGAACTTTCCTGTGAATTAAACAAACGACAATTATCGAAATTCCATTTTGAGTTCGAATTATTTCAGCTAACCCTCACCCGCGTCGTTGTGCTGATCCAGCACGGGTTCGCCCGTCAATAAATTCTTGCTCTCATTATCCTTGCGTTTCTTCTCCTGCCGTTCGCGCGCTTCCTGTTCCATATTCAGACTTCTAAAGCTGCCGTACACAATCAGCAGCATGGAAATCAGACATGTTGACACCCGGGACGAGTCCATCACTGAATAGGCCCAATGGATTTCACGAAACTCGCCTTGTGTACTGCTTCCGTCTGCAGGCGAGGCTCCGTCCGACATCTCTTCGCCGGGTTAGGATCCACGCACAGCTGCCGCTTCTCTAACCAGCGTACCACAACTATTGCCGGCTACTGTACCGCTTAGAAGACGCTGGTTGCACACCGTGTAAAACTACCACTCTATGGAAAGTTACAGCCAAGATTTCACTGGGAACACTTTTCAATAGCCTGCCGCCGCTCCATGCGCTCAGTTCACTTAAGCGAAACTTCAACCGTGAATATCTTCTGAGCTTGGCTAGCCGCCATCTGAAATTAAATTGCAGTTCCGTACACTTCAGCTCATTTTAGATAATTAGTATCAGATTGCAGATAGTCTTGGCCTTAGTAGCGAAGATACAGCGCGAGTTCTGGATGCTAGCTAGGTCTGCATCGCAAGATCGAATCAGGTTTCTTCAGTTCGAACAATACCCGTGCAGCGAACAGCTATCCAGCTGATATCTGAAAAGAAAAAAGCAGGAGACAATAAAAAATCCGTCGCACAATTCATGAAAACAATCAAAATACAACAAAAGCCTCACATCTTTGCGCATTCAAATGAGGAAGCATCACACCTGTTCAGTCATATCACCGGGGGCTAGCCCAGCGTCTGCCGTCTGAGGCGTCATCGCAGACCCTCGCTCGACACAGGCAATGACATTGAATTTAAATATGAAAAAGATAGCAGGCTCAACGAATCTTGACTAGCTCAGCTCCCCAACCCACCACAAGCTTCCGACTTGCTTCAAAAACTCATGAATCAGACTCGCCGAAAGCGTGCAAAACTGGGCAGCACGCAGCGATATGCGAGGAATGTTTGCGGTCTGTCCAGACATAAGTTAGCCATACTATAATTCATATCGTGGATGGCTAAAGCTCCATGTCGATCATGCTCAGATCGATTATCCAATGACTTCCACTTTCAGCGATAGCTGCCTTGATTTAGGACGTATTATTAAGTGCCTGATTTACACCAAGCTGACCTTTAAACATGATCCTTTTCCACCGCAAAAATATGGCTTTTATGATAAAAGAACATGAAAATCCTCGCCAGATTTGCTCGCATTTTCCCATGCATTGAGCGGTCTCTTCCGCAATAACGAGTATCATTTAGAATTCCAGGAAGCTAGAAGCTTCACCATAAAACCATTATCGGTGCAATTGCAACAATATATCATTTAAGACCAGTTATCGTTCTCGCAAGCATGGATATTAATCTCATATTTTGATAAAAATAAGCTATCGCAAATATAAATAGCAATAATCCATGATATTATCGAGCATGGATTTTGCTCCTAACATATGAAAGCTGTAACGTATTTCAGTCGCGATAAGTTCGGAACGTGTTTTTTTTGTTGAATCGGAAGCTATTTTTTCAACTACACGATATTAAACTACATTAGAAAATACAAACATTTATGAATTTGTTATTAGGTTGCTTCCAATTAGCAATTAAAGTTATATGTTCGTAATAATGTCCATTTAAAAGGAATCGGCCACAATCCACCAAATAGCTGAGCTGCGGAAAGAATGTAGGAAATCATTCAATTAAGCTAAAAGATTCAATAGCTGGTCTTTCTATAAACTCATGCTGAAGGACATTAAAAATTTCAATGGAAAGCCAAACATGGAGCTATGGAGAAATTTCTGAAAACTCTAGGGATATAAAACGTTCGCTGAAAACTAGGACAACTTCGCCATCAAGTCTAGGTTGTTCAAAAGACTCAACTGGTGTATGAATATGCAACATTTTCCTGAAAGTGTGGATGCATACACCCTTCTGAATCATGACCTTTCAACTGCTTTTTCAGTAAATGAAAGACTCCTACGCTAGGCTATCAACACATTTCAATCTTATAAATCATCAGGCATGGACAATATATCACCTGTTGAAATCCAAAAGGGAATAGATTCAATATTGCCTGGGCTAAATGGCATATTCACAGCATGACTGAGAATAGCGTACATTTCTCGACAATGGAGAAAAGTTAAAACTGTTTTCACATTCTAAACAAGCAAGAATTCTCACTCTATGCCTAAGGATTATAGGGGCTTCAGTCTTATCTCTTCCCTCCTGAAAACTAATGATGAGAATTATAGACGATTCAGCTAAGAGCTACCGCGAAATCAGTCTCTAAAGCACAATATGCTTCCACAAAAGGAAGATCGGTTGAAACAGCTCTTCTTTCGCTTATCAACCACATCGAAAAAATCACTAGTTTACAAGGAGTTTACGCTAGCAATTGTTCTTGATGTTGAAGTCAACTACATGGTTCTGAACAACCCCAGAGCCGGGTTTTAAGTGCCGTCCCAATTTCTTTGTGGTATCACAATCGGCCTACTGGGTTCTAAATGAGCCATATCTGTATAAGAGGGCTACCACTACAAAAAAAGGCCACCAAATAAGTGTTACTTGTATTTCATTAACAAAGTTCTGTATTTTTCTTGTGTAATTGGATGAAAGTATCTTCTCATCATTGTGCTAGAAAAAGAATACCGACGACCAAATTTACAAATAATGGCACAGTCTCGTTATGTTACTGTGTAGGTTTTGATCATCCGGCAAGGATTTCGCTTCGAGCATAGAAATCCAAAATTATGTAACTGTTGAACAATTACGTCGCTAGTGTGCCACAATTACTGAGCACCATAGCATTTACGGCTAGATACCATGTTTTTAGTATAATTTACATATCTAAATGAACGAACAGTTGGCTGATTTCTAAAAATAAATGTAACAACGTACAAGTTGATTTACCTTAAAATTAAATACATACACTTTTTTTAAAAAAAAACACCGACCGGGAATCGAACATAAGACCTCTTGACCGCGAGACAAGTTCACTGCTCCCTACACTGCACCGCTTCTGACGAACAAAAACATTTTAATGCGACTCTAAAAACTTTAAAGGCATTTTTCCCAAAATTGGGGATAGTATTGCGGTCCAATATTTCAGGGATCGAATATCCTTAACGTCTTCTACTTATGTGCCAAATTTCATTCAGATCTAAGAGAACGAGGTTGTGCCATCTCCTTGTAAGTGTTACATGGAGTGAGGGGGTTCTAGCGAATTGTTATGTAACGTAATTTGAAATTAGTTAAAATAATTTTTTTATAACACTAAATCATAAAGTCAAATTTTAAATTTATTTTATTTTATTTATTTGACGCTAGGCACGATAAAAAAATAAGTTACATTGTTAATATTTTGTGATTAAAATATTTAAAAGCCTGAGGGGGTACGATGAATTTCTTACTTAATAAAAGGGGGATATCTTTGAAAATGTTATGAAGATTTACATGGGGGAGGTGGATTAATATACTCTAAAAATTGCGTTACGTAATATATGGATGGCTACAAAACAGCAATTTTTGAAGCAATTCGATGAATTAAATAAAGCAGAACAAGGGGAAATATTTTAAAGGCGGTTTTTATCAAACAAAAAGTTCATACAATTTGCTAGAAAAAATACTCTCCCTTAGCCACTGGCAAATGTATTCGTTTTAAAAACAATTTTAAGCAAATGAATTTCCGCCTTAAACAAATCATCTAGCATTTAAGAGTTTGACTACCAGATTCAATTGCCGAGTGGCAAACAAAATTGAAACAAATTCTCTATTTTCAAGCAATGCGATCAAAACATCGTAACCAGTCTTTTAAATGTTAATCATTTTTTTTATTTCGAATGCTTAGCGTTAAGCTTTAATCAACACCCGAATACAATTAACATAGTTTTCGATTTTTTAATTCCAACCAATCTGTCTTCCATCTAAAACAGCCTCGAGATACGAAATCTAGAGTGTCTGCACAAACAATCATAGTCACATTCCATATTTGTGTTTCTACCGTTTTCCCCATTCAACAGCATTCCTATTTTCCACAGCTCCGAATCGAACATGAAAGGAAAACTTCAATGTGCGCTCAATTCATGCAACACATCAGCATTCACTTTCGATGTTTCACATACGATCCAATCCAATCCAATCCAGCATTGTAATTATTTATGAGCGTGATTTTGAGCGCAAGTGGTCATAAGTAGACCCTCGAGCCGTTCGTCTCCTCAAGCCATCGTCTGTCTTGTCGTCTTTCCCGATTGCGGCAATTGCGGCATCAGCCACACTAAACAGAGAAATTATTATTATCGACTGTGCCACCAGCATAATCAGAATAAACGCAACCCAGACCTATCCATAGATAAATCAATTTAAAAAATATATATCGCCGAAAGCATTAATTTCTCAACCAAAATATTTTCGTGATAAATAAATTGTAGACTATAAATTGTTTCTTTTTTTAGAGTGGCAGGTGTAATATCCGAGCATATGATGCGAACTTTTGTTAATCATTTGGAGGAGGCAATTTATTCACGCGAAAAAAAGTGAAAATATAATAAATGAAAATCGCTTGTGCACGTGAACGAGCTACGCATACGAAAGCACTGTTGGCGAAGATAAAAACGAAGCAGGTTTTAAGCTGCTCCACATTTGTCAGTGACCAGATATTAACAGACACTTACTTGGCATTGCCAACCCAAAAAATAAGCCGCGATATGCCGTTTTTCTCCGATCCATAAGCGAAAATTTATCGCAAATGTTATACATGCATGACGATCATACGTTATCAAGTATAGCTTCGTTTTATAATATTTATTTACTGATGTCGTTATCAACATCATAATCTGCATTGAGAAGCAATTATCTTTGTGGGATACATTTTTATCGAATGCATAAAAATTACTGTGCATCTACAATTTTTATTAGTTCTTCGTTATATGAAGGATGAGAGCCTTTTTATGGAAGAAATCGGCTAATTTGGGGGAAAAGATTAATAATCACATGGGGTGAATGAATATGTGGCACAAAAACGAGCAACACAATCTTTACGACGAAAACTTATTGAAACACAAGCATCGCTGAAAAATTTGAAGATTTTTTTTCTCAAATTCGGGGGAGGACGGGGGAGGTGTTACGGTGTAATATTTTAAGGATCAAATATCCTTGACGTCTTCTACTTATGTGCCAAATTTCATCCAGATCTGAGAGGACAATGCCGTGCCTTCTCCATGTGAAATGGATTTGTAAATATATAATAAGATACGACAATGTATGTATGTCAGTATCATCCTGATTTATATTATGGAACATTTGTTTAAAAAATAAGTGTACAAAATATTCCATCGATAGCGTTATCATTTTTACATTTGAAAAATCTTAATGACGATTTTTGCATGAACATTTTTTGTACATTTTATAGCATATTCTTCATTCTGAATAATTTATCCAAAGCAAGAGAGAGTGTGTACAATTCGAGAAACTTCTGTTCAAGTTCGCCACGCACAACTGAGGAAACAATGCGATGCTAACACGACATCCACGATGAAATGAAGAGATTTGTTGGGGCCATTTTACAGAAATAATAAAGTTATAAGCTAAAAAAACGCCAAGAAAAGAGCGCAATAATTTTTCGGGTGCCATAACTTCTACGTTTTTACTTTCGTCGCAAAAAAGCGTCACAATCTATCTTAAGAATATTTTGTCGCGAATTGTGCTTAATATCGTTTGTTGCAATTCATGTACACTGGCGTGAAGGGAAGGAAAGAAGTCACGAGATAAAGCATTTATAAACATCAATAAAATTTACACGAGTTGTAGTAAACCATATTCTAAAAGAAACATTTATACAACATTAGTAGCGTATTTTATTCTCTTATTTATAAGCAAGATGAACAGGGACGCAATTACTGTCGCCAATGTACATAAATTGCAACAAACGATACTGCAAACGACTCGTGGCGAACACTTTTCCTTAAAATTGTGAATGATTTTCGTGACAAAAGTGAAAACAAAGAAGTTGTGACGCTCGAAAAAATATCTTCCTCTTTTCTTGGGGATTTTAACTTATAGCTTTATTATTATTACAGCTACGTAAAAATAAAATAGGTGTAAATTGTTGTAAATTAAATTTTTCACAAGTTTGTCGTACATAATTTTTTCGTGGAAGATTTGATTACTGAGATATTTGGCAATCTTATTTTCGTATCCTTTCCAAAAAAATATCAACGCTAACCCTATCTGTCTTAGATTTTCCAGGACTTTGTTGTCTTGTCGTTCTTTTAGAGGTAGCATCGGCCAACTCGTTGTCTCTCATAATTCTCATTGAATATGGTAAAAAAACCTAAGGCGAATGAGTTATATCGACGGATTCATTGCAAAATTTGTTTTTTCTGAGTAAGCTACAAGTGGTTCTAATTATATGCAGCAATTATTTCCTATATATGAAATGTTTTTTTTTTCAAGATCAACTACGAAATCGGAAATGATTATTAGTCTTAATAAGGTAAAATGGCGAAATGGCACAAATAAAATGTCTATGAAGCATTTATTGAAATTTTGTACGCAACTATTCAAAATGGTCATCACGCGACAAAATCTAGTTCAGTCAGCATAGAAACAAAAACTGCAGTCAATAATCCTGAAATCTCAATTTCGCCATCATTTTCTCCAGTGCCCTTTCGTCTTTGAAAGGTCGCTATGTAAATAGCCAGTTATGTTAAAAAAGGCGTTGGAATCAGTCACCCCCTTTCTCCCCCCACCCTTCCGGTTGAATCACATTAATATTAAATCATTTCACTTATTGTAATGAGTTCTCATCATTAATATTTAAAGTATTATAATTTTCATCATTATTAATATTTTCATTATTATTATTTTGTTTATTTTTTTTAATATTTATGTAGATATTACTAGGAAGTTATCCGTGTGAACCTCAACCGTGACTTTTATTTTGTTTTGTTTATCTTAGATTTGAAAATAAAAGACCTTAAACGTAGGAAAATATGACAAAATAACGCTATATAATTTCAATATTGATACATGAGCCAAACTAAATACTGAAACTGACATTGAATGTCCAAGAAATCCCTCAAACTAATAGTGAACGCAGACTTTTTCTACACATGTTTGGGCTGCCCAACAATAAAGCTGGTATTCTCTTAGCTGTTGAAAAAACGGTCCTTAATAATTTCCCTACAGAAATTGTTTGAAAAGTTCTGCGTATAACGGCAAAAGAATTGTAAAAATTCTTCTTCATTTTGGTTAATTTTTTCGTTATAAACTATTTTTCATAAGCAAATTTTTCTGCCGAGTGTTCATAACAGTTTCACTGTATATTTTCAAATGTGTACATTCTAAATTAGTTGATCCTAATTCTAAGTGTACGCTCGAGATCAATTTTAATGGAGAATATGCGGAGGTAGCGTCCACGGAAAGTTTACTACATTGAAAAACAATGGATTCCAGAGCATAGATTGATTGTACCCTGAAAATATACGAATCAGTTTTTCAACGAATTTCTGAACTTATCTCAAATAAAGTGCGATTTTTTCCAGAAAATTTACTCATTCTTTCCACATTTGTTAAACATTTTATCGTGTCGCGCGCATGTAAAAGCACCGAACCTATTTCCCATTGAAATGAACATCCAAGACAAATTCACTAAAACGGTTACAATTGTTGCTACTTTCAAAGTTTTCGAAATATTTATAGCCAAGATTTGTCGCTTGTGGAAAAACAAAAATAAATTATATGCAGCAAAAAACATTAATTTGGCATATATGAATATTTAAAAAGAATAAAAAAGAAGCGCCCCCGGGTGGACTCGAACCACCAACCTTTCGGTTAACAGCCGAACGCGCTAACCGATTGCGCCACGGAGGCGATACAGGCGACAAATAACCTGGGCATCAGAATGTTGTCAATGGAACTGTTGCACGGTGTAACTGATGTATCTCATAGCTGTGCGATTTGTTACAACTTCGAGATACTTTACGGTAAAATGGCGTCTGCAATTGACCACGGGATTATTTTATAGGCGTTTTAGTTAGGAATTGTAAGAAATAATGAACAAATCTATGAATTTATGGAGGATGAATGTTTCTTTTTCTATTTTCTTCATATTTTAATTCACGCTAATTGTATTCCTCTGTGTGTGTTTTTTTAAAATCTATCCATTATTCGTTGACTTTACATATTGAGACGAATTCTGGTTGTCTCGGAAGCGCGAAAAAAATATGAGTGGAGAATTTTCTGAAATTTACAAACTACAAGTAAATACATAATTATCAATCTAATTGTGAGTGAAATATTCGAACAATTTCTAATTCGAAATATGTTGGAGAATGCATAGTATACTGAGAAATTATTCCCTTTAAATTGGTCTCCCCGTTTTGTGAAACATACCCATGATTTTAAAATCGGTCCAGTATGTCGACTTTAAGAGATGAATGGATTGATTTTAGCATTCAAGAAGCATGCTTGGTTATAATATTGAGGTCTATGTCTAGAATCTCTTTCAACATTCGAAAATGAAGAAAATCGAGCTCCCTTACCAATTATTGCGTTACCAATAAGGGAGGAAGGGGTAAACGTATGTAAGCCGTGTTTTAAGCATATTTTTATGAATTTTTTCCAGAAAAACCAGTGAATTTTTTCCTTTTTAAGTATAGTACACATATTAACTATTCTTTCAAGAATACGCTGTAAAATTTTCAGAGCAAAATATTGAAAAATCAGGTAACAAATATTCGTAGACTTTAAAAAAAATCGAATTTTCCGATGAACATCAGAACTCGACACTAGATCATCTAAAATCAAAAAATCAAAAAATCAAACGGATTTTGTTAGTTTATAAGTTTTTCTAGGCAACGCTGTCGAGTTTTTATTTTGATTTTTTTTGTCAATTTTTTGCATGTTCAAAAAAATAAGTTTTAGGGGGAAAAAGTTAAATTCAGCACATTTGTTATTGTAAAAAATAATAATACGAATATTGTTTAAAAAAAACTCGACAGCGACCACATCAAATGTGTAAAGAAGCCTTCACAAAATTTCACGAGAACCGGTTGAGTGGTTTTTAGGATACAGTGAAAGACGCGTTTAAAGATTTTAATCAATTATTTTGGAATACTCCCACAGAATCATCGATTCCGGGGCCGTAAAGTGAAGCGCTGTCATTCAAAATATCCATGGCGTCTTTCTGTTTCAAATACGAGCATCTACACAGGGTGTAGATGTGGTGGTTTGCATTTCAGAAAAAGGGAAGTTGTAGAGCATTATTGTTGCGCGCTCACGTAGAATGGTCTTTACCGCTAAAAATCGTATCGGAGGTAGAGATATTCAAAACGCTGTATCTTAGGCAGTTTTGCTCTGATCGACTTGAAACTTGTACAGAATATCCTTGAAGTTGTCGAATTTCATTTAAAATCCCCCCTAACACTTCCGGTAACCCTTCGAGGGCAAGTGGTAATAGGAGAGAACCATCATTTCAAAATCATCTTTGCGACAATCCAGTGGTTTCGCATCAATGCCACCAACTGGAAAACAATCCCAACGCTATTAGAGTCTATGTTTTTAAGGGATTTTTCTGTTTGGAAATGCCATTTTGGTATTATGTGTGTCATTCTGGACGTGAGGACGCAACAAAAAGTGGCTAGAGAACAAGCTCGTTTTTTTTTAAAGAAAATTAAGCGAGAGTAAGTGTGGATTACGCAAAAATATTGAGCCAAAATAGTCAAAGAAGTAGCCAGGCAATTAAAGATAGCAACGACTGACTGGACCCCATATTAACATAGTTGCGAAATTAGCATATAAGTATAGTTTAAGAAATAAATATAATATAATACTGATAATTATAATACAGAATGTCGAAGCTTAAATGCTTTTTTCGGACACTCTCCCCTCCTGTGTATTTCTGATAAAAAAAATTCAGTTTGCAGAGTTGTTTGCGGCGCATATTCTAATGCTGTTCAGTACTATAAATGTTTTTTTTGAAAGTCCAGAATTTCAAATCGTAATTTGAATGGCAATGCATGAGTTAAGTAGCTATTTAAACTATTTGAAAAAACAAAACCCAATCAATAAAACTAGACAAAATTCAATCATAACTCAGGGGTTTACAAATAATGTAGCGAATTCAGGAAATCCTCTTTACATGCTACCAATCTCTCTCAATCTTCTTACAACTAAATTATCTACTTGCAATCTTTTGTAATTATGATTTGGAAACGCATATTTTATATAATTTATTTTTGCTCTGAATATTTAATGCCATTTAATTCACTTCGATCTTGAAAGATCACACTGAAGATGCAATTTTCGAAGGATTTTCGCCTTATCACATAACGTACTTCCTCATACTCGAATAAAGCAGGCAAAAAAAAATCATTACACATATTATCGCAAAGGCGTTTCTAAAGCAGTTAACACATGGACAACAACAAAATTGTCTGATAATTTATTTATCAGTGCATATTTAAAACTTGTATACACAATCTCAGCGAATAATGATAAAAATATGAAGAATATTGTGCGAAAGAGACATGAGTGTAGGTGATAAGGTTTTGAGCATAAATAAACAATGCATTATGGTCGGGTGTAGATAACAGCGAAAAGTAAATTCAACTTTTTTTATGTAGTGTCAGACGAAAAAGATAGAATAGATAACCTAACATTTTTATTGATTTTATGCACTGGCATCAACACAATAGCAAGATTTTTTTGATAACATCTACATATATGTATGTTTTACATTATTCACGAAACCTATGATTATTTGAAAGCATCAGTTCAGTGTGGCCTGAATTGGCTGGATTAATTTAAATGAGTTTGCAATTTGTTATGTCTAAAATGAAATAAAAATCAAAATCTCATCGAAAATAAGAGAGATTAGATTTTAAAAAATTTTGTATCGCGTTTTTGTGTGGATGAAATTGTTTTTTTCACAATTATTAAATCCCAAAATGCACCTTTTTGGTGTCAGTTAAAGCTTCTTAAGCTTTGTATGATTCATAGAATTTTCATTAAATTTGGCATAGCCGTTTTTTAACAAATGGATGTAAACATATTTTTCTGTATTATTTACGTTCCCTTTCAATTTTCTTAGCCTAAAATGTTGGCATTTGTCGTCACAGAAGCAGTTCAAACTTTTCATTTTCAGTTTGATAGAAACACATTGTAGTTCAAAAGGATTTCTAGATATTTTACTAGTTATTTGATGTAATTTGAGAGTAGATTCAAACTGAAGTCTGTTTTGGTATAGCGCTTTGTCCCCTTTTTAACTTCCCAGTTCCCTATGGGAAGTTATTGTAATGGGGTCGATTTTGCGAATCCCAAATTTTGACATATCTCCACGTTTTAAGGTCTCTAGAATCCAAATCCATCGTTTTTAGATAGATGTCTGTGAGTGTGTATGTACGTATGTGCGGATGTGCGTATGTGCGTTCGGAATAATTTTTCGTCTCGATTATCTCAAGAACCAAAGATCGGATTGAAGTGGGACCGGTTTTAAACGACGCGTAATTACGTAACTTAGAACTGAATGACTTTTCAGCAAAATCTGTTAAGCCGTTTTTTATGTAGGATGAAAAACTGAAAAAACGACTAAAAATTGCTTATTTTTAAACTGTTGATACGCACTATTAATTCGTGCAGATACCAAATATCTTCATAGTAATGTTGTTATTATTGTGCGTTTTAGCAAAATTGTGATCAAATTTGTAAAAAATGGTATTTAAAAAAAACATTAATTTATAAAATTCCAAACTTATATTATCAGGTTTGGGTGAATGGGAGTAAAGACGCTAATGCAGTTAATAATTGGATATTGTTATAGATAATTTAATATTGTTAATAACAATCAAATAATATTAGTTATAATCTGATATTGTATATATAAAGTCAATTATAATTATTCAGTAACGGTCAAACATTCTTAATAACGAATGATTATTGTAAATAATAAATAAATACCCTCAATAATAGTTGTGGATTCCGAGGCCGAGATGGAGAACGAAGTTGAGGACGAAATGGAGGACAAGAAGGATGACGAAGACGAAGAGGACGAGGTTGCCGAGGCTTTGGTAGAGGATGCCCAGGTGGTGGAGACGTCTTCCTCTACCAAAGCTTTTATGGTTAGATAAAAAATTGATAAAAATAATAAAAGTAATTATATTAATTTAGAATAATAATGTTTAATAATAGTAATTATTAATAAAAGCAAATTATAGCTTTTTATTCACCCCACTGGGAAGTTAGTCGTGTGGGCCTCAAGGGTCGCACTGAGACCACATTTTTTTATATTTTTTTAGTGATATGCCTGAAATTACTTTCACGAGAATTTATCTACTTAATGCTGATTTTAAATTGGAATATTTCTTCACTAAATATTGCCTTGGTAACAATTTCTTTTGGACTTACTTTTGTATTCAAATTTTTAAAACATTTCCCAGAAGGCATATCAAATTTACAATTATCTTCGACTTTTTTTAAAGTTGTTTTTTCTTGTATGCTTGATTTCTTCTTCTTTATTTTTGATAATTTATTATCTTAATGTCTTCAGAAGGCTTTTTCGTATTTTATTAGGATCAAATCTCTTTTCTAAATTAAGTGTCCTTTCCTTTGTTGTGATTCGTTTGAGGATTTTTAAGCAACGAAGCACAATATGTCGTCTTTATCTTCTTTACAGCCTGGTGTTCATATCTTTGAAAAGTTTTTTTTTCTTTCGCCATTTTTCCCCTTATAATTTTTTCTATTGCGGTTTTCCTTTTTCAATCTTGTCAACACGCTGTCAGTTAATAAAGTCAGCATTTTCTTAATTAATCCGGTGTTTAATTTGTTATTTGCCCTCCTTTCTCAACAACATGCACCGCTTGTAAGGAGAAAGGATAACACTTATAGAAAGTTGTGTGTACTCTTGATGAGCCATAATGGTATAAAATCTTTATAAAATTAAACACTTGACTTTTTTGACTCACAAATTTTTATTCAGGTTTAAACCTGAAGATGATCTAAGGATCGAAAACTGTCGTATTAACAAAAATTTGTGAGTCAAATAAATCAAGTGTTTAATTTTATAAAGAATTTATTCCATTATGGCTCATCAAGCGTACACGCAACTTTCTATAACTGATAGTCTTTATCTATTAATGAAAAACCTTAAAAGTTTTTGACAAGCATTTATTTTTTTAACGTCCATACTGTGTACCATATTTCAAGGTGCCAGTAACATGAGCCGATCTAAAAATAAATATCATCAAAATACATCAAAACAGGAGTTCGAATTAATGAAGGCTGTTCGCCTTATATTCTTACAAAAGGTCAATACTAATATACGGTAACAGCTACAACTGATTCCAGCGCACCAAACAGTTACGTTCTAACCACGAAAACTACTTACGAACCATTCTTATGACCTCATGGCCCACGAAACTTGATAGCTTATCACAGCTTGCAGAATTGTTAGCAAGCGACACTTTTAGTGTCGAGAGTGGAAACTGGGTGTTATATTATCAGAATACAAGGTAAACACACCGACTATCAATCATCTTTGCCGCGCTTTCTGCGCCCGCTTAGCCCAGTCGGTCACTCACGGTGTGCCAACAACTCAAAGGTCTTCATGATTTCGATCCGCCTCTCAACGGCACCAGAAAAATTACATTTTACCTAGCTAACAATTAGCTGCCGATTACGAAATTAAAGCCAACAGCTAGATTGCAATGCAGGAAAGTAAAACGCACTCTAGCTGAGCGACCGCAACGAAATCCCCTCGAGGCAAATGTTAAAGTCCAAATCGTGACTTAGCCGAAAAAGTGCTGGCAAAGAGTTCGCGTAAAACAAACGGAAAATTGGAAGGTGCGTAAATAATAAAACAAAGATGCGAAAGTACTCGGAAACCACTTAAAAACCCTCCGCGAGTTCTTCACAAAATGCTACTCACCTCAAGACTTTGTTTAGCCTACATTTCATTGGAGGAGCATCCAAACTCTGTTTCGCCTTGCCACTGACTACATTTCCTTGGCGGCTGTTTTCTTTCGAGAGCATAAATTCAAGATGCAAGACTGTTAAGCCTCTTACGATAAACTGAAAATCTGTGTTATTGCCGTTGTTACGGCCAAAGAATTAGCCTACGTGCGAAATTCAAGAAAGGGTTATTAGCAGCCGGTCGCGGGGATAAAAAAAAGCAGTTAGAGTGCGTAATGAAAAGTAACAACGACCGGATGAGTGGTCATTATTTGAACATACATTAGGAAGTGATATCATTGAAAGTCAATTAATACCACGGACGGTCCGGGCTAGTGGAAATTCGCTTTTGCAAATACAAAAGTAAATGAAATGAAGACCGTGTAAACACGAATGTTTGCGCATGTGAACGATTATTTCAGGTTTGGTTCTAGTGCCTGGATTTGTTTCACTAATCAAGCAGATGGGTTTCCAGCCAGAAAAAAAAATTTAAAAGGCTTGGATTCGCTTACAGTTAATAGTGCTAATGGAAAAGCATACGATCTTGGGCTTCCTTCAACTTGCAATCAAAGCGACATCTTAAACAAAAGGCGGACTTTGAACATAAATAAATTTATCTTCAATTTTACAGTTTTGATTAAAGTACAACTTCATTATACACTTCAGTTTTATTTTAGCTTAAGATTCGCACGATTCAGAAGAAGTACATTATAAAAATATTTCACGGCAAATAATACCCTTACTTTCTAAGCTTCCATTGCGTGTCCAAACCCCTGGAATTTCCACGTTTGCTTATCAATTTCACATGGATTACTATCTATCAATAATGATTGTGGTTGAAACTCCCGATAACCTCTAACGTATCCAATTTGCTGTATTGTTATTCTATAAAACAATCAAGACAACGTCCAAGTGACGAATCTATCATTTCAATTCATATCGAAGAGACTCCAATCTTGAAACCTTCCCCACAATCCGTGCAAAACACCACCGTACAATGCAACAAACGAGAAATTTCTCTTTTGCTTCTTTGCCATGGTACATAGTCACTTTTGCAGATTCACGTAACAGTTAGTCTATGGCGATTCTATTAAAGATAAAATGTCATTCAACTGCAGCAACAGTTGCCTGATAGTATCTAGATTCGTTTCCATACATATACATTGATGCATCACCAAAACCTGCTGGCAGACGCTTAAATCAGCTGTGATGTGTCTGGCTTACTGTGACACACACGTGATTCATATCTTGTATCTAAATCTATAAATTGGCGGTGTGTCGATTCGGCAAAGCGAATGAGATCCAAGAAAATTAGGATGTTATCCATTTAACAGATTTAATTGACCAAACGAAAGAGCAGTTTTGCAAGTAAAATGATTCGGATGTTGCCCAACAAGGATGAGAAGGTCTCACCTGCACAGCTAGGATACAGAGTACCAATCCAACAGTTACTATGTAGGCAAGCACCTTTCGATCTCGTTTTGAACTTGTTACGGTGAAAAGCACAGAGAATGCTGTACAACAAATGTAATTGGAAAGTTGAAAGAGAAATTTAATGTTGGCACTTTAATTCATTTGAATGTCTGTGAAAATTGAGAAAATTTATTTGTTTTTTTTTACATAATAACAAGAATGTTTTTGGATAGTTACAGATGAAAAATAAAAGGTTATAAAATTAGGTTAGGAATAGTTAATATGCGGCTGATTTTTTCGAGCACAAAATGTAGCTTCTTGAAAACGTGGGAAAGAAGTAGTCACTGCTTTTATGGTCATCTAAGATCTACCGTTTATTAAAATTGTTTTTTTTTTCTTTAAAAAATGAATTGTCCCATGCAATGTCCTCTGATTTGCGTGGATCTTCTATTCGGTAATACGATAGGAATGCAAGTAAAAGCAAGACTCATTTCTACGAAACTCGTTTATTTGATTTATGGGACCAGAATTTAAAATAATTGGCCTAAAGCTCATGTCATATTTCACAGTTGTTTGACAATAAATACATTATCTGTTATTTATAAATAGGAATTATTTTGAAAGATATTGACGATTACAACAGACAGGTTTATTCAGAAAATATATTATTTTCGTTATGAGTGCCTGATGCGCTGTTTTAACAAGTGTGAAGTTCATTCACGTGATTTAAACACGGTGCGCAACGCACGAATGACGAATTCTATTTTTTGTCGTTCAAGCATAAAAAACAGAATGGCGTGCGGGCGAAAAAGGAGACCAATTGTCAGCTGTGTTGAGTCGCTTTACGAATGCACGAACTTTAGAAATGGGTGCACTAGCTGCGATAATTTCACGTGGCATTCGCAGTCAGTGAAATGTTTCACGCACTTAGAAAATAGGTGGCACTACAATGGAATGCCCGCGCCGTCCGGCAATCTAGGATGATACTGATACTATCACTGACGGCTGCAATAGATTTGACAGACTTCATGTTAAACTTTGGAACTGTTCGCTAGAACTTAAGTCATTACAATATCTTCGTTAATCTTGAGTTTCTCGGCTGCCGAGACGAAAAATTTTGCGCGTCGTGATGAAAGCTAGGTTATGTTTTCAAACTAACTGTCAACACATTTTGTGACATTTCTGGACATTAAGAGAGAGAAAACTAGTTTGACTCCAAAAGTCGATCGCATCCAGATCCATTTGGAGAGCAATAAAATCCTCTTGCGAGCGAATAACTCTGTAAATTTTTATATCATTAGCATACAGTAGACACCGAGTCACTACGACAGAGGGAAGGTCATTTACGTAGAGTATGAAAAGAACAGGGCCAAGGATAGACCCCTGAAGATCGTCGGAGTTAGGATGGAAGAGAGAAGAACGTGCTCCGCATAGGCTAACACGGCATAATCGAAAACTGATGTAGAACTCAAGCCAGGAGAGTAATGGTCCAAACAGACCAAACTAAGCTAACTTCTGTAGTAAAACATAATGAAATGCCTTCCTGAAGTCAGTGTACACTACATCAACTTAGGAACGATTGTCGAGAGCCTTTGCGACAGTTTGGGTGAGATGAAGGAGATTCGTGCTGGTTGAACGGTTATTTGATATTAGTTGGATTGATTGTTAGGATAAACAAGGGTAATAATAATTGTTACAAAACGGGGTGGTTTAGTGTTTAGAGCGCACCGAGTATCAGATTCGAAATTCATTGGGGACAAGTACGAGAATCATTCAATAAGTGACGAGACAAATTGTTGTAGTCTAAAAATCGTTTTTTTTTCTGACAGTACAAAATTTTGGCTACTTTTCAACATAATCCCTCCCCCCCCCCAAGATTTATACACTTGTCCCATCGTTCCTCTAACTTTCTTATGCCACTGGCATAAAATTCTTTTAATAGCTGTTGGAGCCAAGTTTGCACGCGAATCTTGACTTCTTCGTTAGAGCCAAAAAATTTGCCACGTAGCACCTCCTTAAGAGGACCAAACATATGGAAATCTGATGGAGCAAGATCTGGGATATAAGGAGAGTGTGGAAGAATCTCCCAGCCCAGTTATTGAATGCCTTCTTGAGTTATCTGTGCCGTATGCGGCCGTGCATTGTCGTGAAGCAAAATCACACCTTTCGTCAAAAGTGAATGATGTTATGGACAGTTCCAACACTTGCATTCACTTTTTCTGCTACCAGTTCACCAGTGATACGTCTGCTTCATTGGATTATCACGTCAATGAGAGATTCCAGAGAAGAAGTTGCACCTTCGACCGGTCGTCCAGTTCGCTACCCATCCATCTCAAAAACTTTCGCGGCCACTTTTAAACTGTTCCGTCCACTTGTAAATGTTCGAACGGTTTAAACAATTGTTCCGATACACTTTTGACATCCCTACATGGATCTCACTACCTTAGTACTAGTAAAATCGGTATATCTCTAGTTACAATATCGAATGGTCACTATATATGTATTACTTTTCAATTCGAATTGATTCCCTGGTGGTTTCCACCTCCCAACGACGAAAAAAAAATAGTTTAAGGTAAATCAGCAATGTTCAACTACAAATACATTTATTTTTAGAAATCAGCAAATTGTTCGATCATTAAGATAAATTATACTAACAACTCATTGTTGAACGGTTGGATTATTAAAAACTGTTGCAATCGAACATCCCTTGTTCCTGGAACCTTTTTCGTGTTTGTTTTTTCGGGAATTTAAAATCTGCAAATGGCATAACTGTTTATTAGGCTATCGAAGTTACTAAAACTACTCCTTTTGCGTGGCAACGTACCATCGAACTGCCCAAAAAAGCGATACTCTACGAGGCTGGCTATGAGACACGAAAAGGACGCAGAATTCATTCTGGGAACAAGGGACGATCCTACCGTAGACTATGCCATAGTCTCTTGAAGATTCATTCTGATTTTATGACTTTGGAATGGGTTTCATTCGTGGGATAGTTTTCTTTGAGAACAATACATATATGAATGGAAAGATATTGAAAATAAATTATTCAACGCCCTTATTGCGAAGCCGTCTGTCATATTTTGACTTGGAATATGTAGATTATCACTAAGTACAATAGCTTCTTGGGAACGTGAAGGGATTCATTCCTAAAGAATATTTTACTTCCATGCATAAAAATTTGTGTTACAGCAACAACTTTCGTACTTTTATGTGGTTTAGTATTCAAATAAAACTGAACACTGACTTTAATGAAATTTGGAGGACTATGTGTGGTTTACGAGGCAATCACAGTTTATGGTCTAAGTACTGTTTGGAGGCAGTGCAAGTCTGGGGATATTTCAAATGATTGAATGTACTGAAGATGTGGATGGGATAACTGGACTGCAGAATGTAGCACTGTTCAATAATGAAGCTCAGAATATTTCCTTGCCGTTGAATGATTTATATTATTTTATCATCGTTTTATGCTTCGATTACGACAGCCAACAAACAGACTTCCAGCAGACATGCAAATGCCCAAAGGAGCCGAGCTAACTAAAACAAAGCCTCCGATTCGGACACGGGGAGTTGTGGGTACTGGGAGGCTCAGTGCTCCCGTTGAGTGCGGATCCGGCGGACGCAGAGAAGCACAACAATAACGAGACAGACAGGCTAGCAGCCGGGCGAAGGAGGCCTAGCGCAGCCAGCCATCACCGATCGGTAATTGTATCTGGTCGAGAGCGATTTCGTGTCGACACAAATTCGAGGCTTTCGCGAACAACAAAAACAATAGAATTGAGCTCTCAAGTCACCTGTGCTTAATCTGGTCGTTGCGCTGCGTTGCCTGCTGCTTTGTGGGCTGGCTGGTGTGGGATCTGGGGCCGCGCGATATTCAATCAGCTTTCTTTTCACGGGAACTGGAGCCGTCGGCGAGCCAATTATCTCAGCTCGTCGCAGCCCGCAATCGGCGAGGCAGACGCCGTTAATTCGCTTTCGTGATTATCGCAGACATTTGCGCTGGCAGCGGATGTGGCCGACCTCCAATGTCCTGTGCTGTCACTGTCACCTGGCCACTGTCCTTGCGCTTTGCAGTGTCCCTGTTGACGAGGCGATTCCGTGGCCCGGGTCCGACACATTCACTGGAAAGCCCCAAATTCACTTGGCACACACGAGCCCCAACTGCGGGAGCAATGGGAATGGGGCATGGGCAACTTTCACGCACTTCACCACATCCAGCCTATTTAGCGCATTGATAAGCGGATCATTGCCCTTCCTTGCACTCGCAGACTGCTGGCTTCTTTTTGGTCTGTGGATTATTGGGCATTTGCCTGCCGCGTACTCGCACCGGAACGCACCTGAAAATGATTTCGCACTCTTTTCCAACTACTCGCACACTCCATCCCATGCACTTTCCACTGTTTGCTCGATTTGCACTTCACACAAAAAACAGCCCGTCGAGTGTCCACGAATTTTTCACATCTCATAAAATCGATCCTTTCTTGAAACCACACGGCGATTTCGTTGACTCTCCACGCTGCCCGGATAATGTTTCGCTAGGTGCACTCAATGAGCCGTTCGTCGCGATTTTTCGGCAAGGAATCAGGCTGCAAGGCGACGAGGTTGCGGAGATTTCAGTGCGGCCGTCGCCATATTCTTGTGTATTTTCTGATGCATTTAGGCAGGGGGTTTTAGATGTTCGCGGGGACGCTGCGGACAGGGGATCTCTTGAATGACAGACAAAGTTTGCTGTTAAGTTCGGCATATATCATGGATTTCTGCATTGTTCGCCCCGAAAAAAATGGCGCCGCTGCAAAATCCACCTCGGGAAATCACGGCGAATTCTTCGCTGCAAGGTGTGCGCCGGGAATTCGCGTTTTCAATTATTTTCATTTATTTGGTGGGAAATTGTGAAATTGTTGTAAATAGTGTTGATTTAATATTTGTAGATTGCTTGTACTATAACAATTCACTAATGCTTGTATTTAATTCTTCCAGTGAACTGTATTATCTAGCAACACGATTTAAATATTCGAATATGGCGGGAATGACTTCATTTTTGTCTTATCTATCTTACAAAACGGAAAAACCTTATTAAAAATAGAGAAAACTACTTATAATCAATTATTCACTGATGTAACACCTGTAACTGATGGACGCCTGAAAAATACATAGTCTCGATGCTGCATTGAATGATAACATCCGTTTTTTCGATGCATCGAGTTACGATTTCATACTTTGCTCACACAGATATGAAAATCAACGGGGTTTATTTTAAGGGTTTTATTTGAAATTCCTTGGATAAAGACAGAAGAGTCGAAGAAGCCATACTAAATGCATCAAAACAAACGAGAACTTTTAATAGTATTGAAGCGCCAATTATACGTAAAAATATTCCAATCATTTATTTTATAAATTAAAGACATTGCATTCGACAAGTAGAAGTCTCATAGTCTTACGGAAGTGCCTAAGCAGAACTTTGCGGAGGTAAACAAGGTAGTCACCAAGGGGGGATAGGTCGCCAGGGTTTGATCCCCCACCGAATTCATTTCGGTTCTGAAATAATATTAACAAATTTACAAACTCTGCGCGAATGTGTAACTAATGCGCACTGAAAAATAAAAGTTCTTTAAGTGGTTTTCTTTGTGTACTACACTGAGATAAGCAAAAAGTCTTGTAAAATGCTGAGCCAAAAAAAGGAAGTGAATTGTAATTTCAGTGGTTGGAAAAATTTGATTTTGGTTTTCATCAATAATGCTTGTCCGGAAATAGCTCAACGTGGACCAAAATTATAAAGATTAACTAAACCGAAAGGGTTCTATAGTTGATGGATTTAGTAGTATCCCTTATACGGAGAGCTATCGTCCGGGGAGTACTATGCAATGATATTAAAAATGAGCACGTCATCAAAAATAGATGGAGAAAGAGATGGATGTGGTTTTAATCGGTAAAAATAGGACATATCGAGAAGCAGGAACTTTTTAGCATCTCTTGAAGATTTAAATACTAGCAATCCTTTCGCTGTTCAATGTGTTTTCAGTGGCGACAATTTTACATCAAAATAGTTTTTATTGATTTGAACACATCACAAAAAGTCTTTACAGCTTAAATTATTACAATAAAAGCAAATGGCGCACACTTTTCCACCTTAACATCTTACAAAATGCAAACACACATCTGTTAGGCATACTCCTTAATAATTGCTCCAGCAATCACCAAATTTTGAATTTCTGACGTTCCTTCGTATATTTCGGTGATCCTTGCATCCCGATAATGCCGTTCCGCCGACATATCTGAAACATATCCCATGCCTCCCAGCACCTGAATGCATTGATGTGAGCAGAATGTCGCTGCTTCCGACGCTGCCAGCTTCGCCATGGCCGCTTCTTTCGTAAATGGTTTTTTATTGTCCTTCAGCCAAGCGGCGCGCCATGTTAGCAGGCGGGCAGACTCCAAGCTCAGCGCCATTTTCGCGATTTTGTCTTGAATCATTTGTAGCTTATTTATCGGTTTGCCAAACGCCTGACGCTTTTCTGCATAGTCCAATGCGAGCTCGAGGGATGCCTGAGCGATCCCCAGTGCTTGTGAAGCGATCCCTATTCGTCCGGCATCCAACGTCTGCATGGCGATTTTGAAGCCGAGTCCGGGAGTTCCAAGGAGATTCTCTTTTGGTATTTCGCAGTCTTCAAAGATCAGGTTGCAGGTCGATGATCCTCTGATGCCTAATTTGTCTTCTTTCTTGCCTAATGTAAAGCCGTTCAACCCTTTGGGGACGATGAACGCCGATATGCCCTTGTGCTTCTGTGATTTGTCGGTGGTGGCAAACACTACTGCCGTCTCCGACTCGTACCCGTTTGTGATCCACGCCTTCGTGCCATTCAACACATATCTGTCGCCCTTTAAGGTGGCCGTCGTCGAGGCAGCGCCCGCATCCGATCCGTTCCCTGGTTCCGAGAGGGCAAAGCATCCCACCGCTTGGCCATTTGTGTAAGGCGCTCCGAACTGCTTCTTTTGCTGTTCGTTACCGTACGCCATTATAGGTCCGAGGTACAGGGAATTATTTACCGACATTATGACTGCGGCCGATGCACAGCCGCGGGATATTTCCTCGGTAGCAATTGCGTAGGCTAGATAGTCCAAGTTGGTGCCGCCTGAAAGTCCAGTGATAATTTAATTGAAACTCAAGAATTGTCATTCGGTTGCGAAGAGTATTCTAGGAACGACTGTTACTAAAGCTATGTTCGACCTTCTTTCTACCAACTACAAATTCGTCATAAATCAAAAGTTAATGTGATATCAGTTTATTGTTTGTTTTAAAGAAAGGAGAGTCTCGACATTCTATCATCTGTTCAACTCAACGCTAACCGTAAGATGTTTTGATAAGAAAAATAAACACATGAGCAACCAATCAAGCATTTAGCTGAGCCATGTTTGTTTCAACGAAGAAGAAAACGTGATGAGTTTCACGACAGACGCATCTTTTTGAAATAGGCGCCTTTTGGTGATGTAGGTATCTGCTGATTCTCGTAAAGTATGATGGCTTTTTCTTATTTGCGACAGATTGTCGAAGACGATTATTCCCTGAGGTCTACCACAAGAAGGATAATCACTGTTCTTTCGTCGAATGAAAATTGCCATGCAATTTCTTTCGTAAACTGGGCAGATTTGGCTCTTTGAATTTCTTCAACAAAATATATAAGCCATTAAAGTGATGATATAAGGCAGAAGCATCCTCTGCCTCAGTATTAAGATACAATGATATCGAAAAGAACACCTGAATTATTATCACTTCTTAGCGAAACTGGCTGCATATTTGCTTTCTTTTCCAATGGAATTATGCAGACTGTCGTTTACCAATAATCTTGCTAATCGAATTCCGCTTAAACAGAAGCCAGCAACGCACACTCCATGCATTGCATAACAGCAGTGGGATCTTTAGCATACTCAGAGCAGACGGCACGGTCCAAAGGTCAGCTTTACGGAAATTTCGGCAGCAAGATCAATATTAGGTAATTTTTTCGGGCGAGATGAGGGGGTCCCGCAGCTTATTTGAGTGTACATATTACCATATTCCTCAGGCACCGACACGGCCATCAGGCCCAAGTCTCCCATCTTACAGATTTGCTGGGCAGGATACAAATGTTCTCTGTCGAATTTCGCGGCGTTCGGCTTCAGCTCATTTTCGGCAAAGTCACGAACTGTTTTCTGTAGCATTTTATGTGTTTCGGGCAGCGCTGATAAGCTGGCAATCGTTCGGGACGATCGGAAAATCATGTCGACTGGAAATGGACAAGTGGAGAACGTGAAGCTCACATCAAAGCCAAATATATTCGACAATTACCTGACTTACTCCGACAAAGACTGAACATTTTGTGGCCGACAGCTGCACCTCGCACGAACGACAATAAACAACTGTGTTTTCAAGATGCAACACCTCTGAACTGCACTTGCACGTCAGGATTGAAGAGGGAGTGGATGAGAAGTGTTTGGGAAACTGAAAACGCCTCGCACACGATCGCTCTCTGAAGGTCGTCGCAGCCACCACTGGGAGGATTTACTTAGCGCCAAACGTTTCAAGTTCAACTCGTCGTCACAATTAGATTAGCTGCTATTCCATCCGCCCATATAACTTTCAGAAGACAATAAGGAACACTCTTGCAAAGAAGAAGTTTCTGAACTGGAAAAAAACTACAGTTGTTTATTGCACATGAGTGGCAATAAAAATATTTTAACTTTTACTGTATGAATAACTGTTAAATTTAAAAACTTAAAATAAACGTAACCTACACTAAATAAAAATACACTCTGCATTCAATTTTGACAGATCGCATTTGAAGTCAACAAACGGGACGTGTCTTCGATGAACTTTTAAGGCTGGCAGCACATCACATGGTGCAACTGTGAAAAACTAGTTTAACTTCTACAACAATTTTTACTTTATAATGTTGTATTGTCACGGTACGCACTTTCAAACGGTTGTATTTTTTACATCTGCCGAAAGGCATATCGGTTGGACTACGTCGCGATTACAATTAGAAAATTTCCATGTTTTTCAATATTTACACTGAATAGTCCTAAAAATGCTGGAAAAAAAAAGAAAATATTGAAATATTAGACCAGCTGGGCGGTCATCAGGACTCTTCCATTGAAAATAGTGACAATGATTTTTTTAAACTATTAATTTTATTCGATACGCGAATCCAAAAACATAAAAATTAAATATAAGTGATTTATGTCTACCGTAGGAAAGTGCCAGAAAATAGAATTTCATCTCCATCCATATGCTAACGTCCATTATTAGCTTGTTTTGATCCGTGATATTGTCCGAACTACGTTCTGGAGATAATTTGAAAATGTGTAGAAAAACATGGATTTTCGAGCCGATAATCATCAAATTCATGAATAGTGCCAAAACTATGTAGTTTCGTGGCGGTGTAAATAGGCTATTAGTTAAAACAAATTTATGTCGTTATTTCGACGATCAGTCAAAAATCTTTTGAAATATTCACCACGATTACACGAATATAGCAGCACTTGCATTTGTGACAACTACACTATTCACCACATCGACAGCAAACGTCAGAAATAAGGGGAGACGACATCAAAAATATTTTCTTCGCAGTCGACGTTTATCTGTGGAATTTGCTAAGCCGTCGTCCGATTGAGGCACGTAATGTGGTTTAGTTCTGCAGCCTCATAGGAAAAATTAGTGATTAGTGTTGTCTACCGACTTGTAACAATGGCCAAATCGTGATATCGTCGTGGATGTGTGCAATTAGTAAAGCTGGCAATTTTCGCACCCAAGTACAACCTGTCGCGTTATCGTGAATTCACGGGCGGCTCATTGCGGTGCTCGTCGTGGCCGAGAACGACACCTGTTTCTGTGCATTTTGCTTGCAAAAGTGCGTACGAATTTTGCAAAACCAGTTTAAGTGCAACAAGGTCTCGGGTGCAACAGAGTGCAATAATTTTCGATCGGTGGATTTTCGTGGATTTATGGATACAGACGTGATCTAATCTGCCGTAAGTAAACAATTTGCGTTGAGGAGAGTGGGCGCCCCTTGGCCTTTCGTGGCAGTTGGCTGCGGAAATGTCAAATGTCGGAATTCCAATTGGACTCTTCGCTTCGCTCCCGCTACCCGTGTTCTGTTCTTTTCTCAGCCTCGCGGACGGTTTCGCTGGAGACTTTCTTCGCTCGCGCACATTTCCGATTTCCCGCCGCCCACGAGCCGTGCTGCGCGTTGCTCTTGTTTTCGGATGCAAGCCGAAAACCTGATAAACTTGTCTCCATTATCACGGACAGGAAAGAAGCATCGCCAAGAAATTCTTCCGTGGATTTTCAATATGGGGTGCTCGCTCCACTTCTTCGCTCCCCTGCCCAATTGTACAAGGCACGAAGCTCTTCTGCGTATTTGGGGGGGTCTGTCCTCGTACGGACTCGCACAGCCAGTCAAGTTTCATGTGCTCCATACATGCCTGGAATTGCTAATTAATTGCGCTTGCAGCCTACGTAAGCAACCACACCGCTTATCGGGTTGATATCACACCGAGAAGATAATGTTCGGGATCTCGAAGATTAGAATGTTTACGTGATTGGCAGTGAACTCGGAGTCAGCCTGCGAAATCTGCTTCCATGTGGATTCACGCGTAATAATCGAATAATGACAAGAGATTTGCATAAGCAATGAGCGTCGATAAGCATTTATAGTTTGGAACACTCCACCTATGAACATGTACAGTCGCTCACACTCGTATTCGAAAATAACAAGTCTAAAGTCTAAAGAAAAAATGCCAAAATTTTTCAAAATCCTTATATTTTTACGTTTATATTTCACATTATTATCTTCATTAAGCTCTAAACGCTAACGTTACCCAAAGATAGATAAAATAATTAATGTAGATTAAAGTACAACCTTAAAAAACAACCGTAATTCAAAATTCTGTCTTACATTCGTATTCGTAAAATTAATGTTTTCTAAAGGAGTTAGTTTTTAAGGTACGACTAATATTGGGATATATAAAAGTCTCCGCGGTTTTTCTCACTAGATGGCGTTGATGCCCATATATCGGCTAACACTAATTCAAGTGTTCCAAATGTGTGTTTGAAAGGTGACATTTCAGGCTACATTTTTTATGAAGACAGTTCTGTAATTCGTCGTTCGTGTAAAAAGTTATATTGATTTGAAGTTGAGTGAAATATCTGAAGAAATACGCTATGTGATGCTTTTGTACTATAAAAAAGGCAATAACGCTGCAAAACATGCCGAAATTTGTGTACGGTGAGAATGCTGTGAGTGAACGCCGGACCCAGAAGTGGTTTGTTCGATTCCGTTTCGGAAATTTCGGTGTCAAAGATGCACCTCGCTCTGGTCGGCCAGTCACTGAAAAAGTCGATGAAATTTTGCAACTGGTGGAGCAAGACCGGCATGCAAGCTGTCAGGAGATAGCTGAGGCAACTGAATATCAACCACATGACAATTTGGACTCATTTAAAAAAGGCTGACTACTCAGAGAAGCTCAAGGTTTGGGTGCCACATGAATTAACACAAAGAAATTTGATTGACCGAACTACCATCAGTGAAAATTAGCTGAAACGCAACGAAATCCAACCATTTTTGAAGCGACTCAAAACGGGCGACGAGAAAAGTATTCAAACAGTTCTAAGCTTTTCCTAATTAGAATGTACGTTACGGCAATAATATTCGAACGCATTGCTTCATTTGCTTCCATTGAAAGTTGACGCGACTCAACTTTTTGAAGAGTCATGCTCCGTTCACGATCCACGTAAGACATAAAATCTCCTCGTAACGTAGACATAATTGCAGTATTATGGCTCGGCAGGATACAATCGCTTATCACTACTATAACAACAGAACAAAGAATCAAATTGGATCTTGATCCGAACCTCGGAAAAGTTCAATAACCCAACACGATTGAACTTTATGATATCTTACAGTGGTCTTACGAAAATTGTCTGCAGTTGGGTTGCGTTTATCTTACATCCATCGTTCGGTAAACACCGCCGCAAGTCGTTCTACAGATCTTGGAATTCCACATTGCCAGATACGTGCGTGCATACATTAAACATGTCGATCCATCAAACTCACGGGTTGCGAGCAGAATTCAACTTGGATTTCCATTTTCAGTAAACCAACTTGCTCGGCCGCGAACTAAGAAAGGATTGTTGCGACATTCTCTATTTTTCGTGTTGTTGCCAGAAACCGCGCAAACTGGAAAATGTTTAAGCACGAATGAAAAAAATGTTGGAAAATGTGCAAGAACTAGCGCTGACTATGGTTAAATAGCTGGCGTGAATCTATCCAAAAATGCAAACCAAATTTTTTCGTGCGTATAGTTTTAAGGGTAATTTCAAGTAGTAAATTTAAAGCAACTCTGTAATTAGTACAGCCTTAAATGCAATAAAGCCGTGCAGGGCACTTTAGTCCAATTGGCAGTTTCAGTTTCAAAATTGTCGAGAAACTAGTAAAGGAAAGATGCATTCATTTCGCTTGAAACAAGCATGAAAAGTTTGAATTGCTAGAAACGAAATAATGAATATTTAATTGTTAAAGAAAAGCACCTAGATTTGATCGAAACGTCTTTAATAAAAATATACTCGTAGAATTTTATGCAGTTTTCCCCGTAGGTTTCTTCGAAATCAACCCTAAATTGATATCGTTCGACAGCACATTTTCTTAGAAATTTGTTCGTAGATTCGTTGTTACATATGTATATGTATTTGCCCCGGGAATTATTTCATGAAAATACGCATTCATTAGGCAAAAGGGCAAACGATATGTTTATGCTTGGTTTCCCTTGGAATATTTGTTCTTGGTAGGCAACGGGCCACCCATATATTACGTAACACTCCAAGGGGAGGGGGGTACTTGAAAATGTTACTAAGTGTTACATGGAGGGAGGGGGCAGTTAAAATACTCTAAAAATTGCGTTAATATATGTATGTATGGCCTCTAACCTTTGCTCAAGATTTTCAAGTCGAGAACATGTCTTATTATTTTTCAAGTAGATATGCATCACACTTTTATTAGTCTACAGTTTTTTTCGAAGGAACTGTAGCAAAAATTTCCCACTTATTTTCCCACAGTTTCATCGATATTTATTTCGGAGTTTTTGATGAAATTTACCTTGAAGATTTTTCCATGAAATTTGATATTTGATTTTATATTTTAGATAATAAGCCGCCATTTTTAATGCTTTTCTTTAGATATTTTGTATATTGACAGATGCCTTTGGTAATATGTTTTTTGAAAAATTATTTTTCGAATAATCGTAGACGTGAATCTAAAATTTATGGAAGATTATTTGGTAAAAGTTCTTATAGATTTCTATCTTCGTAATATTATTTTAGAAAAATATTTTTCTTGATTTATTTGTTCAGACATAGTAGACTGTGTTTAGTACGAAACAACCAGTTCAGTCCATCGGTATGGTGCGATATTTTTTTAAAAACTTGTACTATATATTTTCCAAAAAAGTATGAATTACAGAGATAATCCACCAGGCTATTTTGTAGATTTTTCAGTTTTATCTATGAAGATATGTCTAAGCCGAAACTTAAAATGTCCGATACTTTTTTCTAAAAATATATTGTGATGTGATCCTTAATTTGTCTGTTCTGTGAATATTTTCTTAAAAACTAAATATGAAATATATTATTATAAAGTTTTGAACAAATACTGATATGCTATATTACTCTGAAATGTATGTATGTTTTAAATAAACTTTCACTCCTTTCCAGGCTTTGGAAATGATTTGTTTTCAATATAAGCACCATTTTTTGGTTTTAAATTTATATTGAACAGTACAGTAGTAAAGTAAGTAGTTAGACTATTTAGCTATTTGTTAATCGTTTTTAAACTGATTTTTGGCTTTTATTGTTTTATATTTGAAGTTTTATTTTGCTCAGCAACAGTAGATAACCATATGAATAAGAATATTTGAGCTAAAAATATTGTTAGCGAAGCTTAGAACACGAGTACAATTATTTGAAAAAAAATCAAGCAGATTGCAATTATGATTCTATCTGCAATAATTTCATCTGATTGTCTCAGTTCTGGGCAACTTCCTTTTGCCAATCTTCCTCACATGAAGGATGAATATTCTAAAATTATATAAAATATAAGTAAAGTAAGTGCTTTTTACTTTTCAGTAAATTGTAATTGAGTATCATATCTGTTTTTATGATTTTTGGATGCATGTATTTCACATTGTAAACATTAAATCAGGTGTCGATCATTGTCTTGATCAAAAAGCAATTTTACTTAGCCTCTGAAGCAACTGTTCCATTAGAAGTCCTAAAAGCTATTCTAATTCAGTTCAACTTCAATCGAAACATAGATTAAAGGCACAAATAGGAGCTTCAATATCACGCATTTGTTATCTGTACTTTTAAAAAAGCTGAAATTAATGCGGCCTATGTTAGCAAATTTATGTACTTATAAATAAAACTGCACAGTGTTAAGATTGTATGATAGTGTTTTGGATAGTAGCGACCGGTATGAGCAATACGACCGAATTAGATATATTTCGTTCCGTTTTCTGTTGTTACCGGTTGAGAAACTTACCGAATCTGAAAATTTACCGCAGGATAATTTTGTCACTTCGTTCAGGATAGATAGCTTTTCCCCAGATGTTCTAGTCGTCTATGGAATGCTGCATTGCATTCAAATCGATTATGGTGGCCACTTTGATCAGGCATCGTCTGTAAAACGCATCATTGGGCGTCAAGGATTGGTTGTTTGTCGGGAAAATTGATCCTAAACATCGAAGTTAACGCTGCGCAGCTTTTAAAGAAAAAAATGAGATCAAGGTATTGGCCATCACATTCGCCTGATGCCAATCCAATACAAAACGTCTGGGCGTATATGAAGAATAAAATACGAGTAAAAATTATACGCGGAATCAAACATCTAGGAAAAGTTCTGAAAAACATATGGAGAAATTTAGATGCAGAGTACGCAAAAAATTTGGCTCAGCTGTACTCGTAGATGTGATATGATTATAAAAAATAACGGAGACTGAACGCCTCATTAATGTTTTTCGCAATAGATAATATAAAGTGCTTTCCAATAATAAATGTTTTTTTGGATACTATCCATGGTTTTCTTTTAATTACGTTTACTCATTTTGCAATGTCCGTTCAAAAGCAAACGACTTGTGTAATTTACAAATTTTGTAACCTAAGTAAAACACAATTTCGATAAAATAGAACTGCAATTCTATGCTTATCGAAATTCTTTATAAACTTTCTTTGTTTTTCAAACAAGCACTTTTGCTTTCTAGAATATATTGCATAAATTAGAATTGATTCGAATAATCTGAATAACAATTGAAAGAGAAAGTAGATACTCGTTTAGGCGATATTAATGGTTCTAGTTGTTCAGATTGACTTTCATCAGTCGATGAATGGTTTAAATATTTCGATTTTGTTGCAGATGTGCCGCCCAATGTGGCATTTTGTCGCGTAGAAAATTTATTTTGAGCACCGTTGCAAGTTATGGGCTGAGAAGAAATCACTAGAATATTTCGAGTGCTAGTGTCCAATTTAAAGTTTACTTTCGATTTTTAAAATTGTGTGTAGGTTTTACTCAATTCGTTAATATCATTTATTTTATTTTGATTTTTTGAACATAATTTTTGAGAGTCTAAAATTGGAAGTTGCTTCCAAGTTGAACGTAAGCATTGGTGTGCATTAAAATCGTAAATTCAAAATGTTTCCCTAGCGAAATAGGTGAGTTTACCTGACCTCAATCGATTAAGCTAGTGAATCATATACGATCTCAGTTGATGTCGTTACAGTACAATCTAAAGAGAGATAAGTTTTTATATTTGTAGGTCATGCAGCGCTTTTTTATAGTGAATCTGCTTAAAGTACTACAGTGTAAGATTATCTTACCCCTATTTATTTATTTTGTTCACCGTACCTGTACGGAAATCCATACTCATATGCTGAATCGGACTCTTTTCAATAAAGACCGTCCGTGACTACCTTAAATGACGTGTTAATGCCGATAACGTTTTGCAGTATGTGTTTATACATATTAAACAGTTTACTAGGTGACGGCCAGCTAGCTCGCTCTCCTTCCTCCCATTACTTCCCATAAAACTGTGCCTAACGTGATTTCAAGTGAATATGTTTATAAATAAGAGTTATTTTCCTGTGTCACATTTTTAATTTAATCTGAATGAACGACATGCGGCATGTATTTATCACGATGAATCGTTAGTAAGCGTGTTTGTTTGTTCGAACCGCTGTTTGTTACGGCAAGCGATTTGTATTTGTAAATAAAGTATCGGGAAAGTGATAATTAAAACAGTGTAGAACTCAAAGAAGTAGCTACTTCAATTTTGGATTGAATCGGCGCGGAATTTAGCCAAGCCAAATACCAAGAAGATACATATCTAAAAGTTGGTCGAAAACAAACAGCAAAGGGCGTGGCAAAATTTTTATTCAATAGCCCAAGTACACATTAGTCAACATCGCTTTATCAGTAAGGGCAAATCGAACGTCTTAAAGTTGATTAGTAAGTAACGAATTGCTGTAACAAACCGTAAGGTGCGTCCACACGAACAACTTTTTAGTACTACATAGCTATTAAAAACAAATAATAATTTAAATAATCATAACGAGACATTACAGTAAATTGAATGAGTCAGTGTTTTTTTATATGAATATATTTAATATTAGATATTTTGCAATTCTTAAAAAACTATATTTTCTTGTTACACCACAGTAGAAATTTCAAAAAAATCGATTTTATTTTTATTGGCTTAAAAATTCTTTAAACTCTCTAGAGCGAGAGACAAACGGTTTCATATCCGCCAGAAATCGTTTTCATTGAAATTTCGAGCTCTTTCTCGACCCCTCCCGACTGCTCCGAAACGACTACCAGCGGTAAAAACGACATCTGCTCGTCGTCTACAGCATTATGTCTTACCATTCGATATCTAACTTCTCTAATACACTAATAGCTGTTGTTAGAAACATTTTCAGGAATGTTGAACACAAAGTACGTTAGTACAGCGTCCTTTGATGTTGAAAGAAGACGTAAAGTAAAGTAATGTCCCGACTTCAAACGCGTTTTTCTCGAAACATGTTTTTTTCAAATCGGCACGCAGTATAACTTAAACAATTTTCTGTTTTTTTTTCACTCCAAATTATTATCACATCTTTAAAGCAACATTCCGCGTAGAAATATGTAGCCGATTTTTGATAAGTTATCGATTTTTAGGTGCAAATGAGTGCCCGTTTTTTGCTAGTAAAATCAACTTTTTTTTCAAATCCTCGTCAATGTAACAAAAATGAATATTTTCAAAATCCCCTACGTATATCTATAGGTATACTAAAGTGGGTTAAGAAAAAAAAATAGTTTATTACAGACTAATTTTCGGTGCACTTCTACTGCGTGCGGAGCCCCTAAAAAATAATTCCGCAGAACCGGCTGCTGGGCAGCCATTTTGTAATATTTTCAATAAACATTTTTTTTAAAAAACTTCAAAACATGGCTAATAATATCCCTAAAAATAGTTACCCTTTAACTTTTCCTTCCAGTTAAAAAAATCGAAAAAAACGTTAAATTTTCGCTCTCTACTGTGGTGTAACCCCTTAAAGCATCCGATCTTTTAAAGCATTGATTGTTGCAAGTACAAATCAAATTTTAATAAAATTGATTTGAATTTTTGTATTTTTGTTATTCAACAAAACAACGGCTGTACCTACAAAATTTATTAAAAAAAAACCAAATCTTACAAATGATAATACGCTTCGATCAATATCACAACCACATCATGAGCGCAATTGAAATTAGGTAATATTATTCGTATTGATTCGTTATTCAGTGTAACTATAAGTGGTTAATATTTTTATATGAATAGTTTTTTCGAATTCCGAAAGAATTATTAATTTTGAACTACTGCATTTAATTTTAGGAAGCATTGATTCCTAGAAGTGCAATTTTTTTTAAAAAAATTTAGTCTAATTTTGAAGTTATTTTCTTAAATTAAAAAACGGAAAAAGATATTTTTGTAGATTTATAAAACTCATCCGCTCGATGTTAACCTAAAGAATTTTTTAAAAAATAAAACATCGAAAAATGGTACATTTTTGAAAAATCTGATTTATAGAAAAAAATTCACAATATTTACAACGAAAAAGTTGTTGTTCTCGATAATATTCAGAATTCTAGGTTAACATCAACGATAATTATGTTATCTTTAATATAGCTTTGGTTAAATTTAAAAATGAGCGATCCAACAATTTTTAAGGTCACATGTACGATTTTGAGAGAAACGTGTATAAAATTTGCTGCTTTTTTTAATACGCTGGAGATCAGTAGCGTTCACAGGCTCCAAATTCAAAACGATCTTGAATTTCGTTCTTACACCTAACGAAAATATTCTCCACATCTTTAACAAACAATTTATGCAAATACTGCAAAAACGCATTCCTGAAATTATAAATAAATCTGCCTCATTCATTTCAGTTTGGTTTCATTTGACAGATTTTTCTTGATTAATCAATCCTCTTAAAACTAGTGCTGTTGTAATTAAAAATATAGAAAACATTTGAAAATCCTAAAGAAAACCTTAAAACCCAGTTCCACTTATTTTCCGCGTAGCTGTCGATAAAAACCATAAATCAATGGTGAAAACCCCTGATCTTGCATCAGTGGTTCTCTATCATGTATCCTTACATGATAGAGAAAGATTCTAATAAATAACTTCTTGAATATGTCGATAAAAAGCATTTTCAAAACTTCCATCCTTAGTTTCCATCAATAGTACTTAGCTTTGCTGCACAAAATCTATTTGCATATACTCGTACTTGTGGTTGCAATTACACGCTCTAATTCAATCAAGCCCGTAAAGGATTTCGTTAAAACCCAGCGCTAGCTACTCCACATCAGTTTCAATTGCATAAAATGTATCGAGTATTTGAAGCTCCCTCTCGGCACAAATGCTTCCATCATTAAAAGAAAAATTTCGCTTATATTCCTCTAGACTCCTCACCAAGATAGGTGGTTCTTTGACAACATCCCCGTCACATGAGTAAGCTCTACCACGAGAATGTAGCACCCACCGCTCCATGCTGATCGAAATCCTGCTTCGTGTTGTGCGTTTCGATGATTGAAATGTTCAACAAATTCATTTAATTGTATTTATATTCACAACTCGCCCCTAGTCTACCGCTAAATGGTCTATCCATTAAAATAAATCCCCATTGTGTGGTTTTCGCTGAAACACACAATACAAATCCGATGCGATTAGGCTTTAAATAACTTTTAATCTTACCCTAAGGCACGACCCATGAAGGGGTGGATTGGCTTCCCATTTGACGAATCACGCATAGAGGATTTGGGTTGACATGGACGATTATAGAAATAAATACACTTTAAATAGTGTGTTGACTTGAAAATGGCGCTGCAAGGGGAGCTGCGGCTTACAAATAGTTCGACATGCCTGTCTATAGACAGACTGTCTATAAACAGTGGTCTTGCTTAATGTAGTTTCTATTTATATAGATAAAACCTGCAGATTGCATAGGCGCTATGGGCCAAACCCCAAGAATCAATTGGGTACAGTAGCTTTGAAAATTTTCGATTTTTCTGGAAGATTCGGGTATTTCATGGAGGTGCGTAAATATTTTTTTTCCATCGTTGAGAATGCAAAATCTTCCAGAGATACCGATCACCTCCTGCCTCTCGACATGTCGGATATATATCGACTAATACCGACTCTGTGTCCTCCAAATCACTCTTTCTATCAATAAGACCTCGCAGACGATAGAGAGATAGTACCTCATCCGTTGGATTTAAAATCTTGTAATTCAAAAGAAAATTATTTAAAATAAACCAGCACATAAATTAGTAGTTAAAGTATGCACAATCTTTCATCATTGACTGTACTTTCATGTGCTTAGCGCTCGAATACCTCTCGAATACCTTCGGTTGTTGATGTTCGAATGCAAGAATGTTTAACTTATTGAGGGATTCAATGTGATAATTATAGCAGCCAAAAAGTAGAAGTGAAAACATAAATCAGCACTGAATGTTCTTAATAGAAATGTTTTGGTAAATAACCTCTGCAGATGGTGCGTGAACGAGTGCAACCTGTTCGGGTTGCAAAGATGTGTACTTTATCTATTCGAATGCGAAAGGTGATTGAACCCATCGCGCTCATGGGTAAGGTTTCAAAAGTTATCAACGCTATCAATATTTTACACTAGTTAGCTGGAGAAGTAGTTTGCACAGAAAAAATAGGAGCAGAGATGAAAGATCAATAAATATGGTTAAAAATATATCTATAGCGTATTTTTTAGAATCATGTAAATTTTCAAACGAATAAAACACAGATAAATTATTGGAATGGCCAATTTATTGCCTTTATTAGCTTGTAGATTTCATGCCGTTTATTGTTTAAAAATAATTTCTGGCAAATGACCACCGCGACTGCATCTTAGGAAGGCCATCCTGTCGGTTCAATTTCGCACCACTTTTTCCAACATAGCCAACCTTATTTCGTTAATAACGCATCGAATATTGGCTTCCAAGCCATCAATGGTTTATCAGTGTAGACAATCAGCTTGATTTACCCCTACAAAAAGGAGTGCAATGAAGTCAAATCACATGATCTGGGCGGCCAGTTCACAGGCTCATTTCTTGAGATGATTCGCTCACCAAAGGTACGGCCCACTAAAGTAATGGTTTGACGCGTTGTATGGCATGTTGTGACATCCTGTTGGAACAATTTGTCCCTCAGACGATTGGCATTGGTGTTGGGAATCCAAAAATTACGAATGATTTGTCGGTAGCGATCGCCAATAACGGTAACGTTGGTCCCGTCTTCAGATTTGAAAAGAAAGGACCAATTATGTTGCCGGCATGCAAATTGCACCATACAGTGACTTTTTCGGGATGTAATGGGCTCACACCAAAAATGACAATTTCGCTTATTTACGAACCTATGAAGTCAGAAAGGAGCCTCACCATTGAAAATTATTTGACGGTAAAAATGCGGTTTAACTTCTAACTCATTGTCAGCCCATTCACCGAACGTACGGCGCAAAACGATGGTACAATGGCTTCAATTGCTGCACTAGCTGAATCTTATAAGATCTTTCCTCAAAATTTTCCATGTAGTGGATGGACATAGACCAAGTTGTTGAGAACGGCGTCGAATTGATAAATTTGGATCTTGTCATACTACCCTCTAAAGCAGCGATAGGTGACTTAGTACGCACTGTACGAGCTCGTGATGGATGAACATTGTCCAATAGATTATACGCGGGCATAAATCTTTCTATCGTATTGCGTATGAGCTAGTCAGATGGACGATTATGAGCACCATAAATTGCATAAAGTGCTCTATAAGTTTGGCGCATAAACACACAAATTATAATAATAAATAAATTTCCACTACTTCGAGACGTTGTTCAGGTGTCTCCGCGTCATAGTATGCCAATGTAAATTAAACATAATGTCAAAATGATGGCGAAATTTGACAGATAAAATGACAAAGATCCTTATTGAAAGTTCTATACCTCTAAAAAACACCCTATATATGAAGTGTTTGACTTCCTTTGGTTCATAATTAATTTGAGATTTTGTACGAATTTTTAGTTTATATTTTTGAATACAAAAAGTTTGAATTCAGTTTAATTTGCTTCAATATTTTTTTGGGTTTGTAAATTTTTTTGGGTTTGTTATTAACGTGTCATCAGCCCACATCAAGTTTTGGCCTCTTTTAAACTTTGTCACCAGTTTTCTCGGTCCAAATGAATGCGTCCTCCAGTTATCAGGTCTTATGCCGGATTTATACTGTGCTAGTAGTTAGCAGCTAATAAAATATCGGGTGATACAGGAGTTCGCTAGTAGATTTACATTATAATCAATTGATTAACGCAGGCATCAAGTGTATAAACCGTCATCGTGTGAATTAAATTAAATGTTGATTTGAACTTTTACGTTTACTAGTGTTGAAAGAATAACAAACAAACTAAAACGACGAAAAAAACGTTTCTAGGATCTACTGAATTGACTTTCGCTGAAACTTAACTCAAAACATAAAATTAAAATTTGAAATCTACATTGTTGAAATTAGTTATCAAAAAAACTCAATTTGAAAATTCATTTGAATCACTTAAAACTAACTTCAATTTATCTGTTACAGGATCTTACCTTGGTTCGAAGGCCAACTAATTTCAACATCGCCATTTTCGACAAATTTGGTAAGTATTCTGCGTTAACGTAAAAATTCTAGAAAAACGTTGTAAACTTATTGATAGCCCATCGCAAGCTTATTTTCTGATACTATTCAACAAAGGGAAAAATACTCATAAATATAATAAAATATCCACGATGATTAACCTTTTTTATGTTCGGAAAAATTTAGGACTGCATCGCTTCTTCTTAAACGGAATATTTGCATTTTTTCCCAGCATACTGTTTGCTAGATGGCAGTGGTCTACATTGCAAGTGTTATCATATTCGCATGACTTAATTTCAATGGCATAAATGCGGTAGCGATGAATGACTGGTGCACGCTTCTTCGCAGGAGTATGATATGTCATTGTGCAAACGCAATTTCCACCATGACTTTAGGGTATAGAGTGCACCGTAACTTTCTTCGGTCTTAAAAGTCGTCTCCGTAGCCATGCTATCTGCTGCACATAGGATTTGCACTCGAATTTCGATGAATGCCTTTCTTAGAAACATAAAAACACAGCATTCTTTCATCTCATCTTATTCAGACTGTGGAAAGTCGAGCGTATCACCTTACATTACTAAAATTTCCATGATTTCTGTTTCTATTCTTTGGGGAGCTGACGCTAGAAGACATTCTTTCTTCTCTCTATGCAACTTTTCAGGAAAAACCCAAACAGACTGATGTGATACTTAACAATCTGTGTCCGTTTATTTTGTAGAATCATTTTCTTTCTAACTGCAACAAAATCGGTTAAAAGAAGAAGCGAACTAGTCCATAATCATATGAAAAAGCTGTGTGGTTGTGTTTATTGATTTTTTTCTGTCTGAAGCGACTTGTATCTGGAAAGTATTTCTCTTTCGGCTAAATAATTTTATCGAATTCCTGTCGACTAGCTTCAAATTTAGAAGTTAATCTTTAAAGCAATTTCAGGCTAATTGTCTGAAATAAACAAGAACTCGGCCTTTCGCAGGCAACAACTTGGCGAATTTTGAGTCGTGACTTGGGCCTGCACCCGTACAAAATTCAACTGATCCAGGAGCTGAAGGTAAACGACATGTGTTCGCTGAATGGGGTCTGGAGCAGTTGGAAAATGACCCTAATTTTCATCGAAAAATCATCTTCAGCGATGAGGCCCATTTATGGATGAATGAGTATGTCAACAAACAAAACTGTCGAATTTGGGACGATACTAATCCACGTGGGATCCAAGAGCGTCCAATGCATCCGGAAAACGTCACTGGTTTAGTGTGGATTTTGGGGTGGTGGCGTCATCGGTCCATTCTTTCTTCTTTGAGCGCTTTAGGTCGCTGATTACCAACTTCTTTTCGCCTAAACTGAATGATGTGGACCAATAACATGTGGTTCCATAAGGACGGCGCTACGTGTCACACAACTCATGTCACATTGGACATTCTGCACGATCGATTTGAGGACATGGTCATCTCACGGGGAGATGATGTGAACTGGCCACCGATATCTGCGATTTGACCCCGTTAGACTGTTTCTTGTGGGGTTTTCTTAAGTCGCAGGTCTATGCAAATAAGCCACAACCACAGCGGCCCTCAAAGTCAACAAAATCCATGCGATCGGTCAAATTCAGCCTGATTTATGCGCCAGAGTCATGGAAAATTGGCCATTTCGGATGCGCGCCACCCAGAGAAGCCGCGGTGGACATTTGAACGATGTAACATTCCGTACCTAATGGCATCGATAGGCCTTTTAAACGAATAAAAAATTTCGATATCTCCCAGACACACTTTGTTTAATTTAAATTTAAACGTAGGAAGTGCTTAATGAAAGACGCGATATAAGTATCGCTTATAATCAATTTCTTGCGTTGATATCGCTTTAAATATTCAATTTCAAAATTATATTTCATACTTCACATTAACATTTTTATTTAATATTTTGTCCCACAATAAAAATTGATTAGAATTTCGTAAGTATTGAATTCATAGAACTTCATTTAGATATTGTGGCCCCATTGGCTTAGATGTATTTCCAAGATGCTATTGTTGAAATTATTTCGTATTTACGTGTGAATTGTGTGAGTTTAAGGGTATTACCCACTTTTAGCAGTGTAAAAACGGGTTATTTTTAATAATTTTTTTTCGATAGGTTTAAATTATAAATATTAATAAGGAAGGGGTTACACTCAATAAATTTGAACTCTCGTAATACACAGAAAAATATTTTTTTATTCATTTATGTGAGTTTTTATCAATGAAAATGCTGGTTGAAAAAACGAGAGGGGTGTGCGATGTTGATGAAATTTTCAAGATGGTTGGTTTCGAACAAAAAAATAAAATAATTTTAGGTTCGGCATGTTAATAGCTATAGCGCGAATAGGGCGATTTTCGATTTTTGCAAAATTGACAAGATGGCGGACATTTTTCGAAAAATTACCAAAAAACATGCTGTTTTTTTCACCGTTTTTAGCCAAAAAAAAATATTTCAATTCTAAATTTTGAGAATCGGTTCAGTAGTTCCCGAGATTTCATCAACGCGGCGTCGAAAAACGTTGTTTCGAGAAAAACTCGGTTGAAGTATATTTTAATGAACAATCGTGCCCGGATAACAAAGTTTAAGTTGCCCAAAAATACAGTTAAACTGCTTCGATCTTTATAAAATTTTAATATGATCTCTATAAAATTTTAAAAATCGATTTTTTGAAAATTGTAAAGAGGTTAACCCCTTAATATTGCATGCCATCCTATTTAAAGTAAAATACAGTGTTTCTAATTACATGTCCGCTCCATGTCTTCGGTTTTCCAGGAATTTGTTGTCCTGTCGTCCTTATAGAGGTTGCATCAGCCAATACTTTGCCTCCCTTAATTGCCAATGGATCGGGTAAAAAAAGACCTATAGGGAATGAGTTATATTCAAGGATTCATTAACAAAATGGGTTTTTCTTAGTAAGCTAGAAGTGTTTTTAATTATGTATATGTCTGCAGCTGTATGTCAGAATTAGTAAAAGCAACAATAAATGGAAAAATTAGCTTCGATTTTTGCTTGAACCATATAGTTAAAAAAGTTTTTAGCGAATCACTTAAAACATATCAATTGACTACATTACAAATCGCACACAATTCAAGAGCATTCTCTGAATTCTAATTGAATGAAAAATTGAAATATATGGTTTGGATCAGTACCAGATTTGTCCTTCAAGCAGGACCAGCAGAGCAACTATTTTTTTCCGTACAAACCCCCCAGCTGTAATAGAGTTAAGAGAATATGATCAAAAATTTAGCACCTTTCGCTGTCTCTCCATGTCCAAACTTAAATGGAGGCTCTCATAATAATATGATATGATTAATTATCCAACAAAAGCCAACAGTCTACGGAGGAGGTGATTTAAGAATTAATCTTTTTCAAACTAAGGCGCGGTCGATATCAGAATCAAAAACGACTTATTCGAATGATCTATGATTTATTTATGTAATCACATTTAATTCTAGAATATTCTTCATTGTATGCAAATAAATTGATAATGAAGAATTTACTTTAATAAACATTGTCCTTGACTATCGCGAAATGAATAAATTGAAAATTAATTCGTAAGAAGCTTTCAAATGGCGCTATTAAAAAAATGTTCTAGTAAGCTTTTATTTTTCTCGCTATATATTTTTTTTGCTTTAGTAAATAATCAAGAAAATGTCTCATTAGCACACAGCTGAAAACATATTGTGGGGTGTAACAGATCACACAAATCAAAATAAAAAATTGATAATCATAATGATAAGCGTGTCTGATAACGCCGTAAATCCAAATGTTTGCGTATTTCGAAATGTTATGCGGTTGATGTTTTATCACATGAAAAAACGAACTATTTTTCCAATGTAGTATATATTTAGCAATATATAGTGAGTGTACCTCGAAGTGTTACAATCTTTGTATGAAGTTGGAGGGTAAAAGAAATAATGGCGCCTAAATTCGGCAACTTTTCATGTTGCGATAATTTCCGGATAGCCGTTTTGATAAGCAATTGTCGAGAATGATTTGTTTCTAAGAAGAAGATATGCGTCTGAGTATTATGCAAGGAAGCAATTAAAATACTAGTTCTAATTAGGAAAGATGAATCATATTAATAAGGTCATAAGAGTTACATGAATTTTCGAAAACGCTTAGTGTTAACATGTTGGCTTTTGTGGTTACTAGGCCATTGTAAAACATGATTGAACATAGATGAATCTGCTAAAATTACTCATTTACAGTGGAGATGTTTTCTGGGGCAGTTTTTGGATAGTATAATTTTCATTCCAATACCAGCACCAGAGCTGCCAAATGTGACGTTTTTGCGCCGAATTGACTCTTTTCCTCCAAGCTGTGGTGAGTCAATTTTTTTAAAGATGTCATGTCGATTTTTGCCTTATCTTGGCGCCAGGAGCATTTGACGCCTTTACTATCGATTTACGTTTCACTTTACATGTGTTACTCACATAAGTTCCACACTTACAACGGCAAAATGTTCTGTGGTACCGCTAATTAAACAGAAAAAACCATCAGATGCTAAAGATAAATTTGTAGTTTTGAAATTCTCGTCAATTTCAAGAGAAATACCTTCAAATACTTTTTTTATATGAAGTTTGGCAATTTTTAGCGTTTTCAGATGGCCTAAACTTCAATGGTGAATTTTAGCGGATTTTGAGTGACAAGGTCGCGCTTTTCTTTGTGATCAACTATTTATCGAATCATTATACAATATGAAAATCGTGTTAATTCGCGAAGAAAAAAGAGAATGAAAGAAAATTTTGAATGAAAAAAGTACGAGGAAATCTAATGTTTTTCGGATGACAATACACCGAGTTATTAAAGAAAAAGGACTACCATCTCGGAAACGAAAAACAACGCCTAAATATTCGGTTTCATAGTTTGAAAAAATACTGAGATGTTGCAGAGCCTTACGAGTGATGCATTTTCGTGGAAAAAAGAAGATAATCCTCCAAATGCGCCACCGACACTTTTCGGCTTTATTAAACAGGCTCGTTTATAAAAAAGAGTGGGAAGCGAAAACCGAAAATCATCTTTAAAGGAGAATCCGATAAACATAAAAAAGTGAACATGAACATCGTCTAAAATATATACCTCCCATACTTAAATATATGTTAAGAAAAAAAAGCGCAGATCATGGTTCTCTATCTATAATATAATAAATAAAAATTAAATTTAAGTGTGCCTGCACATCTAATAAATTTTTCAAAAACATCAATCTTTTCAAACTTTATTCCACACTCACCTAATTAAATGGAGTATCATCCTGTTCTTGGAGTGTTTCCATCACAATTGGGAGTATTTCAACGACTTGTGAAGGTAAATTCGCATCTCGTCCATTCGCATTTTATAGTTGCAAGGAGTACACTGGGAAGAAAGTTATATATTTTCATCCCTATTATTCCTACTTCCTCTTGGTGTGTGCCATTTAAAGTTTTCTTTATGTTTAGAAAGTTTCTGAAGGATTGTGCAAGAGATTTTGCACAAGTATAGTTTACTTGTTTCAATGTGACCATTCAGATTGTGTGTCCTTTGCTCCTTGTCCTGATTATATTAGCTTTGTAATTAAGTATTTTATACCCGAATTCCACCGTAAGCTACCTTAAGCAGATTGGTTTTTCCGTAGCTAGTTTTTTACGCCTTAGTCCGTTACTAAACATGTTGAAGAAAAAAATTGCTCAAATATTTATGGTATATATATTGGGAGTACAAATTAGTTCGGTCCGTTTTCAGAAGGTGGCTCTGGCTGTTACGAATATTTAATAGTAACAGCTGATGTCTGTAGTTGTAGATAGGTTAGATATCTGTCAATAATATTCAACTCATATCGCTTCGAGTTTCATAAAAAAAACCTTATTTTTCACTGTGTTAAATATGTCCAATTTTTTTGTTAACTAAGCAACATTTGCGGGAGGTTTTAGTTTTTTGTTTTAATTGGAAGAAAAGTGCAGCTGAAGCGCATCGAATGCTTGTGGAAGTTTATGGTGACAATGCTTCAACTGATAAATCATGTCGGGAATGGTTTCGACGATTCAAGAATGGAGATTTCAGCGTTGAAGACAGGCCTCGCTTTGGACAACCAAAAAAATTCGAAGACAAAGAGTTGGAGGCATTACTCGATGAAGATCCGAGTCAAACGCAAGAGGAGCTCGCAGAATCATTGGGAGTGATTCAACAAGCAGTTTCTGTACGATTAAAATCCATGGGAATGATTCAGAAGCAAGGCAATTGGGTGCCTTATGAACTGGAACCGAGAGACATTGAAAGGCGATTTTGCACTTGCGAGCAGCTGATTCAAAAGCAACAAAGAAAGGGTTTTTATTTGCATAGAATTGTTACTGGGGATGAAAAATGAATATTCTATGACAACCCCAAGGAGAAAAAAATGCTACGCTATGCCCGGTCGATCGTTGCCATCGACCTCAACATCAACACCAAAGCCGAATATTCATGGTTCGAAGGTCATGTTGTGTATCTGGTGGGACCAAAAGGGTGTTGTGTACTGCTGCTGCAACCTGGCGATACCATAACGGGCGATCGATATAGACTGCAATTGATTCGTTTGAGTCGTGCATTACGAGAAAAACGGCCGGAATACAAGCAAAGACATGATAAAGTTATTGTTCTGCATGACAACGCTCGGCCTCATGTCGCAAAAGTCGTGAAAAAATATCTGGAAACCGCCGTATTCTCCGGACATTGCTCCTTCTAATTACTGGTTGCTCCGACGGATGCAACACGATCTGGCAGGTCATCGGTGCACTTCTTTCGCAGAAATCGAAAATTGGCTCCTAACTTGGATCACCTCAAAAGACGACACATTTTTTCAAGATGGAATTCGAAAACTGCCGGAGAGATGGGAAAAAGTAGTAACTAGCGATGGCCAATACTATGATTAATCTTTTGATTCTTTTTATTTTGAAATAAATGAATTTTTGACCACAAAAAAACTGACCGAATTAATTTGTACTCCCAATAGTATAGTATATAGTATTGATATTCCAATTACAGATGAATCTTAATGCCTGTTATCAATTGATTATATCTAGTTTAAACTTTTTGTTGACCAAGCGTCACCTTTCACTGTTCCATTCAACTGTTTCGTGCTTCTAATGAGAAAGAATTTCGCTGTTGAATTCATTGAACTAGTTATGAGTACACCCAAACAAGATCGACTGAAAAACCACTTCATTCCATTATTGTGCTTTTCTTCTTTCACTCAGCCTTAATTACTCTCCAATAGTCACAGACAATTGCACAGCTTGCCAAAGTCATGGCCAAATTTGAGGTTCATCATTATAGAATACAGTTTTTCGATTTGCAGAAAATTAAAACTCCAAATGTTCCAGTTGAGTGCCATAAGAAAGCGGACAAACATTATTTTCACTGGGCAACATACATACATATATAAAATTATTTATGGTAAAGTTTCCAATCATTTCCTGAACTATATACCTACATTGTTTGATACCTTTGCACGCTCCGTTCAGCTCATAATAAATTATGACTATCATGACGATATTTACTAAATAAATACATCTAGAAAATAAAGTTCGTGTGTAACAAATCAACTTCAAAACTGATTACGCGACTTAATGCGGTTCAGATGAATAAACATTGCATAATTAAAGTGCAATTAGGTGCGCAATTGTTAAAATTTATTGTATTGAAATGATCTTCACATGAGATAGCTCCGTGACGCAATAATTCAACTGATGTATAAAGTAAAGTAAATTTAGATTTTCCCTTATAAATCAAATAAATTTGCAAAGTATCCATTAAATTTTCCCCTTAAAATGAAAGTGCCTGTTGAGATGATAACTCCAAAATGACTGGAGCATCACAAATATTAGAGGCTAATTATCAAGACATCATTAATCTACTGCAGCACGACTAAATTGTCTAAATGTGCTTCAATGACCACAAAGAATATCAAGCATTCCATTGGAAATGTTTTAAGATGAACATTTTGAGCACTAAGGCCCGCGGGAAGTGAAAGTGTGAATTAGTTTCTATTCAAACGCTAACTGCTTTTTTTGTGATACACTAAATTCAATGAATGAAGCACCTCGTTAAATACACATTAGTTTTTTCCGAAAATCAAAGTGATCTGAGAGGATAGAGTTGTTGCTAATTGGACATTACGGTTCATACGAACCGTTCAAAATCATAAACGCTTGCTGAGTTTAAGAAGGTTTGCCAAGTTAATTAGCAAAACCCAAGACCCCAAGACCAATTTAATAGTAGAAATTTCGAGTGTATCATGAATATTTCTTTGAAAAAAAAAATAATGATAGGTTTTCATTTTCTTAAATGATCTCTAAAAAATAAACAAGCGAATAAAAATTTTGCACTATATTAGACTATACCATCGCGTCGATTTTGATGAACCAGGAAAACTAAAGGTCTTTTTCATCGAAATCTTTCAGGTCTTATTTAGAGTCTGTTACATAAGAGCGTAGTCACTGTTGAATTTTAACAACAATAGATTTTTTAAAAATTCTCCCATTTATTGTTTCATTGGTCGTCAATACTCAACATAAATACCTTAGTAGCAAGTCCAATCTCCTCCAGCATCAATTACGGCCTGACACCGTCGGGGCATGCTTTCCACGAGGTTTTCGACATATTCTTTTAGAAAAGACCTCCAAATTTTCCGGATTTGTCGAGAAAGTTGATCTAAATTACATGGCTTGCGTTTGCGAAGTTGCATTTTTATTAGAGCCCACATATTTTCTATTGAAGAAATGAAGATGTTGAAGAAAAAAGGAAGATATCTATTTGATACTGCCTTATAGGGAAATATCACGCACTATATCCGGAAACAGCTTTGATGTATGCATTTTGGAAATTTCTAATAAATCAAATATACTCTGCTGTGCTTTTCGCTCCGCTATTTCTTGAAATTGTCGTGGACGTTATTTGTAATACCTTATACTATGACATGTCGTATATCATGCAAATTTGTCTTACAAATGAATGCTATCTTTACAATAATCATGGACGGTCGTTAGTTATAGCCTTTGCATTATTTCAATATCCGATCTCCCATTTTGGAACAATTGCGTTCCGCTATTATTGCTATTACTCATCACCACAGTGGCGTCGTTACGCAATAATTACACGGTCACATTAGAATATTGGAAGATGCCCCCACAATGCTACCAATTATGTAAACCTACATGGCAAGTGGGTGATAATTACGAAATGTTGATGCTGCGCCACACTAATAAATTTTCTTTATCCATTCAGGCTATTATCTCGGATTACACGCTATGAGTTCTCCAAAAAAGTACTTATAGTTTTTAATGGCGCAACTCGAAGAAGCTACGCTGCCTCTCATTTTCATGGGTGTCACTGTAGATTAGTATGTAGTAATTGTTTGTAATAAGCTTTCATTGGATTCAGTAATAAGCGGAATATATTATTGGTTTGTAATTAGCATTCTTAGTCCAATGAAGTGTGTGGTCGATGAGCATCAAAGACGTGTAACCTTCGTGGTAAGTTGAAGGACAAGAAGCTGAAATGTGGGCTCGTTTTTTTGAAATTTTCAAATGGAAAGATAGATTTGCTTGATGACAAAATATGTTTTATTCACGTTCTTATTAACAACTGCATCACATGGTGATTGCATTGTATTTTGTACCTTCTTTAGTATCGTTTCGAACTCGTTTTTTAACCTTAGCTGCCCTTAAAGTAAGTATCCTTTAAGAGTTAAAAAAGAATGAAACGGATAACAGAATGATGATACGTTTATTCTCGAAAATAACTTCAAATATCAAAAGTAAAACACAATATTTGATTTAATTCTTAGGACCTTTTTTAAATTATCTTTAATTAAATTCTCTTATTGTAGAGAAATGGCGATGTCCCCGCGTGCAATAGACACAATATCATTGTGTTCAACAGTCTCGAGCTGTCCCGATCGAAATGGCTTCTATGGCGGATTCCAACGAACTGATAAACCAAAGGAACCTCTTTCAAAAGCACAAATCATAGCCAGAGAAAAGAAATGGCTTCATATGATGGATAATTGGTCAGAATATATGATGAAAAATTACAAAAAGGTAGGTCAATGTGATAGTATAAATAGTTTTATCTTCTGCTGAAAGAATAGAGCTGAAGCATATCATTTTACACTACATATTTCAAAAGAAATCTAGTTGAATATATATTCAGAATAATAATTTCTGTGAAATATTTTCGCAGCTCATAAAATTTGCTATGCAGTGTAAAATCCCGCTCACAGCCAAAATTTAACACTCTGATGGTAGCCTCCTAAAATTTACATTCGTTGTGGCGTTAGATCTGTGTTATCCATCATCGAAAATCAATTATACTGACGAACAATTGGCTATAATTTTATCTTATGAGATAAAATCAAAGGACAAGTTGGATTTTTCTATAAAATTTTATTAAAATATTGTGAAAAACTTGTGAGCTTCAACTCGAACAAAGCATTGACTCCTGGTATCAATGAACACACTTTGGAGAAAAACCAGATCCAGCGCCACCATCGGAGTGTTAACGAGTTTTTATGAAAACTCGTAGCATAAATAATAAGTAGCACGAACTCTATAGCCACATTGCCGAACATTTGTTATACGATTCGCCGTGTGGAATTTTGCACATGTATTAGTGTTCTTATTTGCATCGGTACACATGTTCTCGCACACTAATTCGGTCGCGACGTGTATACGTACGCGGATTATTGACACACAGTTGCAGTTTCGCAACAATACATTTGCTCAATTCCACATGGAGAAATTTCGCTGCATATTTTCATTCTTTCTTTTCCGCGCGAGTTTAGAAACGAAAACGAGAACGCTCTCTGAAGGAGGGGTAATTTTTGCATGTTTTGTCTCATGTTGTTTGATAGTTCAGAGCATAGTCTATGTATACACTAGTCGATAAACTAAGAGTAAAAAGTGGGCTATCAATTTTCAACGCCGAGTAGCTCCGTGGAACTACCAAAAGCTCCAAGCTTTAAGCACTAGCATATGCTCTGCTCTGCTTTACACCTGTATTTCCTATAGTTGTTTCGCTGTGGTCTCTGTTAAATTTCTCTTAATGGTCTGTTAAATCAAGTTTTAAAGCTCAGTGTATTTCATTTCACCACCTAGAGTTTTCCCACTGTATATTGTATACACTGTGGTTCAGAGTGTCCCTACTATATATTCTTTATGCTATGATATAGTTTTTGATGAAAAATTGTAACGGTAAATCTGCGAAAATCATTTAAAATTTAAAATTCAAAAAGTGTGCCAAATTTTTTTCGAAAATTATTGCGCTGGAACTTTTAATCACCATTTGCAAATTGCAGAAATGAATCTGCTGCAAAGGGTAGGCAATTTTTTTTTTTGAAGTGCATGTTATTTCGATAGTGGCAGCAACGGCAGATATGTAAGTTCAAACCTCCAATGTAAGAAAAGGATTGCAGCTTGAAAAACGCTGGAAAATACTGAAAAGTCACTTCCAAAGTGAGTGTCAATAAACAGAACTCTTAGGTTTAGGGTTCCTAAAATCCACATGTGGTCCAAATCGTAGAGAAGCCAATGCATCCTTAAAGTGTAATTGTTTGAAGTGGGGTTTGCAATGGTGACATCATTTGTTCCTTATTCTTTCAACAAGAAAATGGTATCACAGTGGTGAATGGGATGTGCTACAGCGTTATGCTAACTTGTGTAGCATTAGACTATTGCGACTTGAAAGAGCTTTCGTTGCAGCAGGATGGCGTAAGATACCGCACTAGGTGTAAAACAATCGATCTGTGGCATACTAATTTCAAACGGAAACCAACACATGGCCTATTCTATAACCAGAGCAAGAGAGAATTAGCAATTTTTAGAGATCTTTTGCTTTTTAGTATGTCAATCTAATTACTTTTAAATCGATTAGCTCACCTGCAGCTGAAATGCAACCACTAAAAGGCATGAGTTGAAAACTTCACGCAATGTAATCTTTATTTTTACAAAACTGATTTTTTAAATAATGTACCCAAAAATTAATGCTAACATCATTTCACGCTCTGTTTGTTTCAGGTTCGGGATCGTTGTCGAAAAGGCATACCAAAATCGGTGCGACCAAAAGCTTGGTTCTTTCTGTCTGGTGCCTATAAACTTCAGCAAAAACATCCCCACCTGTACGAAGAACTGTTACAGCAGCCAGGCAATCCACAAATCATAGAAGAAATCAAAAAAGATAAACATCGACAATTTCCATTCCACGAAATGTTCTTGGACGAAGAAAAAGTTGGGCAAATTGAATTGTTCAATATATTAAAGGCCTACTCGATTTACAATCCCAAAGTGGGCTTTTGTCAAGCACAAGCTCCAATAGCTGCGTTCCTGCTAATGCATATGCCAGCCGAACAAGGGTTTTGGTGTTTTGTCAGCGTCTGTGATAAGTAAGTATGTTTTTATAATGTATTTTCGAAGCACACAGTAATATATGACACACTTGTTGCAATTAGCTTCATTGTTATGATTCCGTTTGATGGAGAACTCCATTCAAGTTGTGCTTCAGCGAGTAGGAAAAAATCAAAAATCACAATCCATGCTTTTATTTCAAAAATAACATATTACTAACTATACTTGAAATTACACGGTAGAATTATTTTAAACAAAAGCTATGCGATGAAACTTTCTTACCTAGCTTAAAAGTCGTTGCTACCATAATCCAATTACATGAAATGTGCATCATATTTCACTGTAGGCTCTTAGAAGTTAAGATTTAAATCAAATTAGTATAATACGAATCAGCGTATTAAATCTCTTCAACTAATAAAATATAGTGCTTCCATTTAAAAGACAATCGGTAACCTTGTTATCTTGCTGATTGTCCTTTAATCAAGACACGTTACAGAATCTGCACCAGAGACATCAATTCAATGAATCCACCTCGTGCTTAGCTCACCATTACATCGCGTGCACTATCAATTTCGTTGACCCAAAGCTGACCAATTGTCTCGTTCTCCTCGTTTAGACGATGTTTTCCTAACCAGCCAACCAATTAAATAACAACTACATTGTTGCTCTTGCTTCCACATTGCCAAATCTACGATTACTATTAATTCAATGTAATTTGTGTTCACTGGAGAACTATGAATAAATACTTTTAACACGCAAATTACGCGCCAACTTCGCCTGAAAGCGTTACGTAAAAATGCTGACTAGCATTCTATTTATTAATGGCGAGTGCGAAAGGGGGAAAATAAAACGATTATCTAAATATCTCTTTCCGGGGTAAGTATTTTGCGGATTTTTTTCTGTAAATGGGAAGTAGACAGTGGAACCACTTCTACTTCACGTACAATTGAAGTGGCGTAATGGCAATACAATTTTAAAATAATTGCATGCAATGAGAAAGAGCATTTAGTAAAAAACAACATGTGTCTGAAGAGGTTACTTCACCGTAAGATGCAACTAAACACATTTACATTTAACAAGGGCAGTAGAGAGTTCAATAAGCGGTTATGCCAATAATCCGCAAAAGTAGTAATCATCTCTGTATATAACAGCTGGATGTTAAGTAAACGAAATATTCTTTAGGGGTCAGCCAATATTTTCACCATCAAAACAAAGTTATTGGATCATCCACAAACATGTACCTTCCCATTTAATATCGACACTATTGCTCGGAAAGAAAACTTGTCAGAAATATTTGAATAGATAATACATATATGCATGCACACAATTTAAAGTCCGCTATATTTTCTTTCCGAATGAAAAGCATGCAAGCAAAAATACAAAATTGCCATGTTCAACTGGATTTGATTGAATCGACGAATTATTGCAAATATCCCTGAACAAATGTAGCATTTACCCGTGAAAAGTGTACGTATTTGTCTATGGTTGTGAATTTTGCTTACCTGAAAGTGTGCTCAAACAATTTGCAACCAAATAAATACCAGAAAATCGTGATCTGCTGATCTGCGCTCGATATTAAATCTTGCTGAAACGGCCACGATGCTGGTCATTATCTATATTATCTACTATTTGTCGAGCTGAAAGCGCAAATTGTACTTGACGTCATTGCTTGCGTGATTCTGTGAAGTTTGAGTCTAATTGTAATTGGAGCATAGACAATTTTAGCATGCAAGCTGTGCATTTAACCAAATACATTTTTGAACGACTTTATGGGCAGGCAAATGGTCTTGAAGTGCATTTAATGTAATGTACGCTGCATCAGTATGCAATTCGCATGAACTGTTTTTGTTGACGAAAAAGGCTTAATCAGAAATGACTCGTGCAACTATGAAATATGATGATCGGTCTATGCTGAACATAGCGATGCAAATGGAAATAAATAATCTAAAATTTTACTGCTACTTCGAGTGTCCGAAAAAATCTAATTCTATCAAATATCTTTTAGCCATAACTGACTACGAACAAGGTTCAAAGAGTGGCTAAAATCGTTAATTTGTGACTGCTACTATTTTTTAAGGAACAGTCGAATGCTTGTCTGAGTTTTTCGAAAATTCTTTACAATATCAACTCCAATTCTACTCTTACTCACCAACTCTCAACCATATAACCGCAATCATGATCATGAATCATCCTTCACAGAATAATAACGTGTTATTGTATGCACTTTGAAATTGGTAACCAAAATTTTTCATTCTTCAAGTCACATCTGAATCTTACTCTGGATTTTTCTTAAAATGAAATCTGCTTCAAACATATTCCTAATTCATGTTGGTTACTCTATGTTTGTAAGATTTCTCTGTGATATTCCAAATTATTTAACGCAGTGTTGACCCCAGAGCCACAGTTTTTCGGACAGCTTATAATGCATTGCATTAAAAATCTTAAAACTGCATTTATATAGGGTCTTCCAATAGGGACTTCCTTTAAATTTAAATAAAACAAAGTGTGTGTGAGATATCATCGAAATTTTTATTCGTTTGAAAGGCCTATCGATGCCATTAGGTACGGAATGTTACATCGTTCAAATGTCCGCCGCGGCTTCTCTGGGTGGCGCGCATCCGAAATGTCCAATTTTCCATGACTCTGGCGCGTAAATCAGGCTGAATTTGATCGATGGCTTAAATTTTGTTGACTTTTAAGGAGCGCTATGGTTGTGGCTCATTTGCATAGACCTGCGACTTAAGAAAACCCCTAAATATACCGATGACGCCGCCAGCCCAAAATCCACATCAAACAGTGACTTTTTCCTGATGCACTGGATGATCTTGGATCTCATGTGGATTTGTATCGTCCCAAATTTGTCGATTTGTTTTGTTGAAATTTATCCAAAAATGGGCCTAATCAGCGATTAGGCCCATTTCTGGATGATCAAAATTAGGGTCATTATCAATTTTATCATTTGCACGTGTTGTTGAACGCTATATCCGTCCATGGTGATTTGGCAAAACAGACTGAATAAATGACAGACAATTTGACAGATGTAGCTTCAACAATATGGCCGCTATCATCCGGCAATTCGAAGTCCCTATTGGAAGACCCTTTATTTTAAATCAAAGCCAGTTTACAATAAATTCAAACTAATTAATATTCCGGGAAGGCAAAATTACTGAAATACAGTGACCAATAAATTCTAGAGATAATATTTTTAGCACGCTTACAGTTTAATCGCCCAGGGTTAAGAGTTAAAATGTATCCACTGTCAGGGACAAGAAATAATGAAGGCAAGTTTTTCTTTGGTTGACTGAACAGCTTCTGGACCAAGAATTGAATAACGTCGAAATGCCTGGCTTTTTTTATAAATAATTATCCTGAACTATCTTTTTCAGCATGACATAATTGTGCCCCTAAAATCATTTCCAATAATAACATGTTTACCCATAGAAAATTTGCAAACAACGTACAGAAAATTTATTTATAAATTAATATCGTAAAAATTTTCCTTTATGCAATAAGAAACGAAGAACGAATTTCAATTACTTTATTTATACATTTCAGCTATCTCGAAGACTACTTCAAGCCAGGACTTGAAGTCTTACAAAACGATGCAGCTATACTGAACGGTCTACTAAAGAAGACCTCACCATCCGTATATCGTCACCTGCAAAAGCACAAAGTCGAGCCTCTCCTCTACATGACTGATTGGTTCCTATGCGCCATGACAAGAACACTACCCTGGGAAACGTTATTGCGCGTGTGGGATTGCTTTTTGGCCGAAGGAATTCGAGTAGTATTCAAAGTAGCGCTGGTTATTTTGGGTGCGTCTCTGGGGCGACATAAGGTTCGCAAACAGTGCAATGATATGTGTGAAACTCTCGAGGTTCTACGATCGCCCGACGAGAAAATTCTCGAGGAGGAATTTATTATTCACAACATCCTGCGATTGAATGTGACCGTGGCCGATTTTGAGATTGAACACATTCGACAGAAAACACGACGAGCGAAACAGAAACTGCAGGAATTGAATTCCGAGCATAAATGATTGACGGGGTGGAAAGGAGGCGGTGGCGTGGTTGCGACTAATTCGATCTGAATTATAGCGTGTCGTTCACTGTTTCCTTGCAAGAATAGATTTAAATCGCGAAACGAATGTAATTGTGCTGCTACGGCGGTTTTCTGCTGAACAGTAGTCAATAGGCATAAACTCCGGAATACGATGATAACGGACTGATGAATCTTCAGAACCGAATGTTTCGCTTTGGCTATAATAGTGTCTAAGCGTTTTGTACAAAGCATGCGTATGTAGGTGTTAAGGAAAGTCTTTTTGAAGTCAATCTTATAGTCGAAGATGATTTTAGCTAATTTCAAGTATTATCGGAGTACACGTACTTGGTCTTCCTTAGAGCAAACAAATCTGTTCAACATTCTGGTTATAAACAGGAAAAGCTGTTGCTAATGAATACTTTAACACTAGATATACCAACAAATTTACATACCTATTTATACCAAAACCAGTCAATTTGACTGTATATGACAAGTTCTATTCATTTATATTATAATGCTTTATCGTTTGAGAGAATTGATGAGATATATAAAAATTGGTTCTAAGGCGAAGCAAGGGTTGTTTTTCCAATAAGCGGGGGGTGTGAGGGGCAAGGCCCCCCGCATTGATAACATTGAAATTAAAAATTTAGGGATTTAATATCTCGGTTATTTATGAAATATGCCCAAAAAAATATGAAATTATATCCCAAAAATCAATTTATGTCACAGGGCAAATAAGTAATGTCAAAAAAAAATTGGGGCATAACTTCCGTTTCAGTTTGAGGCATAAGTTCGTACCCCCATAAAAAATAAAAATATAAAAACTCATCAATTATATTCCAGTTTTATTCAGAATGATCATGTTTACATGCTTTACAAATACTAACTTTTTTTTCCACGCATTTTCCGCACACATATTTCTTACAGATGTCACAATTTGTAGTTGTCTTGTTGTTATTACAAAGTCCTATTTGGCACCATTTACGTACTGGCCGGGGATTCTGGGTTGCTGGACGGAGAATTTCACTTGCCCTCCCTTGGCTTGATGACTTATATTCAGATGTGAGCTCTTCAGCTAATCGAAACAAAAAGTCTTTCCTAGAAATATTCTTTCCTGTTATACTTCTATACAAAATCCAGGAATTGATGCCGGCCAAATCTAAAATATTGAAAAATACTTGAAGTGGCCACCTTCTGGATCCTGATTTCACACTATACTTTCTTGCCATTTGATCAGTTACATCAACACCGAATTTGGTTTTATTGTAAAAAGATATAGTTTCAGGTAGTTTCTTGGAACTGGTATCAATTTTGACGCCTTTGTGTTTAGTACTCAATAAAACAACCTTTTTGTTAGGCTTACTCTTATAAACAGTAAGTGTGCATTCATTTGTTTCATATAGATGCGTTGAAAAACGTTCCATACCATCTTTTTTTTCTTTGCAAATTTTTGGAAGCTCCCGTTTGTTGCAACGTACTGTACCAACCAATGCAGTATTTTTAGCTAATAATTTTGAAGCCAGGGGGAGGCTGGTAAAAAAATTGTCGGTTGTCACACACCTTCCTTTCATGATATAAGGTTCTAGTAGTCTTGTTACAACAAATTCACTGAGAGGAGTTGACGAATTTCGTTTTTCGTCTTTTCCTAAATAGGGAAAGCCATTTATAACATACTTCGTTTCAACATCAGAAGCCAGCCAGAATTTTATCCCAAATTTGTCTGGTTTGTTTGGCATATACTGGGTAAATCGACATCTAGCCTTCGTTGGAAACAGTTGCTCATCTACTGTGATAAATGCTCCTGGTTTGAAAGCGTTTTGACTATTCTCGATAAATTTATCCCAAACAGTTGATACCAGCGCAAATTTATCCGTTTGCAAGCGCTGACTCCTCTCATTTCTTTTATCAAAGCGAATAAAACGTAAAATTTCCGTAAAGTCATTCCTGCTCATATTTTCGGAAAAAAAATCAGGACCCCACTTTTTGTTCCATAAATATGATAATTTCAAACCTTTTGCTTCGTATGCACCACGGCCATACAATATTCCAATAAAAGCCTTCAGTTTTTCCTGCGAAAGGGTCCACTTCTTACCTAAAACTCGAGAGGCTTCTATTTCAGTGCAATTTCTAATATGTTCTAATATATGATGATCAATCAATAGTAAGAAGGCACTGCTTACCTCTTCTTCCATAATATTTCTTCTAGCATGTGCTGTAGGCCCAGGTAAATCTTTGAAAATGCAATGACTTGGTAACCTTCCAACGGCACCCCCTTCTTGTATTTTTTTCCAAATTGTTCCATCAGCAGAAACTTCAATTTGCATATTTTGTGTGTTTTCCTTTTCAGAACTCGAGGAAAGCCGCATACATCTTCGTTTTTGCGTATTATGCTGTTGTCTTATGTTGTCTTCTTCGTCACTCGATTCGCCTCCAACATTTTCATCAAATTCCTCGTTATCACTGCTTCCAATATGAACACTTTGATTACCATCATCATCCGTATCACTGTCGCATCCCAAAAACTCATATTCGCTATCACCACCATCAACGTCTGATAGATCCGAAAGTATATCTTGTATTTCTTCCAATTTCAAAATTTTTCGTTTTTCCATTATGAGCAATTTGTATGTAGCAAAAGTAATAAAATTATTTCTTACTGAACAGAACAGAACTCAATGAATAAATAATGGTTTATAACAGTTTCCTACGAAATTCTTGATAAAATAAATAAATAGGGAGATCCCCGAAAAATATGAAATTTGAAAAATATGCTGTTATACAATACTATTTTACCAGGGATGTGCAAACATTTTTCTTTACACGCCATTTTCCAAACAAGGGAATTTCCTAAAAGTGAAGAATATAAAGCATTTGCACATAGAACTACAAAAACGTGTACCAGGTCAAAATGACTGGTTTCGGTATAAGTACCAAAAACAAAAAAAAAATTTTTGTTATGAACACAAAATCAAATTAACTTATCAAATTATTTGTATTTAATTGTTGTTATGAAAGTCATATAATAGTTTCGAAAAAAAATAAATATACATAGTAAATATTTATGAAATAAAAGGTAAAACCAGTCATTTTGACTGGTATGGTAAATCTAGTGTTAAGTATAAAGCGTCTATAGGTCACATAATGAAAACAGGCGAACGTGATCTAGGGTGTCAATGACCAAACAAGTAATTCTATGAAACGGGAAAAGTGACCAAATGTAAATAAGAACGTCTAGTGCTCACTTCTACAACTACTTCCATTTTAAATTAAATAAATAATTCAGCATCATTATTATCCTTTTCTCTATATAGCTATTAAAGCAATAGCTATTTCTTGATCACATGAACTTGATGGACAGCCAAAGTGGTTGACCGAAAATAGCCTAGTGCTAACTTATGGATTGTAAATTGGATGTCAATAAAAGTAACTTAAAGTACAAATAAGTGGATAGTATTTTGGCGGACAAAATTGCTTAGAAGTGATGTGTTGTGTGTCTATGTTCATTAAACGCTTGATAGAATCTCTCTTTTCAAAATATTAACATTGCCGCTGCAATACAAATCATAAATGAAATATTGAAATGAAACTTTTCGATGTCACTTTGCATCTAAAATTATTGCCAGCTGACTAAACTTCTTAAATCGTTGCTATTTATTCCCGTGTTCAGTCAAACGCGGCTCTGAGTGCTTCTATAGGGGAGAATGAAAATTTATCATGCTAAGTTGCTGTAACAACATATATTTCTTCTAAAATCTAAATCGCGAATTTTAGCACAGTAGCCGAATTTATCTTGTGTGGGAAGGTCATTTACATTAAATTGAATTAAAATAGCCAGTTGAAGCTTAATTATGACAGCGTCCATATTTAAGTACAACAAAACAACAACAAAAATGAAAAGTAAATGATAATTTGATATTTGCTACAGAGAGAAAAAAACTCATTCCATAATAACGAAATAATCAAATCCATTGCAAATTCATTTGATGATCATAAATGTATATAAGATTAAACTGAGAGGCATTGGCGAAAAGCTAAGAAATCTTTTTCGCTAAGAACGTTTAAAGGTATTTTAGTAATTACTAAGAGTATGCAAAGCGATTTACATTAAATGTATTCGAGAGATATGTGCAATTCCTTTTGATTGGTTTTTGCGAAAAATCAAAACAAATATTTTCACAACCAAGGTTATTTGTTAAAATATGATCTTTTATATTTAATAAAATAAAGATTGAATGTTGAATTAAATCAATTGAAATCTACTCCTTGAACGGTGGAATGCGATTTTTTTTATCTATCAATAATTTTGCTTAGCACAACGTTATTTGTCCGCATAACACAATTACGTCTTCCTAAATATGTTTTACCAATCAAAGATAGTCGTTTGACGCGGAATACAATTTATTCATGGTCCGTTTTATTATTTAGTATTATTTATTTAAAACATTAAATAAATTTATAGACAATATATTATTTAAGGACTAAGTTTTCCAGATAAAACCTGTTGCAATAAAATCAGCTAATCGCTAAGTGAAAATGTGAAAAAGTAAGAGAAACGATATGATAATTAAGATTTGATGAAGAAGTCACATATCATTCCCTGAACTAACAAATGAAAAGTGTGAATGCATTGCGTAGAATACAGTTCTGTAAAGGATTGCAATATTTAAACTAACATACAAGTATTTGTACTTTTTTGTAAGAGTCTAATAATAAATGTATTTATCATTATTTTCAGTATGCATATGTAACTCGATTAGATTTTATTTAATTTGCATGTACACTAAATATAATGGCATATCAAATTGGCTAAATGATGGCTTGCAAAACTGTAATGACTAAACAATTGTTAATAACACAAAATCTACATTCTATGTTAATCTACATTCTGTGTTTATTGTAAGAGAAAATATTGGATATTCAGATTATGAATAAACGACAATGAATGCATTTTTTCGAAATAATGTGCTACACAAATGAAGATTGAGGTTGGCGTCGTATTTGGCATAGTTTGAAATGGTAGTGTTATAGGCGATTGTCTTATGTTAGCAATGGAAAGCTCAAACTTCGTGTAAGCGATGCAGTTTAAGTTTGCTGCAAAATAAAATATTCTTCAAACGAGTTCCATTTGAAGACGCTATTTAGCTTGCTAAACAACAGGAGCACTCTTATTCGTTAATTATATTCTATTTGCTTGGAATTTCCATTATACTATTTGCATTATTAAAACTGTTGTAATAAATAATACAATTGTTCATGGGTTAGGATGTAGTTGCAGCCCCCTTTAGCTTTCCAACAAAATTTTCCGTTAGCAAATCTGGTAAAATGTTTATGGAAAATCGATAATTTGCTCTCAATCATGCAATAATTTTCAAATTTTCCTTTTATAAAAAACATTTTGTGTTGGAAATTATCAAATGGGTCTTAAAAATCTAATCAGCAGACGCTAGATGCCGTCTATGATGAAATTATCGTACATCAAGTACATCTGCCACTTTTAATTAATTAATTTTTAAAGTTAAGAAATGTACTCCTAAGAAGTTTTCATTACGTCGAACAATATGCCAAAGGTTTCGTTACAAAAATTCGCTTCTTACAAACTGCCCAAGTGAACCTGTTCCCTGAATGGAACTCCTGCAGAAAAGACACGACTAAAAGCTATTGCGCAGCATACTACTAATATAGAAAATATATACTAATAATTCTAAATGTTAGCATTATATTATTCCAGTTTCCTTTTATTATATTCCTTTCGAAAATGTAAAAATTTGGACCACACGTGATAGAAGCGGCTTGGTTAATAAGGTTTCGGGCTTTTTTTAAGGGGGAAATGATTAATCTAGGGTATTATCTCATGGACCTTATGGCAGTACCGCCAGCGACACAAATTTTCTCAACTGTTATACTGAAAGCTAGAGAAACGTCATCCGTCTACCGATTTTCGTGCAAATCAAAGCAGACTGTCAGCGCGTGGGGGTGTGTGTTTTTGTTTGGGAAATTGTGTTATTTAAGGACATTCAAAATGTTTCGGCCATAAATCCTGTGTGGAAAATACATTTATTTTAGATGAAATTTTCCGTGGCATGCAGTAATAAATGCCGGTTAACTTGTGACATTCCACACTAAATTTATTCATAGTATGTTTCACCATTTCCAATTGGATTAAAGGTGAGTGTCATTCAGGGTCAAATTCATTCACGAGACGCAATTCATTGTGGCCCTTTCATATAATATGTTTCATGCGGGGATTGTTTGGCCAAAATGGAGCGCAAAACGCCGGTGAGAAAACCGGTCTGTTAAGGAATCGATTTTTACTTAAAGGTAGTGAAGGTGGGAAGTGGGCGCAAGGTGGGAAGTGGGCAATGAACCTCGTTTTAGGTATAGCATTTTTTTTTATTTTACTGCCAATTTGTAGTGCATTGCCTCAGGGGGTTGTTTTTTAGTTCATTCCATGTAAGTTGTCATTGCGCCGCAAAAAGGGGTAATCGATTACCATTCCATCGTTTGTTATGTAATAAACAAGCACGTGACTCTCTTCCCACGAGAAGTCGTTCGGTAACGTTACCTGTCTTGTAAAAATTAATTTTTGCATGTGCGAGTGTTAATTTTATTACATTGTTCTAATTTATAAAAACTCAGATTGACCTGCCCGCTTGGGTAATTTGGTTTTGTGTTATAGTTTAAACAATTTAAACAAAAATTGAGTGAACAAAAATAGGTGAAATTAGTATTGTTTAAGCATCGGTTACATTTTCTCAGAATTTGCCACTTATTTGAGCTACGAAGGAAACCTACAGAAAGCAAAAACCTTTATTGCAATTTCTATATAAAATAATGGAAATTCCAAAAAATATTTACAAAATGCCACGCGGAATTGAACAACGTTGATATAAAATAATAGTAGTAAAATTATCGTTGCATATTATAAAACAACCAAAACATCCGCATCCGTCCGTCTATCAAATATGAGGAGTGATTTTTTCCTTCGCAGTTGACGAGGATACATTGTAACAAAATAGAGACAACGCATTGTTACTACCCAGAAATGCGTACATTTTGAACAAATGAATAGAACGATAGAAATTATCAAATAATTTTATATAAAAGATACTAATAACTATATAACTTCCACGAGTGTAAGTTAAAAGTAAAAGTTTGGAGTGATTTTTATGTGTAGCAAAAGAGCTAGTCTTCAGAGTAGTTTCCTGGTTCGTAAGATAACCACGGAAAATGTTTAACGACTCCACAACAGGCGAGGCAAAGAGCTATCCAAGCATGTTATAAAACGTTAAGTGTTTTTCGTAATTCGTAATATTCGTAATATTCGTGGAAATACTAACATGTACGTTGGCTCTCTCATGTTCTCTGCACAACACAGAACCGTCCTACGCTCAATTCTCCAATTTTTGAAGAGGAAAATACCTTAGAAAAGAATTACATCCAATACAAGCGTTTCTTATTATTATTTATCAGTGAGGTGTATTCACAATAAGCTATTCCAAACTCCTTGCCTTGCCAACATTTAAAAATAAATTGATTTCCTCATTATTCATTTTTTTTATCTTCGCAAATCTCAATTTCAATTATTTTCATCTCATCTATTATTTTTCGAGCAAAATGCGTTTTCAGTTTTGTTTTCTTCCTGGAAAGATACATATTTTTCGCTGCAGAAAATATTTTTAAAACGTTGAAAAATATGTCCAAGAATTCTACCATACATGGGTGAATATTTTTTCTTCTATTTATGGACCTGATTTGTATGGGCCGAGTGAAGCAGACCGCGGACTGTTTGCTTATTATTGCTTGTAACTTATGTTGCAATGAATTTTCAACCCTATTTAAGGCTTTCCGTACTATTTTTAATTTTTTTTATGTGGGATTTTGTATATTTACAAAGAAAAAATATGAGAAGGTTCACGCTGTATTGAAATTTTAAACTGTTTTTTAACAACCCCACCAGCTTTGTGGCTAGTTGGTTCGGTCGGTTTTGGAGGAAAATGCGCAAGCGTCGAAACACGTGCGCTTCTATGCTCGGATCATTTATTTTTCTGCTTCTACAAAATTCACACACCAAATCTCTGTCAACGCTCAATCACAGTTATATTTTCATCTATCGTATGCATCCCTGACTAAGTTTTCAGTCCTATTATATTTTATTCATATGACGTGAACCTTCTGTTTTTGCACATATTAATAAAATCGCCACATTTTTCAATACCTACATTAAAATATCATACCTATTTGCAAACTAAGTTAGCGTCATTTGCCATCATTATTATTCGTGTATAATCAATGTTATACATATACAAATGAAATAACTGAAGTCTTTGCCACTTGGGCACGCCCGACTTGCCACGCGATCTTTTTCACCTTCTTTCACCTATTCTCACAGTTTCCCGCCAGTTAACTTTTGCACCCAGTATGGTATTTTAGCACAAATGCAATCGCCGGAAATATCTATGAAAAGCGTGAGTGCGAGAGAGTTCGCCGCGAAAGTTAAATCAATGATGTGCTGTTCGTAACAATGTAAAGTATTGCCACACTGAAAAGAGTTAATTGCTGGGGGAAAATGAAAAAAAAAAGTTTTAGTTGTTTGCTAAACGGATATGAGGGAATTTAGGTAAAAATACCCAATGAATTGGAGAATGTGACGTCCTATTAATTTGAATAGATTATACGCGAAAGCAACAAATATTTATTCTTATTTTGGGCTCAGTCACGTTTGCGTGACGCGCGTAAATTTCAGGTGATCGATTACCTAGTCTGGAGGAACATATAGATTATTTGTTCAGAGAAAACCGGTCGTTGTTTAAGTATTGTTTTTTGAATAATAAACTTCCTAAATAAGTCTACATTCAACTGCGATCTGTCTTACAATATCATTATTCGGGAGCCTTTTTAACAATTTATAATCCACTGTTTTTTATAAGATTAAAAAATCAACTGTAAGTATAAGTATCTAGTATTTGAATGACGTAAAACTGAAATTCTAAAACTATAATTTGGTAAGCGGTCCATGAAAATGCACTGCAAAACAAAATGACGTAACGATCCAAAAAGAATTATATCAAATAAAATTAATACTACTTTGTCAACCATCTTTCGTTTCCTTCAATTTGAAAATTGTTTCAGTCAAAGCTACACATTCTTAAAGTTCAAGATTATCACAGCATATTATACGAATATTGTGGGCATAATTAGATAAAATGTGTAGACTTTTAAAATGTGATTAGCCAGTTACAAAATAAAGATATCTGATATCAGCAAGTTGACTTTTCAGAAAACTTATCTATGATTCTTGAACTTAAAACTAGACAAAATACATAAATATTTTTCAAAGTACGTATAATATTTACCTTTCTAAATATTGTAAGATAATTTATTGTAGTTCTTTTTTAAATTGGCATTTATTATCCTTAAAACTGTGACATATGTCGCGTTTGATTTACAATAGTTTTTAAACTAACTATAACTACAGTAGCTACATTTCATATGGTATTCTTAAACATACAAATAACACAGCATTTCATCTATATTGATTCACAATATATTGTGTCTTAATTGATTCAACCCAAATACTGTTATTTATTTGCCTAAATAGAGCACTTTTAGGGCTACTTTTCTATCATCTCGGATTCAACGTCTATTGATTGCTTTTGTGTTGCCAATTTTTCTCTTTCCTAATTTCGATATAGTGAAGAAGGGAAAATTACTCCTGTCTATTTTTTTCTAATTAATTAAAGATTTTATTAAAGAATGCTTTCAAAGTTTCTTAGTTGCATAGTTTGCTAAATATGCTGATTGAAATATTGTGAGTTATATTATATAAAAAATAGCAGTATAGTATAAATTCCCTGGATTAATAGCTTGACTCTTTTCAAACAAATGCTGATAACATCATGCAAACATTTATCGTTATAACAGGTATCGTCTTTCTAACAAATTGTATCAAGAATTTATCGTAAAGAGTTCTAAAATCTGAGCTATATACTGTATTGTGGTAGGATCGTCAGGTAATGTTGTTACATCGCCATGTAATGTGGTTTGTTATTGATGCCGTTAGATTGATCCTTTCCATATTTAAGTGAGAAAGGGTATTTATAAGATCCCATGATGTGGAGATAGACGAATAAATATATTTGCAAGGGATTTAAAGGAAAAATGGCCGGCACAAATTTGATGCCACTGGTCAGACAAAATGATCTAATTGTAGGCATTACCTGTAGTGCCGCTAGATAGGCACAATCCAAGAAGTCTTCTAGAGTGCCGAGATGAGTAGGCAAGTAGAATGCGTAGTAGTGAATCAATAGTTTTAAAAAGATTGTATTTTCTCTTGATTCTTACTCGCTTTTCATACAATTTCTTAATGCTAACACCCGTAGATGGTCAAACACTTATGATCTAATTAATGATATAAAAATTTGTTTTCCACAACAGAAAGATCATGAACTATAGATGCAATAACTAATTAATACTCGTAAATTTCCCACATGACTCAAGCAACCAAAAAAAGGCAAAGTCTATATTAATGCTAGCAGTGCAGTGCTCGCTGCAACAAGCGGTGTTGGGTTATGAACGTGTGCCGAGCTCCACATTAATGTATTAATAACAACCGTTATGTAATGATTTGCTTACGCTGTCGCAAGGAAAATTTACGAAGTGATAAGCAATATATGTGCATTCACTTTAATGTTTGCAACAGAAAGTTTTTTCCTTGATTAAATTTCAAATGGCATGGCTTTTGCTTACTTACCAACAGAGAACTACATTATTTCTAAGATACTTTTTTGCTTTTCTGTACCTTTAATCGAGTAATATATGTATAAGCTGTATGTATATATATAAGCTTATATCTTCCAAAAACAAATTCATGTCTGACATTCATTCAATGTCGCATTTAAACTTTACACGTCCTCTATTATAAATTTAGAGTCGCTTCATCGCAAAGTGTCTAACTTTCGTAACCTGTTCGTAATTGAATAATATTCTCAAACGTGAATCATCAAAAAACAACTTTCAATACATCATTTCTGCTATTTTATTCTAACCAGCATTTCGTCATACATTGTCTGTTCACAAACATTCGTATGGGAACTTGAAATAGACGTAGTTTTCGTAATCATCAACTTCGGGTCTCGGATGGCATCTGGTCTGGCTGGACTGAATAAATATTTGAATCTGATGTTTGAGGTAAACAGCGCCTACGAGCGGGAAACGAGCCACTAATTTCGTATGTGTTTACGTATTGTCGAGAAATCTGTAGAAATGTGTATCTTTTTTTCCGAGACATCCAGTTGGGTTCAATGTCAGGGTCATCGGAATAAATAAGAGATTGAGCATGGTAGAGTTACCATGGTTCGAAAGAAAGTGTGTTAGATTTTGATATTGAAAGCATTCGTTACTACTAAAAGTTGATATTATTCCCATTTTTCAAATAAACAATATACACTTGAATCTCGCCGTCATGGAATATTCGCACGATTTTTTTTTGTTGAACGTGAACCTCTGATGCATTTTATATGAAGCGCTTTACTCTCACAACTTTGTATTTAATATAATATAAAATAAATTGCGTACAACTTTACAAACTATCTCGTGCATGTCATGCTCTCGTTTAAGGGGAGAAATACATGTAACTGCTCAAAAAATCTTTTTTTTATCTTACATTAAAATGTTCCAAATACTCTAAGAATACGCCAAAAAAAGTTTTGAAGCGATTAGTTTTCGAGTTATAGTCCGTTATAGGCAGCCCTGCCCCAGTAAATCGAGCACACCTGCCGCGCGTTCATGCCTACATTCTCTCCGGCGGTTCTCTAATTGTGTATCCCTACCATATTCTTATAAATCTGAAATTCTAAGGAAATAGGACCTGGAATTGTGGAGTAATGAGTAAGTTATAATAAAATTATTGTAAAAATTACATTTTTTTACAAATTTCATTGGTCAACCTATGAACTATACATCTCATTTACATATTTTTCTTCTACTGAATGTTGCAGGATTTTCGGAAATGGCGTTAAATTGTACGAGGCATTTTTTGTGAAGTTTTTTTCATTCGCTCGCATCACCGCCATTTTGTGTTGAAAAAAATTATTATCAAGTACTTTGAGACATGCACTTTAAGGATTTCACGTTTAAAATTTTCTGAATAAACAACATATTTTTTTAAATCAATCTGAAATTAGCATTTTTTTAAAAAAAAATTCACATGTATTTCCCCCTTAAGGGGGAATGAAAAAGACATCAAATTTTTCCTGTTAGCTCAAAAAAAAATCAGGTTCTTCTCCATTCAAGCATGCCTTCAAATGTGTTGTGTGGCTAATAAACGTGCGAATAAAAGTATTGAAGCTACTAATCTTTTTTATTGGCCTTTTCTCGTCAAAATTGAGGCTGAATTTTAAAAACTCAAACAAAATGAGCCCTTGAAAACAGCAAAGTTGGGTATTTTTGACACCGGAATGGTTTAAAATGAAAGACTTCGGAGATATTGTTTCAGCTAGTTTCTTAGAACAAATTTTTGATATTTCCTACTAGTAAACACTATTGTTCTCTTATTAAAACTGTTGCTTTGCGATGCATCTTGAAAAAAAAAGAAAACAGTAATTAATCGCAAGGAACAGAACACGCAAACAAAAATAAGAGGAAGGTTAATAAATGACTGTAAGAGTTTTTTTCGCTACAATAGATCAAAAAATGATCGACTTCTTTGCACCCTAACAAAACGAGAAAAGTCAATCCAATGAATCGAGTGACTGAAATCAATTGAAAATGTCAATACGAGCGGCAAATATGGATTGAAATGTGTTTTGCCTCTCCTAAAAAATTCCGTTTTCAGGATAAAACAGGAATTTTTAAGTGACTTATATTTTTTGTGGATATAAAATCTAGGTATTAAATTCAATACAGCAGGCGTTTTTTTCATTGTTTTCAATATTTACCGAGAAAAATTTCCAAAGTTGAAAAAAGATAAAAAAAAATTCTCAATTTTTAAGTTGCTGCCATAAAATTTTCTCTGTCTTAAATAATAGGGCTACATACATTGTTTAAGAGACCGTCAAAACTAACTAAATTTTGATCAGTGGTTTCTGAGAAAAATGCTTTCTTCATAAACTGAACTATCAAGCGAAACATGTATCAAGCAGATTTGATACCTAATTCGTTTGATTCCAATATTTATTTTCTAGGAAGATATTGAATCTTTCTCAAAGTTCCAAAAATGAAATAATCGTGATAGCTAAACTATGCATGAACTAACGTTGAGACACAGTTAAAGGTTTAAGAGGTATTTTAGATTACGATTTTTTAAAAAAAAACATTTTTTTAAATAGAAATAAAAGAGATATCATTTTGAAATTTAGTACATATGTACTTGGTACTTTGGGTATCCAAAAATATTTTTAGATTTTTGTATTGTATTTTTACCCATAACAATTTTTTTTAAAAAAAACATCAAAAAATAACGGTGGACGTGATTTCAGGTGACTGTATCCTCCGAAAACAAAAAAAACGTCAAGTTAATCCTTGTTTAAGTGCCTATTGCAGGTACCGGAATGATTTTTTTTAAATTGAAAAATAACAAAATGGCGGCCATTTCTAAAGAAAAAACCTATTTTTAAGGGTTAAAAATTGAGTGAAAATCGGAAAATTTGATACCGATCATAATGATTCCGCTACCGTCTAAAGCCATATATGTGTACAACAACATAGTAAAAATTAGAGTGATCAGTTGATTAGTTTTTCTAAAATCGTGTCCGCCAGCTTAAAAAACATAGATTCAAGAAAATGGCGTTTACATTTTTTTACGAATTACGAAGCACTTTTCTAATAAATTATTCGAAGTTAAATCTTCGTATATTGGCTTCAAAATTTCCTGAGCATCTTGATCAAGTTGTGGACCATGCTTATACTTTCGTAATTCAGGAGAGGGAAGTCGAGATTACCGACGAAGCGTCAAGAATGCTGTCTCACGGCATCTCGCTATACACGCTTGAAAATACTTTAAAAATTAAAACATCATTATAAATCCTTTTAAATCGTATTCTTGATGAAATTTACTAATGAAATCTGGGAAAAAAATTTCCTTTTTTGAAAAATTGTAACCTAAAAGATTCTTTAATGTACAAACCTGAATGTCGTTCTAAAAATGAATGCTTTAAAATTTAATTTGAAAAATGAAGTTGTAAAGAAACTGACAGAATGTACGTTACAATTTTAAAGATTCTTTCGCCTGCATAATATTGATGATAGTTTCATTAATAAAAAAATAGTCCATACTTTTGTACTTATAGTAATGTGATCCTGATGCTATGATTGATCGGTTGAGTTAGCTTACACTCCCATCGATCAGCAATCCGTAATTATAACTTGAAACTCGATCCAGGGGAAATTTTGCTTAGGCAATCAATGTCGTTCGAAAGTATCTTGAACGATTCCATGTTGCAGTAGTGTTTTTTTAACCACCAACACTCAGCCTGGCAACACATATTGCACGGGTTCAACATGAGGGGATGATAAGCCCCCGAAGCTTTCAAATACTGATAAAAATGTTCCAATCGAGCTCATAATATTTTTAAAAAAAGACTATGGACTTGGCGAAGTTAGTCGCGTTGTAATATTCCACGAATTGGTCACGCGTTGCTCAGCTCGAAGCTGCACAGTCGAAGGCATTGGCTCGGAACTAGCTTATAAGCTCGGCTTCGAAGTAGCGCGACGTATCGGGTGGTTGGATAAAAGTGTGCCGGTGATCCTCCGCAAGATTTACTGCTTTCTTCGGGAAGAAATTACCGAGAAGTGAACGTGTCCGTAGTGGATTTTCAGGAGGAGAAGTTCTCCGTACAGATACAACTCTATTTGGATAGCTGAGCCTGCAGATCTAGGTCGCAATCAATCGGAAGGAGTGAGTGGTCGTTCAATGCAATGTTGGAGGTGCTTGGCTTTTTGGTCAATCACTTCCTGTATATTCCTGTGGCCATACTACTGAATGGGAAAGTGTAGTGTTTAGTGTTAGCTGAATCTGAATCTGATCAGCAAGCCACATGCTCACCTCTACACGTATTTCATGGACAAAAGCTCTTCGTGGCTTTCAAACGAATCTTTTATGAGGATCATAAATTAAGTGTTACGTAATGAATTCGCAAAGCTCAATTAAGTGTTGTCTGGATGAGTCGGGAACTGGAGCAGATAAGTATCTCATGCTACGCAGTGTCTAGAGGGATTTCCATTTGGTTTGACCGGTTTCACGTAGACATGCCCAGTGGGCAGCGAGAAATTTTTCTTGGCTGAGCCATGACTTTCGATATTTCTTACCGAGTTTGCCTATTCATTCAACTTAACACACTTTACTTACGGCCAAGGTCGCACAGCTTTTGGTTATCTTGACCATATCGCCGGACGACCAACTAAAACTGCTTTCCCAGTAGATCGTTACTTGTTATGGCTTAACACCATTTGTAAACGCTTGCCTTGGTATTGCATTTCTTCGATGTTTTGTAACCAAGGTAATGTGAGTATTGAGGCACCACATACTTACCCGGGTAAGTCAAACACAGTTCATGGCAACCACATCTATTTGTCTTACAAATAAACGCGAAGTTTACATGGAATTTGAGATGATGTTGAATTGTACAGCGTTTAGTTGGCTTGCAATCAATCTATAATCGATCGGTCTTTACTATTTACGAAAGCTATTACCTATGTATATAAAATTTAACTCTATTCCTTTCTTCTCCTATAGATATTTAACTCTTCAGTAAGATACTAACTACCCTTGTTTCATAAAAGTGTTACATCATCACAAATTCTTGATTTCTTCTAGATTTTCTTCCCACTTCTATGTTATCAATTCTCACTTTGGTTTGTGGGCAATGTTAAAACCGAAATATTTATGAATCCATTTTTAATGCTTATTCGACCGACGAAGAAAGATTGTGTATTTTGCTTTTCGTGTTCCTGTTCGATTGCTATTTGCCTTTCAGATTTCAAAGTTTAAAGGCTAGTTCGTTGATAAAATGTCAGCTTTGAATTTTCAAATGAAGGTGATAACAGTGTTAAATGGTGTTAATAATATTTTCTACTTAGTATAAGACCTAACTGAAAGATAGAGAGACATAATATTTCACTCACCAACTGAATACGTGCGAAAAAGAATCAATACAAGAATAAGAAGAAAAAGCATTCATAGTCCATTGATTTGCATTGAAATAAATGAATTAATTTATTAAACATCAAAGTCTTAAGGGGTTGCACCTAGTCATAAATTTCGTCTCGACTATTTTTAATTTTTTATTTTCTTAAAGTCCAATGTCTCGAAAATATGTATGCGAAATTATTATATGCAAATCTGACTAAAATCAAAAGATTTACAATGATTTTTGTATAAGCGAATTTTGTCAGTTCTGTTGGGCATATCAGCAAAAAAAAAATTAAGTAAGTTTTTCTCAAAACGAGAATGTTTCAAATTGTTAACTACGATTACTGGAAAACTAATGGATCTATTTACTTCAAATGTAGGTCAGTTTTTCTGTACAATTATGTAGATGCTGTGCGAAAAATATTGTTACTTGCTTTTCAATTTCTTTCTTTTATCATCAAAAACCCGCCGTTTTTAAAATCACGAATGTATTTTCTCTTCAATTAGCCACCATTTAATAAAAAATCAATCATTTTTTCATAACTTCCTCCGCATGATCTCTAACGCCATGTTTCTCAATCTTTTTAGTATCGCGATTCCCTAAGCCTAAGCCATAAAATATACCAAACATTATGACCTCTACTATATTTTATTTAGTAGTATTACTTATTGATATATATATAAGACTTGATTACAGCTTGAAATTCATTATTTAATGAAAAGAGTTTTTCGTATACGCGCCGTATTTTTTTTTGTCAGAATGCGACTTACTTTATTCTTAATCAGGAATCGCAGCCCCTAATTTGAGAAATAATACTCTAGAGTATTTTTAATCCATAGCCAGTATTTTTTTTTTAATTATCGTGGACACCACAAGGCACCAAAAGTTGAAGAATTTCTAAAATCTATATTTTTAACTTCCCAGTATATGACAAGTTCTTGTAATCGTCCCAAAAAATCAAATTGGAATTTTCAACATACCTTTGTATTTTGTGGTCTTTAGAATATTTTTAAAGTGTTTTTGGAAATAAATCTGTATGTGTCTGTGTGTACGTATTTTACGAATTTTTTTCTTTTAAAAAGTAAATTTCTTATCTTAATTCTACTACCAGCGTACTCATAAAATTCAAATACTTTAAACAGTTTTTGTCAAAGAAACAATTCTATAAAAAATAAAAAAAAATATTGATCACTGTGAAGGGTTGATACGAATAATATTACCTGATCTCTCTTATTCTAATGATGTTGTTGTCAAGTCAATCAAAGCGCATTAATATTTGCATGGTACAAGCATATTTTTAATAATTTTCGTGCAGCCGTTTTTTGTTTTGATAAAAAACTACTTAAAATTAAAAAAAAAACAATCAAATTTGCATTTGTTGTTTTAAAGATTTTTGGACAAAGTACTTTACATGTCGATTTTAACGTTGTTACCTGACCAGGCGGTGTTAACACTACGGACTTCTCAGCCCGCGGGTAACGAGAAGCTGGCACCAAAGCCCCCATAAACGTACGAGTCAGTAGCCCATAACAAGTATGGGTACTGCTTTTCCGACTATGAGCTTGCATGGCCTCCTTCATTATCCCTGGTACAGGTAAGGAGCTATCAGCATCCTTACCGCTCTTTGGAAAGCGACACCCCTGTTGATAACGCAACAGCACGCCAATGCACCACAATACATAAAGATTGCAGAATAGCTACCGGTTCTAAACTGTATTAGAAATGACTGTACTCGCTTTAGGTGTCAACCACAGCCACCAAGTTTCAACCTACTAGGTTTCTCACCGACGCCGGTAGTGCACAAATCCCTGGAGCCCCGGCTCCCTTGGCACCAGTATACCCCTGGTAAGGTTTCAAAGAAGTGCAAGAACAATCTCTTCGATTGAGTCACATGGCAAAACTCCGGATCGATCAGCGTAGTTTAGGGTTATCATCCTTTAAATCAATATATGATAGTCCCTATTTATCGTCATCCCTTTACCTCAGCATCCTGTTGAATGGATGTTGCTCTGAGGATCGGTCGGAACCCATCCTCCTTTGCACTGGCTTGGGACAGTTCTCCTAGCTTCTTAGGCCCAGTACTAAACATCTGCTGGTCGACATCCCCGGACACTCTTTCTGAAAGGTATTCGTTGGGCTATGCGACTTTTTGCAGGCATACTTGTGTCCGATAGTGCCTCCACCAGTTTCTCCCCGACTATAGCGCTGGAAAGCGGAGTTCGAACAAAGTACTATAGTTTTTCATGATTGCAACAATTAGCATTTATAATGAATAAAGGTTGATAAGAATAATATCACCTAACTTCACTTACTCCAACGCCATAGTTGCGGTATAAACCGATGCCTATTATCATATCTATGATTTGTTCGAATTTCCAGTAAATTTAGTGTAGGAGTTTTATTAATTTAATAATAAAACTGCAAAAAAAATATTTTTATCTAATTTGCACTTCTGCCAATCATTGCTTTCCGAAATCAGATATTTTAAGTTCTAATCAAATAAAACATAATTTTTTATACTTCCAAAAAATATCATACAAAAACAATGAACAATAAATATGTATATTGAATAAAGGAGCTCCCGTTAAAAACGTAGGGATCATTTGCCAAAAATTTGAGCTTTATTTTTTTTAGTATGATTTCAGTTACTCCTTCCTTTATCTTCTGTAAAACTTTGTATGTTTTATATATAATCAAATATCGAAGTTCTGCTTCATATTACATGTTGTTTAAAGATCAACTCCAAAATAACAAATGATTATTGTCTTCCCAAGGTAAAATGATGAGATAGTACAGATACAATGTCTATGCAGCACTTATGGAAATTTTTGAACGCAACTACCAAAAATGGTCATCCCGCGACAAAATCTTGTTCAGTCGGCGTAGAAACAAAAACTGCATTCAGTGAGCATTAAATTGCAATTTCGACAAAATGTTCGCTTTCACCCTGATTGTCTTTCAAGAGTCGATGTGAAAATAGGCACTCAGGAAAAAATAGCGCAATACCCTCTCAACTACCAATCGCTCCACGTAAGGATTCAATTAGACCTCCACCGACCAAAAGCCTTGCGTTGTCAATGAATGATACGATTAATATAAACTCATTTCACTTTGTAATGAGTTCGTATCATTATTATAATTTAAAGAATGATTATTTTCATTATTATTATTGTGTTTAATATTTTTAATATTTACGTAGATATTACTGGGAAGTTGACCGTGTGGACTTCAAGGGTCGCACCTCCTGGTTTTTTAAATGACATGTTAAAATTAGTTTAAGAACTTTATTATCAAATTAAAATAAAAACAAAAAACACAATTTATTATCGCATGACTAAGTGTAACCTCTTAAGCTGCTTACACACAACTAGGCATTCAGCAAAAACCGAGCAATTGTGTCGCTAATAGTGTAGATAAATTTCACTGTCTAAGCCAGGCATAAACATTTGATAAGTGTTCGCTGTTTAGATCTTTTGAACACATCAAAAGACTTAGCGCGTTTTATTTATTTTTAGGGTGCATTGTTCTCGAAAACTTTGTGTTCAAAAAATAGAATGCCGAGGAGCTGAAGAAATCGCAATAGTTTGATTTTCGTCAAACATTTGCGTATGTGATTTCATCTTTGGAGGATCATGCTTCCTCAAATTATGTTCTTGAAATTATTTGAAAATATTTTTTAAGTCTAGAGGAAAGCTTTCATTATCTCAATAATTAATTTACGTATCTCACAACCAGAGCTCAATTGTTCATTGTTCATATAATTGTGGGATTTTCCCTATAGCAATTATCTTTGGATGTTCTGCTCTCCACTATAATTGTTGTTCTACTTGCTCAAATGTTCATATGTATATGCAAGCAAGCATATTGCAGATTTTAGCTATCTGAACAATAAACGATAACATTTAAGTCATTTGTTGTGATAATGATGAAATTACTATCTATTTGAGTTGAATATCATTCAAGCTATCTCACGACGATTGATTAGTAATATTTGTTGGATTAATAATGCAAATATTATTATTTTTCATAGACATTTCGTTCGTTCGTCATTCGATTGTTGTACACAATTTATCATGAAATCATCGTTATAAAAATTTAGCATTGTATCTTGAGTTGAATAAATTCTTATCGACTGTTGGAAAGCATTAATTTAATTTCTTTAGTTACACGTGATACTCACGATAATTTAAAAACTACAAATATAGCAAGCACTTCTTTTTGATGTAATATTTCTACAACGAAAATTATACGTCTTTGTTTTTCAAAAAAAAATCTGTACGTAATCAAAAAATGCTAGAGGGAATTATTGGCTCATATTCTCAGTAGTAATGATTCGATAAAAAATCCCCGGCTTTAATCGCATAAAATTATTTTGTAGATTCAAAAACATATTCCAAGTGCCTCACTTGCTTATCATTTTGCAAGAAACAGTTTTGCAGCAAATTTAGTGTTTTAACATTGTGTTAATTGCATAATGAGAAATATCTTATCGCTTTCATAATTAAAACACAACAAATACACGTTTTGCCATCTTCAAGCTTATCAGCGAAATTTAAAAAATGAAAGATAACTTTTTTTTCAGTTTAGAGATTTATTGACTTGTGGTTTTTGGATTCTGTTGTTTATTCGTCATATCAACGGAGAAGTCTACATGATAAGATTGAAAAACCATATGCTTCAATAAACATAGTTCGCAGACAATAAATATATGTATGTTTAAAAAACATGGTTTCAAAGACGTTATCGATTTTATTCATAATCGTTCGATAGATGTTTCATGGATGTCCTGGAAATATTTCGCAATCGGAGGAAGAGAGTACGGTAGAACGCGCCTGGACAAGAATCAGGGAATGTGTAAAATCGAATGCGAAGAAGATCATTGGCTTCTCAGTAGTAAGACAGACACTTTGATGCAAAATTCCTGGGGGTTAGATTGGGAAGAGCTGTACCCTACATGCTCAAAGTGTAAAAGTAAGCCGAAGTAAATATGCTCAAAATGTACTAGTAGCGACAGCCAACTACAGTGAGCCGTCTTCAATAGCCTGAAAGTATACTAGTAGCGACAGCTAAACCAAGCCAAAGTGTACTACAAAGCCAAAACCAAAGTGTATTACTAAATCGAGTGCTGTAGGAGTGAAGAGTGTTTTGACACTTTCATAGAAAATCGTTCGGCGTTAGTAAGGGACGGCATGTGCCCCTACACATGCTCCAAGTGTGTTACCTCGGCGAGCTGCCCGACACAAAAGTAGATTAGTGAATCGATAGCTTTTTTCTATGAAGATCTGGTTTTGAGTCAGGCCGGCTGGCTGATTGGGAGCGTTGGCTGTGTTTTTGAGAGCGCTGGTTTGAATACGGAGAGAGTGGTTTTGATACGGGGTTTCGTGAGCGAGGTGAAGAGCACGAGCGTTGTGTTTGAATAGAGATGGATATAGTTCTGGCAAGATTAAAAATCAATGGTTTTGAATGAAAGTGTCGTGGAAAAAACCACATAGCAACCGTAGCGTGGAAAAAAACCACAACAATCGTAGCGTGGAAAAAACCACATGGTGATCGTAGCGTAAAAAGTCAGAGACTGGTTGTCCGTTTGTTTTGAGTCGACGTCTGCGTCATCGGGTTTTCCATGAAAGTGTCTGTCTTACTACTCTTCTGAACGAGTACTTGCAGATTTTCGCTACTCCAAATCTTACATTTCTGTTTCTTGACATATGTATGTAGTTTCTAAGATGAAAAGATGATTTTGCCATCAAAATCTATAGAAATAATTTTTCAGTATTTCCCAGCATCAAACAGAAGATATTTAACACTACACATTTATCAATATCTCAAACGCATCACTGTTGCCAATGTCAAAATAACATGTACTTCACAAAGAAATCAACAAATGGTCCACCCCATCCTTTATTATGCATAGCTATACTCTTATGAATTCTTCTTATCATTAGAGAAATGTTTTCACAAAGAAATAGAAGGGATGTAAGTCTTTTCTCAAACGAGATAGATGATTTTTCGGGTTAAAAATGTTTCGGTCGACAGTAATTTGGCCGTATTTGAAAGCTCATACGAAAATCAACTAGATTTGTCTACGTATTTTATAAGTTTCTTTTTCTGAATTCAATCTATAGAAAATCATTTTAAAATCAATTCGTAGTTTACCAATCATCAACAAACTTTAAATAATAATCACTGAGACATTTCATATCAAACAAAATAGCTGAAATAAATATATTCATCTCAATCGGAGAAGCATTTGAAAAAAATATGTTTGCATAACTATCTGTCCGCTGCTTTGCTTTGTTCTATATTTGACAAACATCAATATTCATCTATTTTTTACGTAATCTATACAAACTTAAACACTATTCTGTTCTGTTCAAACACGAAACACACGTTCAACTGTGACTAAAAATAATTTTTTTCTTACAAAAACTCATAAATTGTCTTACATAAATCATATCTTTTTCATGGACAAAGATTGTACTTTTTTTTGAAAAATAAATATTTGGGAAACTTAATCTATTCTTGTGTTGAGTGCAATTCAATTGGTTGACAATTTAATTTCAATTTGTTGATTTACAATGGAGATGAATGAAACGATGCATTAATTTGTGTAACCGCAAAAATGAGGTTTGTGGTTTTGATCGTGCTATTGTTTAGTTGTTATTATGTGTGGAGAACGAACGAATGACGGATAGGATAGGATTGAGATTAAAAATATATTTATGCAATATGTAATTGTATATTTAGAATTCGTTTCTATTTCAGTATGTATGATTTTTCTTGTCGATTATGGATCCGATTTATTCTCATTGTGTTATTCTACATATCACAGATTTATGCCTCAATAGTATCTGAACCAATGACTGTATACTTCGGCGTAAATATGCTTATAAGTTTTTGTTGGTCTTCAAATATGGATCAAATTTTGTCAGTATAAACCCTTATAAAATAAGATTGGTAAAAGGTACGTGTATTCTTGATCAACAAGAGAAGAAAATGAATTGTAACAACTTGCAACTGTCTGCAATATTAATAGTACAAAAAGAAATTTAAACGAGAAGCTCAAAAGTATTTGACTCATTTGTCTTATTGTCGAAGCCATATTCTGGGCCTTGAGCAGCTCATTAAAATATTATAACAATTCGTTGTCGCGTGAAGAAGTTTCCTTCCAAAGATATGATTTTTATGTCCGTGATCAGAACGTGATTACTTCTAAATGCTTTTAAACAAACACCTTTGTTCGTCGAAATAAACACCTTTAAGATCATTGTGTAATTTTCAATAAATTTTCTAAACAAAAATGCCAGTCCTCTAAAATCTCTGTCCCTGGTAAGTAGTTTTGAAGGCTGAAAATATTACCATTTTGTTCTTAAATCACGTATTTTGTCGATATTGTGTAAGCTCCCGAAAAGGATGTAATCTATGCATGAAAGCTCAGATAAATATGGTGCGAGAGGCGAGCCAAGTTCACTTAGCCAATAAGCAGCGACCTGTGAGACATGCCTCCTACCTTTAGGATGGCAGAAGATGGGATCAGGCGTATGCAGGCTTATATTCTCCTAGGTGCAAAATTTTATGCGTCCTTTTTAGTTTCACGACAATATTCTTTACCTCCTTTAAAATTCACTAAAATGCTTTGATGACCTTTTCAAACCTCAACAAAATTTTAGGCAAAAACTGGCAAAAATTGTCCCCTATTCTGGCGAAATTTCCTAGATATATTGCAACATTCATACAATTCTGGTACATTCGCAACGAAGAAACCTAGAAATCACAATTGGTGTATAAGCATAATCTCTTCTTTCTCAGTAAAAGTGAAAAAAGAGTGACCTGTTTCGGAAATACAACCTCCCGACATTAAATTTAGAGTGTACAATTTATAGCACATATCACGATTCTCCGTGGAAATGGTTGAAGAACTCTACTTCTTTTGATATGACTTTCAAGAGGCGAAGCTGTTGCATTGTTCGCTTACTCACTTTTTACAATGGAGATTGGCATTTTAAACCTTTGCACTAGGTCCCAAATTGTTGTGTTTTGATCTGTGTTCTCCTCCCAATCCTAGATCGGTGTTATTTGCGCCTTCTTGAGGTCTTCTTGTTAAATTTTTCAACAGATAATTCCTATTCTGAATTTTGGAAACCTTTGGCGAGATATTCTTGAGGCACATGAAGCCAAATGCTAATATTAAGCGTTTTTAAAATAAACTGAATTGCGAAGGAAGTTTTTGAATTTTGTGATTCTTCCACGCTACGATATTTGAATTGCAAGACTATAAGAGTTTAAATTTACCCAGAATATATTGTAGTGCCTGCAATTTTTTAGAACTGTGGGTCAAATTAACCTCGATATCTTACTTTGAATATTGATTTTTCTATTTCAGTAAATTAAATCATTCCAAACGGTCAGTATGGACAGTAATCGACCACCAACACGACGAATCATTGCCAACAGTCTATTGACTAACAATCCATTTAGCCAACGCCCATGGATGACCAATGTTGGTGCTGCTGCGCCGGCCGCACAGTCAAAAGGTGTAAAGGGCATCATTGCTGGTGGTATAACTGGAGGCATCGAAATTTGCATAACATTCCCCACCGAATATGTTAAGACACAACTACAATTAGATGAAAAAGGTTTGTTATGAATTCACTAGCTTGGTGTCTTGTTTTGAATATACAAAAATAGCGTTGAAAATGTAGAAAAAATTATGGTTATTCTGATTAGTTGCATATATTCTGTGTTCTATTAAATTCACAAAATAGATGCCGCAAGTCAATTAGCTTATTTTCAACTTGAAAAACGAAACGTACCAAACTTGAATTCCAATGTGCATGCTCGACATCCACCCACTACAATTTGATGATCTAAAATTATTCTCAATTTCAGGCGGTGCTAAAAAGTACAGTGGCATCATCGATTGCGTGAAGAAAACGATCAAAACAAATGGTTTCTTTGGACTGTATCGAGGCTTAAGCGTTCTTTTATATGGCAGTATACCGAAATCAGCGGTTAGGTAAGATCTGATTAGCAGAGCCGTTCATTATCGTTGTGATTATGTAAGAGGTGCACGCTTTAGCTGAATAATGGATAGTAAAGTTCGTCAAACGCACAATCCGCTGATAGCAAACAAAACTTTGTACTCAATATGAATGATTTGTTGCTAATCGAGCGAGTTTTGCCGTAAAGCTGTTTTCCCTACTTAAAATCAAACGAATTGAAATATATGATAAGGCGAGCTTATCATTGATGCATGAAAGTACTTAGGAAATAGAGTTTTTCAATCACAAAACATGAAAATATATTGAGCACTATGTATTTAAGTGTATTTCATGTTATTTATTGGATTTAAATACTGGCCAATTTACAATATAAATAATGCCGCTGTCAACTATAATTTTGAATAAATCAAGGAAATTAGTAAAGAAACATTTCACTTCTATGTTTACATTGCTGCAGGGGTTGAATAAAACATTTCGAAGCGCTAGCACGCTAAAATAATGGAAGAAAGAATAGTCGACGTACCAAAAACTGGAATGCGTCGACAAAATATCGAATGTTGGTTTCCAACGTAAAATATTACACAAAACTTTTCGTTTCGTTAACGAACTAATATTTTCTGATAGAACTAGAAAACAGTCCTACCGCACTATTAGCCTAACTTTTTCCTGAAGACAATAAAACAATAATGAATCAACATATAAGACATGACTCTAAGGAATTCGAACTACATTGAAAATAACATGCTTACAAAAAAGGAAGGCCAACTAAGTCAGCCCTACATGACTTTGTTAAGCGAGTAGAGAACAGTCTCCAAAATAAAGAGATCACCGTGTGCGCTTTTCTGAACATCGAGTTGGCCTTCGATAACACCCCACGCAATGCCATCAGTGAAGCGGCAAAACTGCATGCTCAAGAATCGTACAACTACAGCAATAATAGGGAATTGCACCGTCCCAGCAATAGCACACTGTAGACATTTCCAAGTGGGAGTGTTATCTCTTCTATTATGGTCTATAGTTCTTGACGAACTACTAGAATTGTAGCAAGCCCTAAATTGTGTTGTAAGTTGGTGTCAAAACAGTCTTTGCTCAGCTGTTTCAGTCGTCTATAAAATACTGCATTGCATTTTCAAAGAATATACTCTTACATCTCCACTTTGTTCCGAAAGAATTTGCAGAGCTCACCATTGGCCCCTTTCATCTATTTGTGATGATACTTTAATTTGAAATGACTCGTTAGAAAACCTTTTATAAGATAGGTTTCGGGATAACGAATGGCTTCCTCTTCAGGTGCTGTCATATGCCATTCGTTATCAGACAACACGACCACGGGTTAGGCTTGTTGATGGGTTAAGCTCGTTATATTTCAGCTATTTTAATCTTTGCATCTGCGAAGTATAACGACTGTCAATATTTTTTCGTTCGTATATTGTGCATACGTTGCAATTTTTGAAATGATTCTTATTGGATTTGAACCTATCTAATTATGGCACCAACCATTAATCTGGAACAAAAAGAACCTCCATTAATGTGCAAATATAGTGTTAGCAAGTGGCTAAACCAACAAAAGTACACTAGTGGGCGATTTGTCTCGACTAGAAACGGAGGTTCAAATCCAATAAGAATCATTTCAAAAACCTTTTATAAGTCTCAATTCCTTCTTTATAAGGTTCAAGATTTCCCTTGAACTTGTATTTATGGAGAAGATTAAGAATTTGAATAGTCTAAGACCGACCAGTGATGTACAGTGGCTTTTTACTTTTCCTTGAATTCAGGAATAGTGCACAAAAGTTACCATGGCTAAGGTCTGAAAGTTGGGCCCATTTTTCACTGTCCTTAAAAAAATGTGCCTAGAATCCAATGCTTTGCGCAACGCCACACTGGAATCCCACGATTTCACAGGAATTCCACATACTCGGATGTATGGTTGCTTCAAAACTTTTATGGGCAGCAACCACAGGATCACGATTCACCTAAACAGAGCCCTATTTACAGTCGAAAGAAGTTTAGGTTAAGTTATGAGGGTGCCAAGCCTAAACGGCTTCCGCTTCATTTAAATCGTCTATGGTCCATTGTGCCCTAAAGATGTGGAAACCTTCTGATTTATTCAATGAACAATGCTGATTTCGTAAGGAAATCCAGGAGCTGGTCCATTTTTGTGTTACTCAGTTCACTCAGCTCTTTGACAAAGAATGCCCGTAAGTGTTTATGTCTCCTAGCAGTCTCCTCTTCGTCGTTGCAGCCTCGACATCAGCCGGAAGAAAGTATCGACCCTCGTGTTGTAAATTTTTTTTATGGTCAAGCTTCTTTGAAATGATCAAAGAAACAAACTTTTAGAGATTTATGTGCTGCTTATTGGGCATGAAGTCTTCGAAGAGAGTAACATAATGTCATTTTGTCTACTTTCCGTGGTAATTTGTACTCCTGATCTAGGTTGGGAAGCTTCACAGCAGCAATGAATTGAATAATAAAAGAAGAGATAAATAAAAGTATTGAAAAACTAACAGTCTCGACTAATGACTCAACATTAATAGGAATCGTTTGGTATTATGTTCACTGTATTTTTGAATTTACGCGATATAAACAAAGTCTAAATTGCATTGATCGGCAAAGACACAAATCCGCATTTTTATTTGCTCGAATGAAGAGTATTCAATAGTTATTGTGAAAGTTAACGAAAGTTGAATGAAATGAACCAATAAAGTTATTCCAAGGATTTTTTCATGCATAATTTTCTTTCATATGCGATTATATAGAAACTAAATTTGATTATTTTCACTTAAAAGTAGTTTTAATTAAAATTCACAGATTCGGTGCTTTTGAAACGTTTAAAGGAAAAATGGCCGACTCGAGAGGACAACTGAGCACGTCAGGCAAACTGCTAGCCGGTTTAGGTGCTGGCGTATGCGAAGCGATTTTCGCGGTGACGCCGATGGAGACAGTAAAAGTGAAATTCATCAACGATCAACGAAGTGCCAATCCACAATACAAAGGTTTCGCACATGGCGTAGGCACGATATTGAAACAAGAAGGTCTACATTTTGACGATTTCGACTCGAAGGAGTTCCAAACCAAATTTAATGAATTGCAGGTTTCTCGGGAGTGTATAAGGGCGTGACCGCGACCATTTTAAAGCAGGGCTCAAACCAAGCTATTCGATTTTATGTGATGGAATCATTGAAGGACATGTACAAGGGCGATGATCCCAACAAGAATGTTCCTAAAGTAGTGGTGGGTGCTTTTGGTGCAGTCGCCGGCGCGGCATCGGTGTTCGGAAACACTCCGATTGATGTGGTGAAGACGCGAATGCAAGGTCTCGAAGCAGCCAAATACAAGAACACAATGGACTGTGCCGCTAAAATCTGGAAGAACGAAGGACCGCTAGCATTTTACAAGGGAACTGTGCCGCGACTGAGTCGTGTTTGCCTCGACGTAGCGATTACATTTATGATTTACGATTCATTCATGGATCTCTTCAACAAATTTTGGCCTTAAATAAAACTGCTATAGCATTTTGTTGGGTGTATTTAGGAATATAATTTTGATGATGCATCCATGAAGTGAGTAGTTTTTATTTGCATCGAGCCAAGCGTATAAGAATTAGGAGGAACAATCAATTTTATTTAAACATCAAATTTAAGTGGTCAACATCAGTCATATACTGTTTTAGACACCATGTTAACTAGTTTTCTTTATTTATTTTGCATTTACTGCGAGACTGCGGTGCGTCTTTGTAAAACTAAATATATTAACAAAATTCATAAACGATTTCGAATGCGCAGCATAATTTCTTGACACCGACTTCTGACATTAATGTTCTTTTGCGGAAGACTTTAGTTTTTCAATCTTGTTTCACATTGTCTTTGCATATATTTTATGCTAAATTGAAGCAGCAATGCTTGTAGAACTAAACGTAAAAGTCGAAAGCTTATCCTAAATCTCTATAGCCAAAATATCATCTTGGTAACAACTCGAGACTTTCAACGCCTCTTCCAACCTGGAAAACACATGCAATAACTCTAATTGTAAGATTGGGTCATGTTAGGTGAGGTGCCAGCTTAAAATACCGTCGTATAATTTAGACCATTATCATGAACACAAGATGCATACTATACACATTTGTTTAAAGTAAAGAACTCTATTATAATCTGCACTTGAATTACTTGCCAAAAATTATATTTTTGTGTCAAGCGACTGTAAGGTCTGAACAAGACAGCACTGCGTTTGTGTGTAGAAGTAAAAATTATATATACAAGAGTTGTTACGCACTTGTTTATGTAGAACTTGTGTTCTGTTTCGGTGTAAAAAACAAATAAAATGACGTATGTGAAGAATTTGTTTGGTTTTAAATTATTTTTAGCATTTATTAAGGTGGTTTTGGTGATTCAGAAGCCGTCAGCACCTACTGTAACAAAAAAAAAACAAAAAAAAAATCATTTTATTCATGATGTATTTTTTTGCGGACGTGAATCATCATTGAAGAAAGCAGGCAGTAGTTCACGAAATACATACATATGTCACAAATGTGTGAAGTGCACTTTGGTCGAAAATGAGTTAACTATATTTCCGCCAATACTTCTGTATGGCGCAGTTATTTGGTGGCCTGGTAGCGAAAACATCAAATGTAAACCTGCTAAACAAGGTCAGAAGAATTGCAGCTATTGCAATCACGGACTTTCCCGACAAAGACATTATTTATGCTATTAAATTGGCTTCCGACAGAGCTACTTACGAGGCAGCAGGCCAAGTGCTCTGCGATTCGATTGAAAGCTCTAAATCTCTGTCATAAGGGGAATATTGACCACTCCACCATATTACGAAGGGATGGACTGACGCCAGGAAAAGTAGACATCACTTCTGCGACTCCCTGCTTTCACCACGGTTTCAAGTTAGTCATCCCTAGCAGAGATGACTGGATCATGGAAAGAAGTAGGATACAAGAATCGGTTGACATCTACACTGATGGATCAAAAATGGATAGAAGAATTGGCTGTGGCGGTTTTCAGAACAGCCAGGCCTGAAACTATCCTTCCGATTACCTGACCACTGCAGTGTCTTTCAGGCAGAGGTCATTGCGATGTACAAGGCAGCAGACTGGCTGAGAAATCAGAAAATTTCCATAAGAAACCTGAATATTTTCTCTGACAGTCAAGCTGCTATCCAATCACTATCCAGCATGCATACCTCATGTAAAATTGCAATGGAATGCCGCTCACAACTGAACGTGATGTCGCTTCACTGTGAAGTGATTCTTTGCTGGATATCGGGGCATAGTGATATACCGGGAAACTGCGAAGCAGATGCCCTAGCGAGAGCTGGGACTGAGCTTCAGGAGTATACACTTACCCCCAAGTCAGCCAACCTCTAGCCTCCATAAAGCTAGGATTCAAGCAGTACTACGTGGAGGCTGCGAGTAGGGCCTGGCTGCTCGAAGAAACCTGTAACACAACCAGGCAAACTTGGTACGCACTGTGATCCAAACGCACCAAGCGGCTCCTCAATATAAGCCGAAAAACCCTGAGTTTCATCGTTTCCTTACTGACGGGACACTGTCTGATCGGTAGACACGCAGAAGGATTGGGTGTCCCTTTCAATGATTTCAGCCGAAGTTGCAGATCAGAGGAAGAGGAAGAAACTATCAAACACTTTCTGTGCGAATGCCCAGCACTGTCCAGGAAGCGGATGCAAATCTTGGGCTCGCCCTTCCTGGACAACCTCACGGAGGTAGCTGATTTAATCATCGGCTGCATAGCCGGCTTCATTCGCGAATCCGGACGGTTCTCGTCATACCGTAGGTTCTAGTGCCGCCCTTATCTTCTGTGGTACCACAATGGGCCTATCGTGGCCTAAGTGAGCCACCTTTAGATAAAAGGGGCTGCCACTACAACCAACCAACATCATCGATCTCTAATTTGAGATAATTTCTGGCCATGATCAAAACTTTTTACTATATAATTTTTAGGGGTTTCTATCGTACAACAGGAACTCTCAGTGCGCGAGTCCAGCTTGCACTTGCACAATCATTTAATATTATTATTAATAGAATTTCTACACCTACACAGATATGAATAACCCTGATAACCTAAATAATGGTGTGCGACTGAAATTCGGTGGATCCATTCTAATAGACTTTATCAATTCTATATATATCTATATATCTTCCTTTGAATTACATTTTCGTCCAACACCCTTTTTTGTCCGATAAAATTCACTGCTTCCACCAAAGGAAGTCACAGTGCATGCAAGCGATTAATTTTTTCAATATCCGTCTGCACTCCACAAAGTGTGTTAGGTACTAAATGATCCTTTAAATGCAGCGATGTGCCGCGCCAAAAGTGAAAGTCTAGTATCTATGTCAATTGCATGATTAGCCGTATTTTTTGGTAGCTTTCAACACTGTGATTTTCGATCTGTTCCGATCAACCTGGTGCTTTCCTAACGACCACATGACTCAGATTTAGTAAATTACCCGAACGAATTCAATCTGATAAGTCGGATGCGTTTTCCTCACCATTACAGCAAATTTACGAGTAGCGTAAAGCCGCTAGCTTCCACTACGGAAATTATGTACTTTTCAAGTGGAAATAAAAGTGAAAATCATGAAATTCAAATTGATGCTAATCAGTTCTTGCACGCCAGATGTGAGAATAGACAGACATGCTGTACCGGATCAGTGGGGTTTATTATGAAATTCGGACGGTTTGCGCGCTATGGCGGCCGGCGAACCTACTAGCCTCGTTGGTTTATTGCCGACTTTTCGTCTGCCGCACTATTCAACTATTGAATGGTACGCACAATTCAGAAGAGTATGCAAATCAGATTTTGATACAATGAAATCGTCCGTTAACATACCATAAACTGAATTTTTCATGCTCAGCTTAATGCACCATTATTTCGAATGAACGGCGTCCAATTTCAACTCTTTGTGGAGCAGCAACTAACGGAACGATATTGCACGATTTGACGCCTCTCTTTTTTATGACTTTCTTTAAAAATCCGAAAATTCTACAATATAAGATCTTTCAACGGTAAAGCAGAGCAACTAAATTCTGAACAACATAAAAGCTAGCAATCGGTTATGCGTATAAAACTCGTCTCGGCGACGGTTCTCCTACCGTCGCAATAATCAAGCTTATCTTTATTCCGTTGAACGCGATCCAATGCTTCCAGTTACCCTTGGCACTCTGGCATTTGTATCGCACTGTGAAAACATTTCTCTTGGGATTGACATCATGCATTATTTATCACCGCACACACGTTGTCATCTTTATTTCGGGCATCAGTTTCCTGCTACCTATCGAAATTCCAAGCGCAGACGGAATGGATTTCGCAAGCAAACAAAACACAGTTATACGACTATAGATTGTAGTTTTATCTTGGCGACTTTTATTCCAATAAAAGCACAAATAAATTTGTATAAACTTGAAATGCAACAGCGTGCACATTTTATAAATAACAATATTCGCACAAGGTATGTTTCCAAGCTGATTCGTGCGGTCAATAAAAGTTTCTTGAGAAAGGAAATAATCTTGGCTAATTATGCGAGATTAATGTTCAGGAATTTTTGGAAGTACATATTTAGGCTTCAGAATTTGGGAGGCGTCGACAATTTGACTCGTTTGGTGCACAGAGATGGTGATCTAACATTAAACATCATCCACCAAGATTAACCGTTTAACTCGTCAAATGTCGAAGCGAGCAAATAAATTGACCGTTGAAACGAATCGCTTCAAACACGACCTGCTCTTATCGGCTATTTCTTTACAATGAAATCTATTTACATAATATCAATAGCTTCTCCAAAACGTACTACGCAACTTGTTAGCGACAGACGATTTAATTGTTGCCCCAGCGATCTAGGTTGATTCAGACGAGATTCGTTCCAGCAGTCATAGCTCCTAAGTTGCGTACACCCCTTCGTTTTTCTATCGGATCACGTGTAGCGGGATCGACATATTTTTGTTTGCCAGAATGCGTCCCAATTGATCGCCAATGTCCGTGGATAATTCATGCCATACGCATTTTCCAATGAGCGACACTTCCTCCAGGGCCGGCCGGAATGCAACCAGCAATGTTATGCAGACACCGTCTGTTGTGTGCGGGGGCGACGATGGGGAGTGTTCCACTGAAAGAATTCCATGAGGCCGATGTTGTGGCAGATCCGCGCCGAACAGTTCAATCATGAATTTTCGTAAGGTTGAGTGCAGGCTCCGGCCCGGGTGGATTTCCACCGTTGGAAAGTGGTAGCTGTTACGCTCACTCAGCAAAATATGCAGGTTGTTGGTGGCGCGCTTACGAATTGCAACGACCACCCGCAAGTAGTTCTTGTGCTGCGAGAACTTTGTGGGCAGGATGTGTCCGTGCCAAGGAGTTGATCCGCGATTCTTGAACAATTTGGCGATCTCGATGAGCCCGACGATGTCGTTCGCGCGCAGACTAACGTCCGATACGTCGGAGATCCATTTGGCTTGGAGCGATTCTTGGTCGGCTCGTGACGGAGTCTTCAGTTCGCCGCCCATCACTCTGCCCGTCAACACGAACCGGAACCAAGACCCGCCCGCGGATTCAACCGCCAGAAGTGTCGTAATTTCAACGTTGAGTCCCGTCTCTTCGTACACTTCGCGCACAGCCGCGTCGCAAATAGCTTCTCCTTGCTCCATTCGTCCAGCTGGGAGGTACCACTTGCCTGCACACGACTTCTTCGCCTCTTGCATCATGAGCACTTGGTTCGATTCGTTAATTAGCACGCAAGCCACAATGTAGGTGATATTCTTCCCTAGCACGGGAATGAAGTCGGAGGTCGTCGAGGGCTGAACACCTTGCGCCTCGCTGGCGGCGTTCTGCTCTTCTATTGTGAAGTCGCACAGCTCGGGCGTGATGTCGTCCAAATGCAGGCCACCGAGCAACCTCGACAGACAGTCTTCCATTTTATCTGGCATTGTTGTGGAAAAAGTTGCACTTGTTCTAGGTCATTAGTTTCCGGTTCGCCTAGGCGCGCCAAGTGCTGCTCCCGTGACCTACTTTCGTTCCAGTGACAGTTTTCGCAACAACAAACTCAGTCGATTTCGAAACTATTCCCGAGCGAACCAACAGTCTAAATTGCTTCTAATTTATCAACCCGCGTACTACGCCAGCTCATTCCTTGATTTCGAAATATGCACAACCGTCGCAACTATTCCGTGCAGCAGCAAAGCATTCGCGCCCAGCCCGCGGAGACAACGATAACTGACTGGATTTGCTACTCCGGTTATGAAGCCGTCGATCGGAATTCACGTCGAATGGAATAAATTACCCAGTCAGACAGGTAGGTAGGCAGGCAGGCAGACTTAGCTAAGTACACCCAGAGCGGCCAACAACTGTAAACAACTCTAGAAATTTTCTTTCGCTTCGATGTCTTCTGTTGCGAGCGGGGCAGCGTTGTGCTCTTCCAAATGCGAGCAGTGTTCGCTAACGTGTTTCTAGCGCTTTGAATAGACTCTTGTTTTGTTTACCCTTTTCAAACCTCCCGAGCACTGGTTTACTCCATCCAATCGATTTCTCTTGCGTTGTGCCGTGGCTAGCTGGAATAGGAGCGGGTCTGGCTTCTTCAGCCTTTTGGAGATTCTAATGAATGGCTGCCTTGTTTGGATCTTCGTCGGCAGGACCACCGCAAAAACTTGTTTTCATCGTTTACGGCAAAAAAGCAGCGCACTTTTTGACTTCTTCGAATAAGATCTTTCGTTCATTTGACAATTGTTTGACAATTGATAATTGACAATTGATAATTGTCAAATAGTACGTTTTCTTTGTAGCACTGCATAGTTTAGCTCACAGTGGACTACAAAACGAACAATTTTGTTGCAAGTTGAATTCGCCCGTTTGAAGAACATATTTGAGTTGTTGCATGCGTGCTGTATGATTTCTTTCTCGAGCTACCCACTTCCGCATAATTTACAATGCGACTTACCAAGGGTATAATACAATAACATTTGTTTTTTGGATTGAAATTAACGCTTATAATTGTATCTAACGTCAGCTTGAACAAAATAATTATGTATCTAACTTAACTACAAAAACGAATGCCACTGAAAACGGTTTCTTTTGTTCAATAACGGTAGCACAGATACGTGATTAGTACTGTAGCGGGGTCACCTACAAATGTAGGTGTTCATTACAATGAAACTAAAAATTCTTTAACGATAAATTATTTATTAATACAAGATAATAATCGAGTGAACGAATCGAATGAATTTTGCAGGACGCGCGAATGACAAAGGAGTAAGACATGTCCTTGTTCATCTTGTCTCAACCTATGAGGAACTTTACAGCGGCTACAGTACGTATCATAAGAGTCATCTAGTGATGTTCAATTGAAATAGCAATCTAGCCTCTATGCAACATAATGGCCACACTTTTAATGCTTGATTAAGTCAAAGTAATTAGTAATCATTTGTTACACAAAAGTTATCAAATTGCACATCTTTACTGGGCAGTTAAACGATTGCACCAAAGAATGATACGACTTTTCGTAGGGATGGTTATTAGAACAAATCCAATGTTTACTCTTTCTTTAGGCTTGTTTCAAAATTTTTTGCTTGACTTGGCTACAATAAGAGCTATTCAAACGGTTGCCATTTTTTGACTGATGGAGGGAACACAATGGAAGATCAACGGTCGACCGTTACGCTTTTGCAAAGCTGGTCATCACGATAATACATAGAATTAAATAGTGTTCTTCGCGCTTCGTAATATGCAAAATAACCGTCAAACTAAATTTTCTCTAGCATTTAGATTCCCTGTGCTCATGCACGCATCTCATCTTATCATTGGATATCATTTATCTTTATTACCTCCAAGTTTTAATTCCGTAAAGTTTCCTGGATTTGTCTGGTTCGCTATCATTGGAGTGAAATCTTCCAACTAATGCTCGCATACATACATATATATGTATATCTCCAAATTGCCATATCCACAGCAAGTCGTACCAGAAATCCCTTCTTCCTACATTCGTGCATGCTCCACCAAAATATTGCAACAGACTTAAAAGATTTCGAATAAAGTAGTGTCAGGCAATCACATCTCACTTTATTTTGGGAATAATTAATTGTTTTGACGATGGGGACAAAATGCAGCGTGAACGTTAAGCTGAATCGTAAATCTTTTGGTGGTTCATGGAATTCAAATAGATGTACCTACATATGTATATTTTTGGATCAGAAGATTTGGATGGATTTGAAGTATACACTCAATAGATGGATATATTCTGTTTGTGGTAAGTAGAACTCGATTCGGGTTTTTTTCTCTCTCGAAAAATGTTGGTGCGCATGTTATACGAGTATATTGATAATTGGTAGGGATTAAGTGTGAATGCAGAAAAGTGTACATTCACGCGTCAATGCTATTGATAGGAGAAAAGCTGATAGAAAACTAGATATAACGCGGAGTCGACTGAATATATAGTGTTCATTTTAAAAAGTTTATACTTAGCCTTGTATTAAGAGGTTTATTAAAACATACAGAACCTATTTCTAGTTCTATTTATTTATTTTCAAAGTTGAATCAGGAGCTGAGCCTAAATCTAAAAGCAACCTAGAGTAATAAGAAGTTGTTGAAGAGATACAATTTTAAATGTACTATAATAATTATAAGAATGAAAATGCTTACAAAATGCCCATAGTAAAACGATTGTTGCATATAGCGTGCATGCTAGATTATATTCACCGTTTCCCATATGCTCTTATGTATATCTTCGCCGGTGAAGATGTTCCAACGTATGAAGACCTTTGTCTCCATCACTCATTAAAGTCATATTTGCTCGTATCAAATTGCATTTAACCCAAGACGAAGCCAAAGCCGAACCACAGAGAAAACGCAACTTCTCTTCATCGACCCTAATTTGCCACTTATGATTGCATTGTATGTACATAAATACGATAACCATGACGCATTCAAACTTTCGCGTGATTCAACATGTTTGAATTTCCCTCCCATTATTTATCTTCGATTTAAAAACTTACATTTCCACTGCTCCAGAAAAGTAACTCCATTCATACGAAGAAGTAAGTACATGCATCCGCACAATACACTATACGTACGTACATACATGACTCCAGCTCCATAGCTACCGTAATCTCTAAATCAAAACCGAGCAGATGTAATGGATATATTTATACGCTCGGTACTTAGCCCGAAACATTCAAGACTTCAAGTCTACAATGTTTTGTTCTCCTTTTGAATGACCTTAAACCAAAGACGCTTAGAGCCGATCGACCACCTGCAATCAAGGCGCGACAGAAGGTCCTTGACTTGATAGCAGGGGCGCCGGATTACTGGCACTACAGCGTGCCACTGCGGCCGCATCCCTGGCCTTTTGGGCGAGCTAGCAGCCGCAGTCTGGGTGCGAAGGCGGGTGCAGCTGAGCTTCGAAGGGTCTCCACGAGGGATGTTGTGTGCCGCGCTGATGTCCCGACGCCAAACCAAAGACAATGTGGGCACATATGCAATCACCTTGGCGGTCGGGACGGCGCGACTTGCCTCTCAGACCCGACGACAGAGCACCCGCCTTGGCTGACTTTAAGCTATTCCTACATGCTATCTATCCTACCCTAGCCTACTCTAAAGCTATCTTAGTTACTAAACTGTTGGACCGCCGTTGCAGTCGCTGTCTTCGTTGTTGCTCCAGTCACGCTGTTGGTGTGACGAGCAAGAGCCGCTGTCATGATGGGGCGCTGAAAGGAAAACAAAAGAAATTGGCAAAGATGTCGTTGTTAGAATGGAGCACCTTACCGGTGGTTAAGGGAAGTCGACGCTTTCTATGGCACGGAGGGCTGCACGCTGTTGTTGGACGCTGCCACCTATAATGCAGGGAAGCATGTGATTGTTTTTCAAATTGGTTGCAATTCAATGAAATTACCTTTGCAAGAATGCTGTCAGGCACCTTCGACGGCCGGACCACGATCGGGGACGCTCCTGGGCTCCTGATGCTGCGAGCTGCAACGAAGCTAACATGAGAAAATGGACAACAACAAAACCTAAACAAAATTACCTCTGCGCAAGTGCTGCGCGCTGGATCAACGGCGCGTGAAGAAGCTGTGCCGTGTGGGAATTGCTGGCGAAGGAGGTTTCGGAAGGAAGTGTGGGATTCAGGACACGTTTGCAACTCTTTGGAATTCGGGCGGGAGTGGGCGTTGCAGGAGGCGATACAACAGCTTCTGCAGGATGTTGTTCGCGCCGTTGATGTCCCTATTCCACGTCCGGTGGCAGTTCCCGCACACTTCGGACCGGTGCGGCGATTTGGCCAACTTGCATCGGTGCAGGCAGAAGGAGCACAGCGTCGTGGTCCTGAACTCGTCCACCATCACCACGTCGCATTCCTTGCGCCGTCTGCGGAGGGCCGCCAGCAGCCCCTTCTGCGGCAACCGCGCATAGCCCTTGATGAACCAGGAGATCTGGCCGTCTCCGAAGGCTATGAGCGTCTTGCCGCTGTCCGCAGTCGCCACGATCTTGTTGGCGAGTCGGTCGACGGCGCTTCGCGTTTTCATGTGGTGCTCCCACTTCAGCTTCGCCACCTGCCTCCGGGCATATAGGGCCTGCATGTCGTTGAAGTGGGAGAGGTGGAACGAGGTGTATGCTGTGTAGTCGCAGCCTTTCGCCGAATACGCTGTCGCCCCCTTGGTGAAATTGGCGGCAGCGCGTGCAGTCAGCCTTTGGAAGATGCGAGCGCGGTGCATCGCTCCTGCTCCGTGCCGGAATGTTCTGTTCGGCAGCAGGAAATTCGAAATGCACCAATCCGAGTCTAGGGTCACCATACCTATCATGCACCGGAGCCCCGGATCGATGCCGCACACTTTCGAATACCCTTTCTCGCGGAACTCGCGCTGTATCCGATCAAACGCGGCCTTTCCGTCGATTGATGCCTGTCGCTTTGGCCGCCGCAAGTGGATGGACACGTCGATTCCGTTTGTGGAAATGCAACCAGCGAAGGTCACCTGCTTCGAAGTGGACAGAAATTTTTCCAAGTGGAAATAATCCGTCCAATTCGCAGCAGCCGCCGTTCGTTTCACGTTTATCCCAACACTTTTTAGCAGCTCCCACCACGCATTCGTAGTGTACAGTAGGTGTTTGCGACCAAAGCTGAAACGTGGCACCAGGACGAAGCTTTTTATCTCTACAGACGAAAAGAACAGCTGCAGGCTGCGGAGGAATGGGATGAACTTCCACCATTCTTCCTTCGTGCGCATGAAGTTGAGGTCTCCGCAGCCGAATTTCGTCCGAAATTCTTTGATTTCCTCGCAGGGGTTTGGTGCGTTTTGGAACAATGCATCCAAAATCTGATGCACTTCTGCACGCGATTTGGAGCTGTACGCATGCTCGAAGTATCTCTGAACCCTGCGGTACATGTGCGTGCTCACGTTGTTCTTAAAACTCGTCTGCAATTGCTTCGCCGCTTCTTGCACCAAGGCCGTGCGCAGCCTACCCTCGTGCAACGGAATGTTGCTGTGGCTGCGAATGGCGGCATAGTCTGCGTCAATTCGCTCATTGGTCACCTTCGAGTTATCTTTAACTTGATAGAACTGTGGCAGGAAATCTGGTTCCTTTGTGAAGCCACAGTACTTCTGAGGCTCTTTGTTGATCGCGTAATTGAGCAGGATAGATGCTTCGACCATCATCTTAGACACGCACTCGACGTCTTTTTGTATCTTGTCGTACAAAATGGTGTCTTTTATAAATTTTCGGAGTCCACATTTCACTGTGAATGTCTCCTTTGCTATGCCACCGTCATTTATCAGCTTTTGACTTAGAATCCGCATCTTGCACTTGGTGCTACTGGCGCGCGCATGATCGGATTTGCCGCATCTTTTGCAGACCTTGGCTTTTGGCTGAAAAGTTATTATTGCGTTAATGTATGTCTATACAGGGAAGCTACATATCTGAGTTGCCACGGAACACCTAACATTTAGCGAATGTACGCTTCATTCATTCGCTAGAATATATGTAATATATATACACATTCAGTAGGAACTCGTTATGAGCCCCTCGTTAATGGCAACTACTCGATATAAGCAGGACACAATTTTCAGTATTTCAACTGGTCTGAACAATATAATACAAACATAACGTCACATATATTTCCATTGTTATGATAATTAATACTAATGGGTGGGTGCACTTCCAGACTTTGGTGCTGGACAGGATCTCGAGCATAGATTTTCAAGCTTATCAAATTTAGCATAGCTGTCAGTACTATTCCAGGTCGACTCCCGGGTTCGAACGTCAATTGCGGTCAGGCCTATTACAATTAAACACTCCACATAAAATCTAGCAAAGCTATGGATTTCTAACCAAATGTTTTCAGCAATAAAATAAAAATAATTTATCCACTTCCAAATTGCTGTGAGTCTAAAAAATAACCAAAACACATTGCTCCACGCACTTGACTTTAATTTTAAAATGGAAAAAAATACGTCACTTTTCCACGAAACAAACTGTTGTCGTTTCGAACAACGATTTCATATCATTAATATAGATCTTGTCTTGAATGTGTTGAATGCATTTTACAAACCTAAAATCGAATTGTTAAGGCGGCCTCAGGAGTTTTTTGAAATTATAAACATTTTTTGCTGATGAACAAGTTGAGTATCTCGGTAATCATGAATTTAAGTTTAATCAATTATTGTTATATGAATGAGTCCACAACTTTTCCTGTAAAAATCAGCGCGAGTTACACCTGTAATCTCAGATATTACACCTGTAATATCAAATACTACACCTGTAACCGATTCTGATATCACTACATCATTTTCCCCTATTCCTAAACCACGTACATCTCTATTACCATTCCTTCCACAAAGTTTATGAGTCATGTAATTATTAATGTTGATATGACTCATCTATTATTCCAATTCCATTTGATGTAAACAATCAAAGCCATTATGCTCAGTGATGACAGAATTGGATTGATTGAAACGAAATCATTAGGAATTAATTGATTTCGCGAAGCTAATTGTCGCTTGCATAAATAATAACATAATTTGATGATCTGTATACAACTCATTGACACAGACATCAAATTACTTTCAGTGCATGATACTAATTGCGAATAAGATCAGTCCGCATAAACAATAAGTACTTATAAATAAGATATCTGATTGTAGTCGCAGGGCAGTCTAAGATAAAATTCCAAGTGATGCAAGTTCGGAATAAATTAAAGTTGCAATAAATTGAAGTTGTAATAAAGTAAAGTTGAAATAAAGTATTGTGTGAAAAATATAGAGTTTTTTTTCTTCTTTTTATACAAAAGTGATTAAGAAGCACAACTCGCGCCCCCATTCAACGGCCAAATTTTGTCGTTTTTCTACAGATCCGTCACAAAATACTCGTCGTCTATGTTATAGATTAGAATTCACTCACCTCTACTTCCTCCTTCTGGGGCACCGGCTTCGCAGCCTTCCCCTTCGCAGCTTTCCGTTTTGCAGCTTTCCCTTTCGCGTCCTTCGGTGGAGTGGTTTTCTATAAAAATAGGAAAAAAGTTAATAATTTCTTTGTTGTTCACTAACAAGGACTTTAAATCGTAAAAGTGGAGATTGAAAAAAGAGAGAAAAGGTACAAGATTGTCTTACCTTAGGTGTCGCCTTCTTCGGCATCGGAACAGTTCACTAGATAAAATTAAAAATATCAACTAAACTTCTTGATCTTGACACAAGATCACACGCACTACTTGTCGGCTTTCACTCGCGATGTTGACGACTGAATCGCGATCGATTGCGCAGCCCTTCGCGATAATCGCCGTCTCGGAAATTGTGAGTGCACTTGTTTACAAACACCCGCGCAGCCACATATTGTGTTTCGCTTATCGGCAACGGGGACGTAAACATCAATCCCAATTTTATTGCTGGAATCTGAAACGCTTCAAGATTTTCACATGCGACAATATGTATCATGGCAAAGATCTTAGCAAGCCCGCGAGACCGCCATCCTAGATCCACCAACCCAACCAGCATTGTTTGGTTAAGAACCATTTCGTGTTTTGTTTATGTGGCGCGAGATTGGCTTTCGAGTCGGTAAACGACATGATTCTAAATTTTCATGTTGAGAATTTCGCCCAGTCGAAAGCTCATAGAAAATAATTGAATGGAAACAATTGAACCGACTCTTTCAATTAAATCCGTCTATTCATTCGCTGTTAATTGGGCTGAATATATGACGAGGCAACGTCTTAAGAGCTCTAATGTTCTAAGACGGGACGATTCGCGCGCCAATTGTGAGTTACAGTGCTTGCAATGGACAGCTGTACAGTGTTTGTTGATATGTTTAATCATATTCCATATTTTTTGGTTGGATGTGCTTGATCTCGTACCCTCACCTTAAAAACAAGATTGCCTGCAAGTATTTGAAATTGCTTTGATTGTTTTAATTGCCTTATAATAGTGGTGTTATACTCAAAACTAGCCTTATTTTAACAACACGTCTAAGCAAGAGTATTTGTCACATTTTTCATTTTGTAGAATATATACTTTACTGGCACTCCCTTCAACACTAGCAAAGAGTAGTTTCCAAGATTATGTTTACATGTTTTTACATAACGTTTTATAAATCGTAGACTTATTTTTGATTTACAAGCTAACGTATTTGTTAAACTCTAACACTAACGATAATACTTATTGTATACCTTCAATTTTATCTATTCTAGGATGTGTTGTTTTTGTATCTAATCGAAAACATTTATTGTCTATGTAATTGCGTTTAGAGTTTATTGTACTAAGAGAATTTTTATTTAGATCATTTTAATATTGCAATATATGAGATATTTTTAACTTGAAGATTTCGTGAAGAAGCGTTGGCATTATCAATTTCGGTAAGAATAACTGGTTCATTGGTATTGAGTATTTTAATTTATTTACTATTTTGAAATGTTAAAGTATTTTTTAACATCCCAGTTCGCAGCGGGAAGTTTTTGTAATGAGGCCAATTTTGCGAATCCCAAATTTTGACATATCTCCACGTTTTAAGGTCTCTGAATTCAAAACCATCGTTTTTAGAGAGATTTCTGTGTGTGACTGTACATTTGTTTGTTCGTGGTTATTTTTCGTTTGGAATATCACGAGAATCAAAGATGATATTGACTTGCGACGACGGCTTGATTCGACGCGAAATTACGTAACTTGAAACTGGGTGAGTTTTCAGCAAAATCGATTCAACCGTTGAGGACGAAAAGGCTGAAAAAGACAAAAAATTGCTTAATTTTGAAACTATTCATTCTGGAAAGGGAAATCGGACACAAGATGGGGACGTTAGAAAACAAGGACAAAATATACTATTTTTGTCAAAAAATTTAAAAAAAATTAATTTGGATGTTTTTTGAGATGTTCAGGTGAACAATTTTCTCGGCGATTGTCTGTTACTGTTAAAGGATAAATACATACTGTATGTATATCGTCATCAGATCGTTTCTATTCTATGCACATTTGATTGCTTCACACACAGTGTGTTCATCGTTTTGTGGTTTTTGGCACATGATTAAGTATGTGCACCGCGTCCAAATATACTTTTTTCGTACATCAAGAACCTTTTGTTGTGAGAATGTATTGGGATAAAACCAACACTAGCTGGAAGGAAAGCTTTGCAATATTGACGCTTCCGACGTGATTTGAATGGACTTTAAGGGTGTGTTTCGGCTGGACATCGAATATTGCAGGAATATATGGTTTGCGGATTAATGAAATTTTTTAATCTATTAAACGAGTCAAGAACAGGATGCTAAAGTATGATTTGGGCTGGTGCACCATTGATCACGAGCGAAACAGTGAGCACGGACTGAATTGGGGGAATGTTAAGGTATCAACCCGTTTAGCTACGAATAGATGAGCTGATGAACAATTTCTGCCTGAGTTGTTTCATGGCGGTAAATATAGCGTCTGCTGTTTTGATGTAAAACATCTAATCATTCAATATGTTAAACACGGTTGGTGAAATTTTTCTGTTCTTTTCGCATTTCGTTCTCAAATTGGAGTTTCTATTGGTGATCAAAATTCTATAACCAATTTTGGAAATCTCCTTACTGTCGTCTCAGATTTGAATGAAATTTGGCACATAAGTAGAAGACGTCAAGGATATTCGATCCTTAAAATATTAGATCGCAACACTCCCCCTCATCGATTATGGATTAGTAAGTTTTGCATCTGACAGAAGCGGTGCAGTGTAAGAAGTAGCGCGACTAGCTCGCGATCAACGCGTGTTCAATCCCCGGTCGGTATTGTTTTTGTTTTTTAATAATTGTTGATGTAATTAGTTTAAAGTAAATTAGCAATGTTCAACTACAAATATATTTATTTTTAGAAATCAGCAAATTGTTCGTTCATTTAGATATGTAAATTATACTAAAAACTCATTGTTGAACGGATGGATTATTAAAAACTGTTGTAATCGAAGCAAAACCATAGTTGACGGTAGAATCATTCCTTGTTCCTAGAATTAACACTGCGGCCTCTTCGTGTCTCAAAGCCGAATTGACGGAAAGCGATAAACCAAGACCACGCCCAACGTGGCTAGCCATAAATGCTATGGTGTTGAGTAATTGTGGCATATAGTAGATACTAGGGACGTAATTGTTTAAGAGTTCCATAAATTCGGATTGCTGTGCTCGAAGCGAAATCTTTGCAAGATGGTAATATAGTATGATTCGCACTAGTAATCTAACAAACCAGGAGACCATACTAAAGACTAGCTCGCACATGCATCCTTTTCGTAAAATGTAGTAATTTCCTGGTTGTAGAAATTATGGAACTGTTAAACAATTACGTCATGGAGGTATTTTTTAGCGTCGTTTCAAATGTATTTGTGTTGGTTGGTCTTCTTCTGTCTAGCATACATTGAAAAGCTAGCTGCTTTGTTTAAGATGTCTTCTTTTATTTGTTGATTTTTGGCTAATGCGATAACTATAAAATTTGCGTTTCTCATATGGTACACATTTTTATCCCAAATTCTATCTCATTTCACTGTGCTGTATTCTTTGTGTTTTTTTTTGCATTTAGCTCGTTCCATAGAAGTCAGGCCTTCTACGTTTCGTTCTTGAGCTATTTTGTAAACTACGGCTGTTGGGATTAGCATAGGAAGATTGTAACTGATTCTATAAGCCTTGGTTATGAGTCTAGAGACGACCATGAGGTTACTTTTTGAAGATTGACTCCAAATTCAAGAAATCCAGGAAAAATATGCGCATGCATAATTCTCTTGGTGCTCAAAAACAGCTTCTCAGCTTTGGCGGCGTTGATAAGAGATCGCGATCTTCTCGCAAGGCAACCGGAAAATCTGCCCAAGTTCAGTTTGCACACGAAGAGATGTGCACATGTCTTTAAATTGGCTTAAGCTCGCTCCGTATTGAATATGGTGACGCCAGCTGAAATTGGTCTCCACACCTTTTGAGATAGATAACCGGTCTCCTCGTCGCGTTCCACCTTCCCAGCCGCACAGAGGCTCCTGTTTCGGCTTGCAGAGCGCACTCTTGGCTTTGGGCTTCTTGCTTGGCTAGTGTAGTGCGCGACTCGCTAAAGATATTCTTTTGGTTGCGCCGTTGTGCCGTTGCGTTGCCGTGTTTTATTAGTCAGTGCGGTTCACATATCATTCAGACGCGGATCTAGATCCATGCTAGCTGTTTTCGTCGCCACTTCGCTACTCTCCACAGTTGACGAGTCTAAGGCCATCCAGCTAGCTACATAGCTCTGGCTGAGCATCTCTACCGTGCGCTTCAGTAGCTTTACTAGAGCAGCTAGCTTAGCTTAGCTTGAAAGTAGCGGTCGCGCGCGATCCGCAAAAATTTGGATCTCTCGCGAAATCGTGGATTTGCGCGTTGCGAAAAGTTCGCGTATGTGAAAAGTTGGCCGTTTTACCGATCGATTTGCAAACGTTTTAAAATGGTAAGTTGGTAACGGCATGTGTAAGAAGTGAAATGTTCAAAATCGTTTAACAAATTCGCACGGACAATTCGATGCTCGTCGTGCACGTTATCTTCGCGGCGTGCATACATACCTATCCGTCGAGTCGTATCTGCAACAATAAGATACAGCCAATGTTTGGAGTTTTTGTATCGTTGCGAAATTTCAGATCAGATCCCGTTCGCGGGCTGGACTGAGTGCACAGCAACTTTTCTGCCGACTTATGTATGTGCTGTGCACACATGAGCCAGACTACATCATAGTGGAGAAGTGTATCTTCCGTTTGCTTTCTGTAATTTAATACCTTTCGTCGGTTTTGGTCGTATTACCTGTACAGTAGTAAGCCCAAGGCATGCAAATGAACTTTGCAGTTTGGCGGTGTTTAATGTGCAGAGCGCGACGTAAACTGGAACGTTGCTCAAGATATCTGCTTCCATGAACTTGGTTCATTGACAATCTTTCACCATTCGATTTGAAGGAATCAGCGATAACGAATAGATGCTAGTGGTCTGTGTTGCACGACAAACGTTCGAAAGGTTCAATGCACAAACAAGGTGGCATCGACACTGATATCTCCGCCACGCGCTTCTTCAGATACACTTGCTCAAAATTCTAGATGCGCAGCCCAAGACGTACTAGTATTGTTCTGCGAACCGAATGTCGCCCTGCGCATTCGAGCAATGCAAGAAAACATTCTCAATGGGTAGCGACAAACTTCCAAATCGAATATTTGTGTAGGAGGCATTAATTATCGAGAGCCGCATTCGGCACGAAACAGATACCATCATAAGATACATATCGCATGCTCGGAAACTAATTCTTCTTGTTGCTGTTCTGACGGGAACGGATATTTATGCGACGTCCGTCCCAAGCAACTTCTCACCTGTGTCGATATCTGAATATGTATGTAGGCCCAGCGGAACGAGTGTTTTGTTTGCTATGGCGCGAGAAATGCAAACAAATAAAACCGGAAAAACTGAAATGTTTCGTGTGCTCGTAACGGCAAGCAACCGCTCTGAGTGCGCTGCAAGGAACCACCATATTATCTGAGATACGAGCCGTGGTGGTCTGTATTCCTCGAAGACGGCCGTAAGAATGGCCAAGAAGAAGACAGAGACCGCGCGGGTCATCGTATGGGTGTGTTGATCCAATGACATCATAAAGGTGTTAATTAAAAATTCGACTCGCTGCCGATTGCCGTGACATGCGTGCAGACTCGCGAAACGAGCCAAGTCGAACATTATACAACAGACCTTAAATGGATTTAGATGTTCCATGCGAATAAGGTAGATACGAAACGCCGGGAAGGAAAACTCGGCGGCAAGTAACATCGCTTCAATTGATCGCAAAATGTTAAAACAGCAGCTCCTCTCAATTGCGCCTTTACAATTAGACCAGGGCGGATCTGTAAAAAAGACGACTACATTTGGCTGTTGAGAGTGGCACACTGATTTTTGCAGAAAAAGTAGTCGAATAACCACGGGCGGATTTGACCATATCGCCGCCCAAGGCCTCAGAAATATTTGCCGCCCTTTTCGATAATTATATTATATGTAATAATGCGCGATTTATTTTCGATTCCCTAGAATATTTCGCTGTTTTTCATTGCGCCCGAGCTTGCAAAAAAGGAGTATCAGAATAAAAACGGCATTGGTTCGTTCGTAAAATTTCACTATTATTGCGCCCTTGCCACAAAAATAATTATTAAAATACACACACAGTAACGAATCCAAAAGTACCAAGTACCTAAAAAAGAACCAAAAAGTTCCACCTTGCGGTCTTGCTGCTATATGTAACGACTTTCGACGAAAAGAAAAAAAACATGCCAAACATAGAAACATACGAATAGTTTATCAATTTATCAAATCATCAATCTTTCATTTAACAATCATTTCAATTATATTACCATTCGTAAACGAGAAACAAAGATTCCCGAGTGATACGACACGGTTGAGAGTTGAGACGATCGCGCATCGTCCTGCAACCTACAGCTCACGAGCTAACACTGATTGTTTATGCCGTAAAGCGAAATAGAAACTTTGTTTACTTCGCGGAACTGCAGGCACGAGCGCGCTTCTGCAGGCACTGGCACGCTCCCGCCACCCGACAGTCTGAGAATACAGTGTTGTCAAAAAGAAAAACAACATTGGAAATATTGGAATTGGATAACAGTCGACAGGGAAAAAAATTTCGCCGCCCCAAATAAAAATTAAAAAGTGGCTGGCCCAAAAAAAAATCGAAAATTTGCCGCCCCCGAAATTTGCCGCCCTAGGCCCGGGCCTATTGGCAAATCTAGCCCTGCGAATAACTCGTATAACAATAATTGACTTATTCTTTCTCTCAAAACAGTGGGGAACATAAATAAATAAATCGAAATGTTTAAAAACTATAAAGGAACTCGATTTTTTCCTACTTTTCTCACTTCTAACTTTAAAACTATTAATTTTAGAGCAAAGTTGTGGGGAAATAAATGTTGCGTAATTAAATTTTCTATAAGACATGATTGATTAAAATTTTTACCCTTGCCGCAAAATAGCAATAAATATAAAAAGGGGGAATTCCTTTTTTTATCTATTTTTTGCCACTTTCTAAATAAGTAATTCTATTATTAAGAACTTCTTTAAAAAAAAGCTCGTTATGTTCGCGCTCGACAACTCCTTGCCTCGCCTTACGTATCGACAAGACTAATCTGCCACGATCATGTTTGATGATCCAGGAATCAGCCACTCTCTCTCTCTCTCCCATCAGTTTTCTTCATATCCATGCTACTTCCACACATTCATCTCATTTAACATTCCTTTTCCATAATTTCATGCTATTCAAGCTTAGTATCCTATTTTCTACTGATTGCTCTTTCCAGTCGATCCTTTTCTGTTTACACAGATGGTCACTGTTCATGCAAGATGTGTTCACAGCGCTGGTCCCTGTTTTTATTGCTATTTACTAATGAAGATACCGATGCAAATAGAAGACCCAGTCTTCGTTTTTAAAATATAATCAGAATAGCGAGGAAAGCTTTTGCTTTATTCGTAACAGAATGCAATTAGGACCTTACGGACCGTAATTCGTCTTTTTATAATAAAATAAAGCAGCACACAAATTTTCACCAAAACCGATTCAGTAGATTTCACATAATAATTTTGCAATCTAAATTTATTTAAAAAAAATCAAAATCATGCAATTCAGAAACTAAGGCATATTATAGACATTTGCTTCAGTCAGCCAAATTCTTCGCAAGACCAATTAACAAGTGCAGGTTTCAAAATAATATCGGAACTTTACGGTGGTAAAAGAGGCGTTGAAGTAGATTTGAATGAGCTGAGGTGTTTGAGTTTTAAAAAGGAAAGTACAAAAAGTAATTTAATTTAATCATGCTGCCAACGACTGAATCTGCAGCCGCCCAGCACTGTTTTAGGGTTTATTGCCAAGTTTAACAAAAACTCTTGAGGCCGCTCTAATGATCCAATTTTAATTTTGTAAGTAAACAACACCCCCCCCCCATCCGAAGTTTAACAAAAACAAATCAGCTGCTAAAATTGCAAAGACGCTTCGATTGACGCCTCAACGAAGTCAATGCGACTTTGTTTACGTGAGTTATGTTCGTAGAAAAAACTATCTATGAACGCACACACACACACATATATATATATATATATTTCTTTCTAAAAACACTTAAAATATGTATATTCTAAAGACCTCAAAACGTGTAGAAATGTGCAGAAAATTTCAATTTCGATTGTCAAGGCGATTACAAGAACTTCCCATATACTGGTGAGTTAATAAAGGGAGATCTATTCATTACTAAAAGCATACATTCCATACTATTTTCATTTTTGTTTTGTAGTAAAACCAAAATTTCACCAGTGCCCCTACTCAAGTGGTCCATTTTTGAACATACAGTTTATTGGTTCATCAAAAAACCAATTGCGCTGCCGAAAAATAATAATTGCGATTTGGTTTGTCAATATTATGAAGAGAGGCGACAAATCATTAATCTGACTGCTACTTTTGCTCACAGAATCTTCAGGTTTTAACAATAAAAACACGCGAAATATACAACACTTGCCGGAAGTTCGAACAGCACGGGCAAACCAGAGCATCTTAAAACTGATCCTGAAGAACCAAGCGACTAACTTTAAAAATGGTACTGAACCACTTTTTATTGTACAGAGCAAGCTAAATGACCTTCTGAGAGATCTGCACCCACCAAAAACAAAAGCTGAAATACTTGCTTCACGCCTCCATCAGTGGAAACTGTTGTTTCCTCATACTTGAGTGACCTTTAATCATAAACAAAGTGAACGGTTTGGAGAACATTTCGGGAAAATGACGATTCCATGAGACCGTTTTCATACAGATGATGTTCATTTGATTTGTTCTTTTTAGAAGCAGGGTCATAATATAACTTCGTAAAAATTCGGTCTCTGTTTATTGTCTCCGAAATTTGTATTTGAATTAAATACGCTTAGATAAACAGAATATAGTTCGACGTTTGTTTGGTTGAGAATGCCTTAAATGAAGCAATTTTTCCATAAATTTGAACCAGTCTACATAACAGCTCTCCAATGTGCACCAAGATGCATTCCAGACAGTGTTCTGGTTGGTTTCTTTGATTTTTTGCTTCTATGCCTGCAATGCAAAAGAATATAATTAGAAAATTTGAAAGATATTTAAATTTGGTTTTTTTCTTTACAGGCGTGTCTCCTCCTGGCAATCTACCTATTTCCAGTTTTCATAAACATCATCCTTGCTGCACCGGATGGCGGCTGCGGTCCGAAGTTCCAGAATAAATGCTCATGCAGTGAAGTAGACTACGAAGGACACAAACAATTCGTCGTGAATTGCACAAACACTGCCTTTCGAGACACCAGCGTGTTAGAATTCATGCCAGAACAAACGCAGGTCCTGATTTTCACGGGAAACTGTCTGACAGAACTCCCGTGGAATGTCTTCGGATCGATCAATGATTACAGCTCCTTAACCGTGGTAGATATGAGTAACAATCACATTCGTGAGATCAGAGGCAAGTCGTACCATCACGTCCAGAATGTGCGTCGGCTGATCCTCAATCACAACAACTTGAGTATCTCAAGGGACGACGACGAGGTCAATCATCATCATCCTCGCGTCTTTTCCAACTTCATCAACTTGGAATCGTTGCACTTGACCAATGCTTTTGCCGATAATACTTCAGCTGAACTGAGCGATGACCTGCACGATATCTTTATGAACAGCAACCTAACGAAACTGATGAAATTGCATTTGGAACAGAACGAGATCTCGCATTTCCAGGACAGAAAAGTATTTTGTGATTTGCCAAGTCTACGGGATCTGCATTTGGGGGATAATAATCTGAGGGAAATTAATTTCAACGTATCATGCATGAAGAACTTGCGATTTCTCGACTTCGAGAGGAACAAATTCGATAAGGTCAAGCCACGCGATATGGAGTTGCTGGACTCTGTCGAGGGGCAACCAGGCCGGCCTGAGCTCCTCATTGTAGACTTCGGCCTCAACCCGTTTGTCTGCGATTGCCACATTGCCCCATTTCAAAAGTGGCTCAAACGCACCTCGGTCACGATCAGGAACAAAGAAACATTGATGTGCTCGCAAAGCGACGATCGCATTATTGACTTGAATGTGCCCGAGTGCCTAGTGCAGGCGCTTCCTTCGACAGAAGACGTGACCGATTCAAGTCACACTGCCGTTCTAGTGTTTCTGCTTATTGTACTTTCATTTGTGTTGATGGCGTTGCTATTTGTCCTCGCATACATGAGCCGAGATAAAATCAAGCATGTCATCACTCCTGTTCTGGATAATGTCTCAAAGAAAGTCCACTATACTACAATAAAAGACGAAGAGTGTCCAGAGGTTCACGTGTAGAGCGTGTTCGCATGGTGAACATTTACAACGTTCAACTTGATTTGATATAATTTTTGGAAATTTCAAGGACATTGAAGTTGTAGAATATTGTTTTGGAGGAATATCAAAAGGAAAGAAAACTGTGATTTAAGTTAACTTTATGCAATAAGACATTTTTACATGCTTAGAAAACTAGACTCATTAACACATTTTATAAAAATATTACTTATAGTTTTGTCATCATTTAATAAATGAAATTTTATACGTGTGAAATGCACCGCTCCTACCTATTTCAATCCAGGAATATAAATATGGTGAGTTGAGTAGTACGTGTGGGGCAATTCTGGCGGTGATTGTCTTGAATTTAAGTTTTTCGCTTAGCAAAAGGTGCTTTTAAATAATCCGCGAAGCTGCGACCTTGTTACGTACCATAAACTAGATTCAAATTATCTTCGCGTCTTTTCTGCCCGAAATAACTAAATCCGAGGAATACCTACCTGGCAATGATTATCTGAAAGTGTAAAGCTCGCCAAATTCCGAAAAAAGCTGTTCAAACGCGTCGTCTCGCTCCAACCCTCGGATCGGGCTCAAGCTTTCGCGAATAAGAGTGATCGATCATGCCACGCTACGCGAAAAGTAGCTTTTCGATGTTCGACGTGCCGGAATTGGTGCGTGAGTGAAAGAACCGGCCGGACGTATTTGCGTGCGGTGTCGCACAAGAAAAAGGAAAATTCACATTGAGCATCATCGAAACGAGGGATAACGTTCCGTTGCACCAGAAGGTGTTGTTTAAGGATCGCATCAGGAAGGAGTGCATCTTCGAAATGGGCTTGGTGAGTCTGAACACCACGAACACCTGGAAGGCGACCGTTGAGGCGGCGCAAATGGATGCCCGCAAGGATTTAAATGGAAACGTAACTATCTAACCAAGCTGCGTTAACGGCGCAACCTTAATAACACCATCAAATGTGCGGCTGTAGTATAACTAAAGTAAATATATAAATATGTCAAATCGGGACCGCCACTATGCGGTCGACTTTGAAACAGTCCCGGCGACGCGTGTGCACACGAGGCATCTGGGGTCGAGGAGCGTCCAAAATGGTGGAGCATTCGATCTCATATCCTCGGGTTTAGGCGCGAGGTCGGGATTGTGACAACCTTTATGGTAAGAAATTGTTGGTTTCATTTATGGCTTTTCTGCTGGTGTTTTGATTATCCGGAGAAAAGATGCAGGTTTAATACAAACCTTCAACAAAATCAAATTCAAGTTGAAAGCTACATTTTGGGGATTGGTTAGTACATTTCAAAAATGTTGAAATTACTAGGCAATAACTGTCGCTCCTTCACTTAATTGCCTATATCATGGGAAGTCTAGCGAAAAGACTCAAGGCCCGCAACTTTAGTCTTATTTAAACCAGCAAAACACTTGGTTGCCGTTTATACATCCTTCAAATTCGTCACATTCAAAGATTGGGCGGCAAGCACTAGAAGCAAAGCATTACTTATGCTTTTTGGCATTATTTACGTTATACGTAGGTTTTAAGGCCGCAGTACATGCTCGAACGTTGGGATTTGGTAATCTCAGGGTGAAATTCAAATTGATGACAGTGTTACTCTGTAACGACTTTATTTTGACATTCTCTCGAAAAACAAAATGAATAAAATTAATTTCCATACACATTTTCCACTTGTAACAAGCGTAACATCTATCTTTTGAATAAATCCTCCCATTTTCTTAGTTCCACTGATCATATGAGATGTGTGAATATAATTTCTATTTTTTTGCATTAGTGTATATAATAGAACCGTTTAACAAAAAATCGATTGCCTTAATATTGAAGCCTACAAGTGCCTATAAATTTTGTCGTACTGTCATTGCTGTTGTTATACCACTATCTAGCTTATATACTTCAATTACATATTTGCCTATTTGACTTTAATTCGATGCTCTTCATCCACACCTATACGATTTATTTTATTGCTTCAAAAATTATGAATTAAAATGTATGTATGTACTGAATGAATGAATTCACACCAAATATTACAAATTAATGATAGCTGATTGCGAAACATTAATCTACTTGTGCGAAAATTTCGAAACAGGAAGAATCCGTTGCTGAGAATTAACTAATTTGATGGATAAACTTGCACAAAAACAGATTTATTTGCAATAATGTGCGAAACGTATTATAGTCAAAGGAATTTCCAGCGATTTAAGAAAAAAACGGTGGAATTGAATTGAAGAGCGCTCAGTGTCCTTTTTGGTGATTTTCGTTCTTTTTAATCAATAAATTTACCTATATACTACATCGCAAGGTGAACGTAAATTTCCTTCAATAAATTATTTCGACATTGAAACGCAAAATTGAATTGCAGACTCGTTTGCAAACATCGCCTATTCGAAATAATTGCAATTTATTTTCGTGAAATCATCACCTTATGATTTCTAATTAAATTTACATTTTGTACAGATCCTTAAAAGTATGATAATTTAATTTTAACGTGTTTTACTATTGTTTGAATTAAATTTCTTACTGTTTTGTTTAACAAACGGATGTACTTCAAACGAGAAGGAAACCCAAGACGAATTCATTTTTACATTAAAATAATTCAATGGACTGATCAAGCTATTAAAATAAAATAAAATAAGAAATACAGGTTTTCTTTTGCGTTAGGTAGTACATTAAACTAATAGTGATCACAATCATGTAACGAAACTAGATTCTACAGTATTTTTTTTCTCACTTTCTCATATTTTCTAAACTTTTAAAAAATATATAATATTTATATATATGCATATATATATTAACACTTACAGAATTCTAGGATTCCTGATGCTAAATGTACATATTTCACATGTTTGTAGCTTTATTTTACAGATGTGTATTTTTTCGCCCTTTTGTTTTACTTAATAAAGTCACTAAATTGCAAATTTTTAAGGCTGGTCCAAGCTTCAGACCCATATACTTCATCATCATGTCGGAGTTAAGAAGGAGCAGGGCTTTGCCATCGATTTCCTATAAGGGTAAAATAGAAAAGGTTTGTGATGTTTTCGATAACATAGCTAGCTTTTAGTTAGAAGGTCGCATGCAAGATTTTTGGTTCCTTTTAGAGCTATCTACCATTTTCATGACCAAATAATGCTGGGGTAGTTTACGATATGGTTCTAGCTTTTGTGTATACTCGAGTATAAATTATAAAAATTTGGGTATGAGTCCGCAGTGTTTATCGTGTACACCTTTCCATCTTCTTAAGATAATACTTCAGTTAGTAGTGGTCCGTTATTTTTGGATGTCGATCAGCTTCTTCCTTCCTCCATTTCCTACGTATCTTGTTGCCTACATCAAGGTGACATCATTTCTCTTTGCCAACGTGACGAGATTTTCAAGGCATTCCCAGGTTAATTTGAACTTATATTTGTAGGAGTTTAAAGCTATCGCGTAGTGTGTCTATTACCCGCTACTTATACACTCTTGCATGCAACAATCTATGGCTTATGCTTCCTCATGATAGATTGTTGCAAACTGGCACGGTGATCTGCAGGTGGGAAAGTTTGGCCCTTTTATTACGCGCCAGTACCTACTATCATCTTGGATCGATCAGTAAACCTAACTACGGATCTTCCATCCAGTTCAGGTTGCAGTGCTTGCCATTCATTACGTTCCCCGACTTCAACTTTGAAAGACTTTATGAAGTTTATAAATTTCAGCATTACGTTCGAGTGAGTGAGTTTGATATTTCTTCTATTTGTAGATGGTACAGAATGGTCAAGTCCCCAGGTTCGAAATCACCAGGTTCGGATTTTGCTCGCTTTTGCAGTTTTTCTTTCCCGAACAAGACTTTCGGATATTGCCAATTGTAATTTGTTAATGAACTATGCTGTATGTATTGCTTACGGAATTTCAAATACACTTCCAACAATGAAGACAATATCAAGTCCGAAACGAAACGCAATGAAACTGTCGTCAGTAAAATATACTTACGTGTTTTCTAAACAGTTCAGCATGTACGGCCAGCATGGGGTCATTTGATGCAATATATTGAATCACTTCTTCAATTGTCCAATCTATCGGTTGTCCTCGGATTGGCAGGTGTGTACTGACATTTGGTATATTTTGCGTTGTCGTAGTCGTTGTGACCGTTACAATTTGGGACGGTTCTATAAATGGAGACGACCCAGTTAAAACCGTGTCATACTAAAAAGTTTACAACATGTCGCTTTACCTGTGGGCGTCGATGGCGGCGACAAAGTTGACGATGTCGGGATTTGACCCTCATTGGAACTGTTGCTCGTCGTCGAAGACGCCACGACTGGCTCGACATTTGGCTTCTTCTTTTGCGCGGAAGGTGGCGGCGAATGTGGTTCTACTTTGATAGCACGCTTCAAGTTTTGCGAGACGCACTTCTCGCACTGATCGGGCCCTGGTTCGATCGTTATGAGATTCGGACAGGTTTGACACGATGTGCACAAGACTTCAAGGAACTCGGACATCGCGTTGTCACTCCGCAGCGACGAAGGTATTTTCACCTGGAAGGTTCGCTTGAGAATTACTAACCAAACATGAGATGCAACGCTCAGCTTACCGTGAAATTTTTGCCTGCCGCTGTCACGATATGAACATCCCCGTCGAGTCTGAATAGGAAAGGCGACAGCTGAGAGGTGTCTGTACTAGCCGCCAAGACTTCCTGGAGACATAGTTTCGCCAAAGTCTGATGTGTGGGCGCAGTCACCATTGACGGCAGTTTTGAACTATTTATCAGCGGGCCGCCCTTGCACTTCGTATGGAAATGCGCAGTTACAGGATTTGTAGGCTCCTCCACTAAAGTGTAAGACGTCCGCGTGTGCCTCTGTTTGCTTGAGCTTGAGTCCGGGCGGTTCTTCTGCCCGGGCGGCTGCATCGGGTGGCAGCTACGAGCACACCATCCAACTGGGAAAATGTCTCTTGAATCGTAGCTACACCAATAATCAAAAGCTCCTCGCCACCCATCAAAGGTCACGTAAATTTGGTCATCTTTGACTGCATCCACGCTAGCACAGCAAATCAGTTGCGGATTCTTTTTGTCGACAGCCTCTAACTTTTGACCTACTTGAAACAGATTCCTGCCCGGACCCTTTGGCTCCGGCTGGAATATTTCTGGCGGCGCCATCTGAGCACCATTCAGTGTCTTACAAAGAAATGTAGGCCAGCTACTTGCATTCATCCGGAAACCAAGTGGCGGTTGCAACATGCCTCCATTCTTCTCGCAATGTCCAATCGGGTGGATTTCATTTGAATCGACGAGGCGCCAAAAGTCGTTCTGGCTGTCGCTGCCGTCGAGCCGCAGTCGTAGGCGGGACCCTAAAACGCCTACAACGGTCGCTATGCAGGTGGACGTGACGTTTCTCGGATCTAAAGCCTCGAGCTTCATTCCGATTTTGAAATTGTTTGGCGGTGGATCGCGAGCCTGTTTAAAACAGTCTGGTGGCGCGGCTTCGCATCCTTTTTTCTGTGAAGATTTACAAAAATTGTTTAAAATGATATAGTTAAATAGAATTGCAGATTAAGAACATTCTGTTGCGATTTGCAGGATTCTGAAAATACTTTTTCGATGAAACATCGTAAAATAACAAACGCCCTACCATACTTTATACCGAGCATCCGATTCCGATGTGAATAATTTCTGTGCACATGGGACGTGTGTAGTAGAAAACAATTGTCCAATTGGACACGAACTTGCTTTACCTACAAAGCAATGAATTTTTGCAGTTTAAGAGAAACAATGTCTTTCAGCACATCGCGTGGACGGGAAACAATGATTCGCAGGCAGATTCTACGAGATCGCCGAATGCCCTAAGCATACATGTACTGTTTCTTGGACTATTTCACCGAATTATTGATAACAGCTTGCTCACTCTTTGAGCAAGTTAGAATTTAGCGACAACTTTCTTCAGAACGGCTTGCATGTGTCCAAGAAAATATAATTTGACCAGTTGGAGTTGACTGAAAAACTACGAACCATATGGAATGCTTCAAAACATTGAGCTGCAATGCAATCGCATGCTTGTGCCTTTGATAGCTTCTAGAAGGCATCTCTTAGATGCTTATGTGAAACTGCAAATGGGCACATCTTTACAATTGGCAAACCAAGTTTAGAACCGCAATCATCTCTTAAGCTAACCATACATAAATGATCAATCGGTTCGCATTTCTGGCATGAGTTCATATTCCCTTCCCACTCTGGGGACACACCGAACTGGGCGTTTATGGCTCGCTTTAGGTCCAAGATATTGCATGCTCCAAAGCAGCCGTAGACTATTCAAATTGCTCAGCTATGCCTACAACGAGCAAATCGATTTGTTACACATTTCCGCGGTGAATTAGTCATGGACTTGGCGTTGCTCCCGCGAAAAGTGCTCTACTCAGTTACACGTCACAACGCCACAGGCAATAGCGCAATCGATTTGCAAGTAAGATCCCTGCGCGCCCTGATAAGGATCTACACGGCCTTTGCATGCCATCATTCAAATCAATTGTAGCCTTGCCGTCGACATTATACATTTGTTTGCATAATTAGAAGCGGCAGCGGATTCAGATTACCTTCAGGTAGTCGTCCCAATCGAAAACGTGGAAGCTCTCGTATTGGAACGGTCCGGTCGGCGTTGGTGCCGGACTTATCCTCGACGAGTTCCTCTCCTGTTCACGATGGCTGTTATTATTGTTGTGGCGCGAGTTTGTGCCATTCTTTTTCTGATGCTTCGTCATGCACAGCGTCGAGCAAAACTCCTTGTGCGTAGTCGTGCCACGAATCACGTTGTCGCATTGTATGCAAACTCCCTTGCGATAAGCCTTCCGGAACTCCACGATGCACGATTCCGAGCAAAACTCCTTTTTACCATTCTGAGTGGGCAGCACATACTGCAAGGGCGTTTTGCCCTCATTGCACCACGTACACAGCGCTGGCTTTTTTGCAGGGCGTCCCCGCGACTTGGTCCCGTTGGCGGATCCTGGCGACGTTGCTGCGGCATTCGTGCCGGCGACTCCATTAGCGGCATTGGCGTTTGCTGTGCTGCCGCTTGAATCTCGACCGCTCGATGACATTTCGCTGGAGATTAAGTCAAATTGGAATATAGTTCCACATCACCGGCAGAACGCGTCGATAGCGCGAAATTAGAATAATCTTTAAAGTTCTGCTTAAGACGATTGCACAAAAACGCGTATTTAGTGGTATTTTATAGTTTTTTCGCGAAACTTTGGCTTACTAGGCGACAACATACACAACATCCGCCATATTTTTTTTGCAAACAAACAAAGCGATTTTAGGACGCGCTCAGATATTAGGCATTGGCCATTCAGCCTCTGGCGGCCAGTAGACGCGGCTTGTAGCGGTTTATTTTGAATTTGATATGATCAGCCGAATGCAATCTGTACGTATTTAGGGCGAGAGATTTTGAATCAGTTTATCAATTATCATTTTCAAATCGGAAACTTGCAATGAAGATAACAGTGCAGAAAAAATCAATCCACAATTGTATCTTGGCAGCCTCTCAATGTAATCACTTTATGACAATAAATTCATCATGTTTTCGATGCAACAAATTTATTTTTCACATTTAATTCAAAGCGGTAAAATTTACGTGTACAATACGCTAACATGAGTAATCTGTTTATATTTTGCTAACCCAAATTGGTTTGTAATAACCTCAGAGCATACATATCTCATCAGTCTGCAGGAAATACTAGTTTTAAATTTGCAACATCTCACTCGTGACGGATAAAGAATCTTTAGACAACCTTAATATCGGAAATTAACTTTAAATTGAAATTGAACAGACAGTAAAAATTCAAACCAATATATCTTCGTTAAAACATTTAGATGGAAACAATAATGATGTTAAATTAACCTAATTTTCATGATCTTAATTATATGAGATTGGGAAATAAAGACAACTCATTCTAGATTATAGACGAAATAACTCATCGATTTAATAACAAACTCCATGCATGATTGAATTCAAAGACAGAAACTGATGAGAAATAATAAAATCAGCTTGTAATTGAAGGCTCAATTTGGTTTCAAAGGAAATAATTAAAATATACAACAAGAAACAGTTGTTATTCTCAAAAGAATGAAATAATTTTGAATCACAAAATTCCAAGGTATTTATGAAACTTAAACTTGAACCTTGATTTTGTAATCAAAATTTTTATTAACATAAAAGGCTGGTGGAACAAACTTATGTTTATATATGAAAACAAAACAATCAACTGAAAAAAGTGAGTATTCAATATTATCATAAGTAATTTCTAAATTCAGCGCTTCAATCTGCCCAACATAAATTGATCGTATATTTTTTGTGGTATTCCATCCTATCAATATCAACCAATAAGAGTATTGATGAGCTCATTCAATTTCTTCAATTTTTCATTGAATTTTATTATTAGTAACAGCGCGCTAAAGTGAATTTTTAGTGCGAATTTCGTGCACGTTTGTGATGTACGAAATGAAATAGATTTTGCGTGCTATATCCCAAAGGAAGTGCAATCTATTCTTTGCATTTCTCTATTTAATATCGCATAGTAGTGCGACACCTCGTAATGTCCAATGACGAGGATTAAACTCTGTTTCAAAATCAATGGATCCAACGTATTTCTGATCGGTTCGCTGCGGCTTTCGATATATAGGACATTCATATAGTTTTGGATCCTTTCCGGCCGTTGTGTTAATGGCATAAATGTATATAACTGGCATTTGCTCGTAGAGAACTTTCGCCTTCGACTCAATCAATTTGCCAGTACGTCTATCCAAGGACGCACCTTAAATGCAAACCAAAAAAAAAGAATTGAAATTGTGCTGAGCGTATCTTAAATTCCTGGTCTGAAACCATACAAAAGTACATACAATTTTCAAACAAAATATTGAAGCAATTTCAAGTGTAATAACGAACAGTCGTTGCTGCATTGAGAACTGATATGCATCCTTGTTTAAATATTGATATTTGTAATAATAGGATTTTATAAGCCGATTTTACACTCACGTGACCATTAAAATGATATTTTTTCGGTTTCTTTAATTGCAAAGCAAACTATTATTTCATCTCAATTACCTTCCAAAAACAGACCGTGAACGTATACTCCCTCAGTTGGTGCATCGTTAATGTCTTCTTTGTTGTAACGGGTTATCTGATTTTGTAGCACAACTGAATCCAAAGCCCATCCTTTATGAGCGCGAGTGACTTCCTGTTAAGTAAGGAATAGTGGAAATTTGTTACTAACACCAACATTTGATATCTTTCAAGGAAAAATGCATGTGTTTTTCAATTTTCAACCAATTATGAAAATTATACAAAAAATTTTCGTTTCGAACACAAGCCACCCAAATAAGTCCAATACAGCGAAATGGACGAAATTCTAAGAACAAATGGACTAGGTTTGGAATGGCCGAAAAAACTTGGAAAAGTGCATTATGGAAAGCACGGAGTGAAATGAAACGTAAAGTAAAAAAAAATATAAAATGTAGTATTTTTTTCTTTTTTCTTTCTATTTAATAGAATTAAACGATCTCTTAAATATTTATTTTCTGATTTTGAAACATTTCACTTACTTGTCGCATTGCTGTTAGAAATCCTTGTGGATTGAAAAATCCGGTCATCCAAAACACCTAAAACCAATGAAATGAAACGTCTCGGTGAGTAAAAAAGGTCATTTAAAATAACATAAAATGAAAAGTCCATTCAATTTATTATTGCTCTGCAAAAGCCCCCAAAATCCTACCATACTTACTTTCGGACGATCACCGAAACACCAATGCCGAAATTGTGTGTTTCGCTCGAGTAATTCCGTATACCAAAACCCAAGCGTAGTCGATTCCCAAGATATCTGAAAAGGAATAAAATGTTTTTTAAGAATATTTTCTATAATTTCTAAGGAAAAGGTAACGTTATAAACAATACGTGAGAGTAGAATAAATCAATTAACCTTCATCCAACTTTCGGGTATTCTTGCGTCGTACATAGCATCCAGAGACTCTCGAAGTCCTTGGCTCATAACAATTGTTCCATCAATGGCCAGCTTCAAATCACACAAGCATGAATGCACCGTTTTAATGACGCGTTGCATCCGATCGATCTCTTGTCTAAATTTAGTAAAAAGAATCAATACTAACAAATAATTTTCAATAATGTTAAAATAGTCGAATCAAGGCGCAAAATATTTAGAAAAATCAATGTTTGAAATCAGCTGAATAGCTCAGCGACTATGATCAGCTGTTTAGTTACCAAAATCTGAGCTGTTGCATTTTTCCTTCATTTTGTTGAAACCAGAAAGTCGTAGGCAAAATTAAAATTTCATTTGATAATTAAAAACAAGGGAGGTGGCAATTTTTTATTATCATGGTGTATTTTTATCTGGGCTAAGTACGAGTGTAAGAATTACTAAGTAGAAGTGGCATACAAACCGATCACAAGATTTGAAACAAACATAAGATGTGAAGTTAAATAAAACCATTTAATTAAGAATAAAGAAAGTCTTTCTAATAATTTTGAATTTTCTTTAAACTAGACTTAAAAAATAGTTTGTAATCACTTTGCATCCCGGAGCTTACATGAATGTGGGAAATACTTATGTAGCAATGCACACCAATTTAGCCCATAAATTTACCTCAAGAAAATATTCATGGGAAGAAGTGCTCCCATTCGGTTGAGATTCTCCTTTACTTCATATTCATTATAAATCGGGGGCAACTTCCGTAACATATCCTCTGCAAGTTGGTAGACAATACTTTCACGTGTTTCGCCACCCGTATTACCACCTTCCTTTGGCTGCACGCTCAGAATTGTGTCTAGAATTCCTGTTAAAAATTAAATTATATTAAAAGCCATTGTGTAAAGCGAGCGTATTTTGAATGTTCACCTTTTGCCGAATTTATTTGGTACGTAATATCAGCGTTCGAGTGCAATCCAAATACTTCTGGAGTATCGTTGGTTGGTAGATTCGTAATGTAGTCTATGAACCCTTGAATAGTCTTTGTAGCTGGAACTTTGTATCCTTTGTAGAATTCAAACTGTGACGTCAGCAGCGCCTCACAAAACCACACTTGAGTGAATGTTGTCAGGAGGCGCTTATCAAAATCGTCTGTGACGCGACCACCGTATTGAACTTCGCCCAACATGTAACATACTGTTTGCCAAGATACTCCTTTCTTGGGATCCATTTCATCCAAGTGATTTTGAATGAACTGAACACTGGCTGCAAAGTCTGCCTGATTGAATTCATAGGGGACGTTCCACCCAAGTGGACCGAATTTGCGACGTTCCTGGACGATGGTATGAAGGAAAGCAACTGTGTATAGAAGAGGTGGCCATTGAGGGGCCGATGTGTAGTCCAGAAAGTCTTGACTGAACGACTGCGAATGAAAAAGACATTACAAGCTACTACCCAAATATGTTTTTTAGGAAAAGGAATAAACCATATTCCTTTGCATATTCATTACCTGATAGCTTCGTTTCATGCTTGCTCGTATTCCTTGTGGCGGCTCATTGGTAAATTTGATGGCCATTTGCAGAAGTCCAATCGGGAACTCATTATGAACTTCAGTTGTCACCCACAAACGAAAAGAGTCCTCTATCCTTTCAGTTTCCACTAGCATATCAATGACTTCAGCACAAAAGCTCAGCGACAAGTGAACGTTCTGTAAAAGGACCCATCCACCCGCATTCATCGAGTCTGTGATAAGTTTTCGAGCATGGTATTCTTGCCCTTGCCCCATCGACACAGCTCGGAGACCTATGATTTAGGAATGCAGGTATGATCGATCATTTTGAAAGTTACCGAATCTTACCGATTTCCTTCTGTTTTGCTAGATTTCCGATTTGAGTGGTTGGATCAGATCCAATCGACAGAAGGCATACAAATGGAGTACGAGGCTCCGATTCGGACCACGTTGCTTCCAAATCGAGAATAAGCATTTCACTGTACTCGGCACCCAACGACTCTAGATGATAAGCATGGGACGCAATTATTAGAAATATCGCAAATTAGATAGAACAAAGGGGGCGAAAGAAATTGAAGGCTGCAATAAACCCGATTGCAAGTTAACAAGATAAAAGGCATACACTGCAAACAAGGATTCGCATAGCTAAAATTGAAACTCATGTCCTGTATTGTACTTTGTTAGGAAGCCGCGGTCAAATGCATAGTAACATCCAACTCTACTTCTTTATGAAATGCATCAATGCAAAACATAAACGATAGAACACGAAGTGAAAAATTGAGTAAAACTTTTCCATTTCAAACAAACCGCATTAATTTTCTATATGAGCTTCACTTATTTTCTCTCCTGATTCATTTAATTCAGAGCAAAAGCAAGCAAGGCCACATTGTGGCCAACAACAAACCTTCGACATATTTCTTAGCTTGAGAAATGGTTCTATCGGGACTCCAGGATCTAACCAACAACAGCTTCCTAAAACCATCCAGAGAGTCCTGATAGCCGCAAGGTATATTTTCTAGCTCTGGCTTCTCCGACTCGTACCAGACCCTCCAATCCTTTTCGTTGGATTCGATCTTAAAAACAAACGAACAATACAACAACCAGGTCTTCATGCCTCATCACATTCACTTACTACTTGGAGCAAATTGGAAAACGTGGCAAGTTTGCTAATTTCAACCAAATTGAGCCAAGTTATATCAAGAATCCATCGGAAAGGTTTCGGAGTGACTGCATTCAAGTCCAACGATGCACCGCCTTTTATGAATGCCATGAACTCTTCGTGTGTGATGATTTCTTTATGGTAGTCTATTTTGATTGCCAGCATCAAGGTGAATAGCTGTTTGTGACGTTCGTATAAGCTGCGACTGGTGAAGGACCAAACCTCGTATGTAAGATATTTCAAGATGATATTAATCCTCTCCTCGGTTATGTTGCTCTTTGTGGACTTGGTGATAGAGTTATTGAAATTAACCAGAAACTGTTTCAATGAATTCTGATACATGATGTTCACATTGCTCATTTCCACAATTAAGAAATACAGGATTGATCCCCGTGCCGCTACAGCTCGAAACTCTTCGCGAGCTACCATTATCTTTTTCTCAGTGACTTCCGAGATTTTCAGTTTCTGATTCACTTCTTCTGCAGTTGTTTTGGTCTCCTGAAGAACTTGAATCAAAGCTTCATCGTCCACTAAAGAGCCTTGAGACGAGCTCAGCCGGTACAAGAGGTTCGCCTCCAGCTCCTTCATACTTCGTTGGTTTTGCATTACGCTCTCAAACAAGGCCACTCTTTCGGCTTCTAGATCAGCCTTCTCCATAAGGATGACTCGCCCCAGCAGTTGATCCTCCAATCCCCTCATTGTCACTGTGAAATCAATCACTGAGGTCTTCGCACTTATTTCTGGACTGAATGCCGGATTCGGCAGCTTGGTGGTGATATATAACATGAAGCCCGGCATTACATCGCATTCTTTGTCTCCGACCAAGACTTTTTCAATGCTTCCCGATTTAATGAAATTTTTCTCCAACACATTATCTATGACAGGATCCAACTCGATTCCTACGTCCTCTATAAGAAGCGGCCGCCCCAGGGACAAACAGTCTTCCAAGTGTGTTCTAAAGTATTTGTGGTTCAGAGAAGTTATCTGGAGCTCGTTCTTGTCCTCCTTGCTCTTTATCCAGATCTTTCCCTGGCTTTGTGGGTCAATCAGCAATGGATAGCTGCTGGATTTTGTTACTATCAGAGCATTTTGAACGGATAGTTCGTCATTCGGCAGACCCTGCAATGTCCATTCCGAGACCGTTCCCGAGTCCACCAGCATGTTAATGATATTCAAGTTCAAAGTATACGGGATCTTGCGTTGCTTTAAGATCGTCATCCAGGTTTTGATCAGATTAGCTCTAAAGTCCTGATTGTAGGGACCACAATATGAAAGGAATCCGGTTGCTAAAAGTACATCGCCCACAAGCTTTCCTAGTTGAATTTTGAACTCTTTGCTTTGATTAGTCCAACGCTCTTTTTCGTCCGTTAATCCATTTATAAGAGCAGTCGCCGCAGTCATTTTTCGCAAGCAAACATTCGCCGCGTCCGTTAGACGCTGCTTTTCACTCACCGCCGAGTCATACTGCTCCTTCACCTCTTGCAGGGCTGTTTCACGCTCCAAGAGCTGATTTTCAGCTGCAGCTAAGTCTTCCATTGCAACCTGAAACCAATCGATTTTATCATATAGCGCATTTTCATCATTTATCAACGGCAAACTCGACCTTCAACCTGGCTTCCTGCATAGTAAGATTTGCTTTCAGAGGAAGCACCTCCTTATTGACGCCATGGAAAAATGCCATCGCTTTCGTCCACGACAACAGTCCAGCAACATCACCACAAACTCGCCTAGCTGTATCCATGTTATAGTCCTCCATGCGAAAGTACGGCTGCAATAGATCAATCATTTCATCGTTAATCGTGTCCTTGGGGTAGTTTTGCAGCTGCAATAAAAATGTCGTACTGGCCATCATCTAGAAGAAAACAGTTTTATTAGTAACTAGCTCAATCTGATTCAGCCGCATCACCTTCAAAGATTCTTGCCAAGATGGCTTTGGACAGGGTGCATTTGTATCAGCAATGCAAGGATGGAGCTTTCTTTTAAAGAGAATCAAAACGCAATCCATTATTCGCATAATCAAATGTGGCGGACGGCCTAGCTTGCGCACAGTAGCAATATGTGCGGGTTTTATAGTGTTCAGCGCTGCTTCTGCTTCTTCCAATGCAGGCTTAGCCGCTTCCAGTTTTTCCTCAGCAAGCGATTTTTCATGAGCGATACATGCAACCAAGGCCTCTGCCTTTTCTTTAACTATCTGAACTTGGTTCTTCACAATCTCGGCTTGCATAGCACGTTCAGTGACTTCGAGCAGCACAGTCTCTGCTTTCTTCGACGCTTCTGCTAGGTCCATCTCCATCACGGCCAAATCCTTCTTCAATATCTCCACGGATGCAGAGGCTTCCTTGAGTTTTTCCAATCCGGTGTCCATCTTCTCTACTCCGTCGCCAAGCTCCTTTTGCTTTTGCTGATAGATATTCTTGTAACCCGCAATGAAATTCAGATATGACTTGGGCGTCACATGAGTCGCCCGTCTAAACCGTTGGAAGTAGTCCACAGATGTGTCGGAAACTACGTCCTGAATGGATCCCAGAGCATTGACCAGCTCATTTTTGGTTTCCACAGTGCACTCTATATCAAAGTCCGAGAGGAAATGTTTCGCCACTGACACTAGTGCGTCCTTGGGCCACGGTTCAAACCAATCGATGGTACAACCAGACACTAAGGCTGGGAAACGTTGCACCCTTGACCTCCATGTTTCGCCAACTGGCGAAAAGCAAAACACCACATGCAGATTGTGGCAGGTTCTTTGAAGGAAGTACTCCATAACACTTTCAGCAGTCGCCGTTTTCCTTTGGTTCTCCCTTTTCATGATTGGCGTCAGTTCCTGTACTATTTCGGCCTGCTCGTCTCGGTTGAATAGGTTTGAAATTACACCCGACGAAAGGATGTTATTTAGGTATTCCAAGAAACCTTCTTCCTTGATGTCCAAATCAGAAAACAAGAAGGTAGTTCCCTTTCCCTGCACTCCACATGTCCTGTAGAGAAGCTTCAGATCCTCCAAGAAGTTCGCAACATTGTAGGACCTTGTTAAACTTATTTGAAATGTTTTATATCCGGCAATGAAAGAAGCAAGCTTGGTCAGACTTTGCTTTCCAGACCCTCCCACACCCACCAACATTACATTTCCTCTGGGATGTCGAATAATTCGCGAAATTTTTACGAGGTGCAGCATGGCATCTGGGAAGAATACCAAGTCCATCCCCGATCCGCGAACCATTTCATTGAACTGCGACAGGAACATCACTAATCGCTCTCGTAGCACTTCGTGTGCAAGAACAGGCTCATACACTTTCGGAAGCTCCATGTCGGCATCTTCTCCCTCCTCTCCGGTTGGCTCTGGAGCGTCGCGCATGAAGTCCACAAACACAGGATTCGGCCGAACCATTTCGGTGTAGTTTTCACCCAGCTCTTCAGTCACCAGGAACATCAGCTCTGACCTGAACCACTCTTTGTCCGCGGCGATTGTGAAGCGATCAGCGAAAACCCTCGTGCACTCGTGCTTCCACAGAGAACACAGAACACTTTCGGACGTAATTACTGTGGACAAGGTGCCGATCATTCCCTGCCAAATCCTCGACAGATCTCTCAAGCTGAAGACGTAGTGGAACTTGGCTGGTGTGGGAAGCAGCTTGTTTCTCGTCCTTTGCCATAGGTATCTCGTTAGTAGAATGAGCCTTTTGACGAGATTTCTTACTTCAGGAATAAATCCTCTTTTCGCATTGTAATGCCCCTCTCCCACTACGCGGAAGATCTTGTCAATCGAATCATTATCAGGTATGTTACAATTGAAAACGCTGAACTGCCTCTTCAATCGCGAAGGAACGTCGTTTCTCCCGCCTCCTGGCAAACCCATCGCTGCAACGAATTGCACATCCACTATGTTGGTGAAGTCGCCAGGCTTTTCCAAGCTGTAAAAGCCCTTCATGTCCATTGTCTGCCTGACTATTTCGTTGGTGATCTGGTCGCCCCAAACATTGATCTCAGGCAGGTTTATATCGTCTATGAAAACAATCAACTTCCTGGAGCCGGGCGGGCCAAACGTGTTGCCCATCCTCTTTTCCACGTAGCTCTCAATGGTTTTCTGGAACTGATATGGGCTAGTAGCGGAAGAAAAGTTGAATGACCTTCCCATGTAGTTCTCGGGGCTCGCTTTTTTCATAAAATGCTTCATCATCACTGTCTTCGCGGTTCCTTGCTCCCCAATCAGCATGACGGCCCGCTCTTTATTCTCTATGGTATTTATCAGGTAGTCGATGCGAACGTTATCTACTATGGGCACTAATATGCTGAGATAGTCTGGAGTGGACATTTCGGGATACATATAGGGTGTGATGAGCGTCTTCCAATGCTGCCAGGACCCAGTTGGTGAGACAAAGAAATCGAAGATGGTATTGTCGGGCCCGTCGGACCGCGCGAAATCCAAGTCCGGAAACGCTTCCCTCACAAATTGGTCCATTTTTACGCGATCTGCGGTATGCAAAAATGCTCCTATGCCCCAGGCTAGTGCGAAAATGTAGAGACGATGCAGATGTTCAGGCGAACATAAGTCCTGTTTCTCTTCGACTTTGTTCTCCTCGAGGACGTCGTCTTCAATACAAACTAGACTTTAGCGATTCAATCATATATTTGAGGAGCTATTTTACCTTCAATGCTGTCTTGGCTCGTGAGTGCGACATTAGCATCTTCCTCTTTTTTCACGGGCACAAGTCCTTCTAGTATGAAGATCATTTGCTGAACGATGTTACACTGCAATACTACCATCAATAAGTTCAAATTTTGTGTGCACCAGTTGTACAAGTTTATAAATGTTATCTCAAATAGTTCAGTGAAAACGGTCCTTTCTCCTGGTGATCGTCCCTTCAGCCAAGCGTTAGTAACTGCAAGTAAATAAATTGAAATCTATAGGCTACTTATGTAGGTATATTAACATTGTCTTTTCTCAGATTTGTTGATGTCCTCGATTACGAACGCGCCTTTGCTTCGTGAATTTCGTTCCGTACGTGTACGTGGGCCACACGGACTACAATCACAGTAAATTAAAAAGAATTCTCAACGTTTACTCACTTGGCTTCCAATCCAATCCTGACGAACTCATATACACCATGCCGTTCCTTGAGACTGTGGCTGGCGACGCATTATCAATATTATGCGGCTCGAAAATTATTTTGCAAGTGGGTGCCATGGATAGCCGATCGCCATTAGCTAACGTCAATGTTTTATTATCGTCTAGCACTGAGTTGAGATTTTCAATCCAAATACTGTCCACCGGACCATCGAGGACCAGCCAAACGTGCTCGCCTTTTTTCAACTTTAACGTCTTTCGCCACAACGCCGAGAAAATGCCGTCGGTCCAATCGTTTGTGGCCACGTCCAAGCGCCCAAACATTTGGGCGGAAGTGATTGCTTTGGGATTCATTCGCATCTCCCTATGATATAACAAATGAGGGGTTACTGAAGGATTTAAGAGGTCAAGCTCGCTAAAGTGAATTTCAAAGTAGGTTTTTGGCACATTTTTGAAAGTTTCGCTTATTATTGAGGCACAGATACCTAAAACTTCACACTTTAGTTTCTCCAATTCATTAAATATTTATGCAACACTCATTTCGATAAATATAGCTGATAGCCGTCAGAGCACTATACCTGTGAAATTCTCCCATTTGTGTTAGAGCTTTCATGAGTGTTTGGATGCAAGTCGTCTTGCCTGCTCCGCTAGGACCCAGTGTCATGATCCCGTGTCGAACTTTTTGCGTCTCATACAATTGGATCAATTTGAGAGCCCAAGGTGGATGGTAGACCAGGCCAGCTTCCTCTGCTTGCTGTGCAATCGATGCTTCCAGCTCAGGATAGTTGGTCTTCTCCAGAGACTGTTGATCATAATCGGTGTAAAAATAACAACAAAAGACATATGCAAATATTGAAGCTTAGTATCATACCTGGTTGGGAAACAAATCAGTTACAAGGGACATGAACAACGGTTCATCCTCGTCAATTAGTTTGGAGAGGTTCATGTCCCTCAGCACTCGCATAACAATAGTACTTTCGCTGTCGCGTGAGTTCCGTCGCTTGGATGCTCCCAATGTTCGTAGAACAGAAAGGATGTTTCGTAATCCGAAGTCGTAGTGCACCTGTTTAGTCAGCTGCTCCTCACATAATTTGTAAAGCGTGTAAAACTTCCTAGCCAGCGTTATGTTCTCCAGGAATCCGCATGACGCCAATTTCACTCGAATGATAATTTGCCGATCGGGAACCATCATCGCCACCGTTCGGAATTGAATTTTCAGATTTTCAGGCAGCTCTTTTCGGCCAGCATAGCCTGGATTCTGTGGAATTGAATAGCATTAAAAGCTTGTTGGCACACACAAAAAAGCTATTTTATCTTATTCGACCTAACTTTGCCGGAAGTCCTATTAGTTAATATGATGAACAGCCATTTGAAAAATTTCAAGAAATCATATTCAAAAGAATCTTTAATTTTCACTAAGTTCTTGACGATTCGGATTTTGAGAGTATTATTAATGACTTAAATTCAAAACAAATCGGTTATCAACAAATATCATACCATTGTTATAAAAATCCCGAACTCCTGGTTCACATCGATCGTGTCGCCATCTGTGAAAACGAAATTCTTCTTTTTCTCTTTTTTCGCTGTTAAGACCACCGCCACTTGTTGAGCCGCGACGGAAAGCACAGGTAATTCAATCCGGTTGAATTCATCAAAACAGCCCCAGGACCCGGACTGGGCAAGACCTTTGTATATTCTGCCCAGGCCCCTTTAAAACAGAGCAAATAAAACTATCAAGGTCTAGAAGAAACTTTGAGGAAAACAAAATAACACGGAGCTTGCAACCAGACAAGATGTTTCTGCTGTTTCTGCCATCTGTATGGCATTAGCTAAAGAACAGCTAGCCATTTATCTTCATACTATTATTATGTAAGATATTTGAACAACGTACCTATAGTCCATTTGATCAGAGCAATTAAACACCACCACATACTTTGCCAAGGTTTTCCCCATATCTTTAACCGTCTCTGTTTTGCCAGTCCCCGCCGGACCGCAAGGACTGCCCCCCATGCTTAGCGTCAACGCTTGAGCAAGTGTAATGTAGCAACTTTAAAAAACAGAAAATTAGTGGAGTTTTAACATAGCAACTTAAAAAAAAAAACAGAAAATTAGTGGAGTTTAGTACTGAGCCCAAATTGGTCTAATGAGCCGCAGATAATTTGATTTGAATGAAAACGGGAAGATCCGAAGAGAAGGCATTGAGTGCGGAATATAGTTGCTGCAGTAATCTATTGCACTTGTCATATGAATGTCCTTAGGTTTAAAAATAAGCCAACTTCAAATCTTTTCTTCGAATTTTCAAGATAAACAAAAAAATTTAACATACCGATCAGTTAGCGGAGTAATAACCAGTCGTTCGGTACACCCTAAATACTCATTCTGATAAGTGAACGTAACATCGGTTATTGAGATCCACGTTTTGTCAATATCCTCCTTGAAGTAGAAGCGACACTGTTTCAACCACTCGAAGTCATTTGCTGAACGAATATTCATGCGGCACTATAGAAGGAGAAAAGGACAGTGTTTCACATTTCATTTTTACTGTTACCTCACAGCAACGCCTACCAAAATATCAAAAATGTCTCTCTGATGGACATGGATTGTAATCAAAGTTTCAAATTTAGTTCTCTCTATTTTTGTTAAATCTCGAGTAGTTTGATCGATTAACGTGTTCAAAAGTTCCAGAAATTTGTTGTTGGTCTCCGACATGACTTTACGTTCATGTCTGGCTTGCATCAACGCCATTTCAGCGTCACGAGTCCATATCATCTGTATTCCCAATAGGCCAATCTGGGCTGGCATCTTTTCTAGGAATCCCAGCAAAGTGAAGTTGGGATCGTTCATGCTTATGTACGCTTGCCGAATAATAGAATGCAAAGACTGTTGTGATGTCATTAGGAGAGACATTAGCCAGGTTTCTACGGACCCTTCCGCCCTGATTGCACGATCCAGTGGAATAGTTTCACCCTCACTGGATACTATTGCAAGCATCTTATTGTACTCAATGTCGTGGAATTTCACGTATCGAATGTTGTCGAAAATCGATAGGAGATGATTTTGTATTGTATGCGAATCGGACGCCTGGCCTAGAATTTCCAGTAAAGCTGGATCAGAAACGAAGAAAAACCTCGGGAACATCATTCGCTTGCGCTCTAAATATCCACTCAGCGACTTTTGACAAATCTCTAACTGCTCCTGAAGGTGAGGAAGCAGTTGCTTCAACAAATCGTCACCCACACAACATGCCACCACTCCCGGCGTTTCGTGTGCTCGTTGCATTATCTTCTGCCAAGACTTGTCGATTTTCGAAAAGCGTTTAGCTTCTTTCGGCAGCTGCTTAGCGATGTCACCTCCTACGAAAACCGCTTCCAGATAGACCCACATATTTTGCACAAGCAACCAACGTTCCAGAATCTCGTTGGAATTCGATAAATCGTACACCCACTGCTGGATTTGCTTTCGGAATGGTGCGTTGTACCTATTAGATAGCAACGATCCTAAAACCATCAAACTATCCTCAAGCTGACCGATGGTCTCAGCAGTAGTGTCACCACGCAGCAACAGCTCTCCCCGATTGTTGAAGCTCATGAATTGCAGCTCGTGAACTGACCATTCATTGGTCACTTGTTTAAGCTTGGCTTCAATGTCCTTCTCTTTCAACGCCGAAATACAAATGTCTTCAATGTCTTCCTTGTGCTTCAGTAACGGTGCCTCCAAAATGTTCTTCAGTGAGAATCCTTCACTATCGAATTCAAACGTGTATTGGGTGACATCCATGATTCGTTGCCAATGACGCGGCTTCATTGCTTTATTAGCCATCAACTCCAGTAATGGACACATATCATTGAAGTCATCTATTGTTTTCTTTAGAGCATGGAAGGCAGGCCACTCCTTCAACCTAAAAAAATGTTACATTGTTAGACCTTTTTTGAATTTAGTTTCATTCAAACATATCATAGAAAAGAATCATACATTTAAACGTTAGGTTAGGTTCAACTTCCTCCTAGTTTTCACTCACCCCTTCGGCAGCTTTCTGCAACGGTTCTGGAATTCCATTAGCTCGTTATTGATCTCTTCAATATCCACTTCATTCCACGGAATGTCATAGTAGCTGCTGACGCGATCAATCACGTCGTTATACAATTTATACAATTTCTGAAGCAAGTTCAATTCCTTTCTTATTTGGCCGAGCTCAGGATAGTCGGTTTGCGGCAGTCCAAACAACTCCTCCCCACTTTGGTACGTTTGCAATCGTCTCCACATGCCCTCGAATCTATTCTGGAACAATATCAACTTATCGGATGCTTCACGAGGCGTGAGACCAGGCTGCATGGGTCCTGCGTTCCGATACTCATTCACATAATCGATTTTGTCCTGCTTGAAACGATCCAAATTCGTTTTGAGGTCATTCTGGAAGCTCGGCTGCATATCCAAAAGTCTGACTTGAGCCTGCAACGCGTTCGCTTGAAGATTTTGGAATGTGTAACGAAGATTGTCCACCTGGTCGAATTGTTCTCGCTCCACTTGCACCTCGTATCGAGTAAGGACGTTGAATGCTTCCTGAAATTCGAATTGCGTTCATTACGCGTCTATAAGCAACGATTTTTTTCTCAGACCTCAATCGGATCAATACGGAGTTCCATGTCTACTTCCTGTTCGCGAATTTTACCCAAGGTGTCCATAATCATGCGCACGTCATCCAGATCGCGGATTTGCCGATCCAATTTGCGATCCATTTCATTGATAACTGCGTACACGTAATCCATTTCTTTTTTGTATTTTTTCTTCATGGCTTGACCATTTTTATGATTGCAAGCTATGGGAAATGTTGAAAAGATGAAGTTCCACGGAAAAATAATTCAAGATTGCACTTACATTTTATCTCAATCGCCAGCCCGAACTTCAACCTCTCATTCGAAATCGCTATGCACTGGCCAATTGCTTCGCGATCGGGCTCAACAAGAAGACTGGCATCCAGCTCCGCCAAGCATCTCAAGGAAGTTTCGAACTCCTGCAGCCCAAACTCCATTAGTTCACGCGTAGTCCTGTCGTTCTTCCAAAGGAAATGGTACGGTTTCCAGCGCTTGATAAATGTTTGTATTTCGGGTTTTATATTTTTTGTACACGTTGCTAGCAACGAGACCGATTTCACCACTTCTTTGTTGTCCATCACGAAGCTATAGAAGTTCTTCAACATGAATGGCATTTGCGGCTTTTCTACGGACGCCAGACAATACATTTTGCGACGCCGTGACCTTTTGTCTTCGGTTTGGTTTCGGCCCAATCGTTGCGTTGTTAGCACTGCGGCCTATTTGTTGTTGAAAAAAAATATTTATGTTAATGTTATAATTATTAAAAGCTTTATACCGCAAGTTTATTGGATGTATCCCTTCCACTAGACCATTGCGCTACTCCTTTAGCGATTCCAGTGATATTTTTCCCGGCTGTTATTAAGACTTCTTGTAGATCATCCAAGCTCGGCTTGACGACAACATGCGGGATCATTAGGATAGCATTTAGCATGAAAATCGGCTTGTGAGGCATGTCTTCGGCATCCAGTATGAATTTTCGTCGAATCTTGTCGATAGCAGTCCGAATAACTTTGATGAGGACATCAATCACCTTTCGGCTATAATAACGACGCATTTCGACCACAGCATTACACACCATATCCTAACCATAGGAAGGAAGAAAAACATAGTGTGTGCAGGTTTTAGAATGATTTTTAGTGTGTCATCATCAACAGTAGTAACAACCTGCATTCCTTTAGGAAGACTGTCTGTAGTGGACAACAGAGACAATGGGTTATCAAAACAAGACCAAAGAATGCTCCAATCTTGTTGCTGATTGCTTCCATCCTTTTCTTCAGTCGGTTTACTCGATCCCGGCTGTTCTTTGCCCACTGTAATGCAATACGATTAACCTTTCGGAAATACTAGTTAAAACGACAAACTCACCATCCAGCAAAGCCATTCCATCGCTACCTACAATTTCCGAGAAAGTTTGCTTGGCTTTATCGACAAGGGTAAGGACCTCTTCGACTGCCTCTGATACCATCTGACTTTTACGGTTGAGCTCGATCGCAGCTTGTCTAAGTAATTAATAGTGAAAAGTTTAAAATTTGCGGTTATGAATACAGATTGAAAAGCTAAGAATGTCGCTTCTACAACACGACCAAGAATCTAATAATTCGAAAGGAGAACATTTTAACGCAAACTTGTTGAATAAGTTGATTTTTTTGTAACAGGACAAAGCTATCGAACTTCAAATCTATTCCGGGGTATTGCTATGCCTTTCTCTGCCCTCATTAATCCTGACACCTAACCGTATCTGGCACATACCTGCATGTGTCCTCATTCTTCTCTAAAAACACCTCAACCGTCCAAATTTCGTCATCTGTAAAGTTGTCACTCAGATTTTAATACTTCACTACACGCTTGACAATAAAACAAACCATTTGGAAGTGTTTGCAAAGAAACATCCTGCATTGACATCAACACGTTTAATATCCTATTCGAATAAATATCATGAACTCTTCCCACGAGAACATCAAACGTTTCTATAGCCTGTTTGCATGTCTCATAAAATTCAGACCATTTTGGGTCTATCCACTGAAAAATAAGATAAAATCAAACCGAAATCAAAGATATATTATAGCATTCCAACGAACATTTATTTTTGTTAGTCCTGGTCGAAGCATGGCTGTAAGCTGCACCAGTTGTGGTAGAAACAATGGACGGACTTCTAGCTTTACTGCTTTCACAGTACTCAGAAACATTTTGATTAAACTCTGAAAATGTGGATAGTTTTTATTTAATTGCCAAGCAATTTTCTAAATTTAATTCCTAGAACTGTTTTTAATTATTATTTTTGTTCATTAAGATCCAATCGTGATATTATTTCAGACAATATGCATGCGATTTTATAAAATAATTTCTTACGTTCAAGGAGTCCTGTATCGTCGTGAAGTAAGACTGCCGGCACATAAGAGTTGCGGCAACGATTGGTAGCTCGATTTTCATTTTTGCCAAACATTTCGCCTCTCGGATCAATAAAGGAATCGTTTGATGCAGATTTACAAACAGCCGATCGTTTTGAAGAGCCAACACAGGCTGCACCAAGCACGCATCAGCTACTGATATCTACATTGATCAAATTAAAGCTCTTTTGAAAAAAGGAAGCAGCGTATGTTTATAATCCAGCAGGACTTTTAGCATTAATTAATACAAATAATAGTTTCTAGAATACTCCTTACACATATTGCGGACTATGCAATAAGCCACTTACGTCTTGATCCAACCAAATAGCAACGATCTCCTGTTCATATTCCGATAAAATCTTTTTCACGGACGTGTATCTATTTTCCAGGTCCCTGGTCGTTGGTAGGGTTTGCAGTACAGGATGCGTCGTAACACTAGTCATCAATTCAGTTAGGTGACAGTCCAAGGCGCGACACCAACGAATTCGTCCCGCAATAGGTGGAAAATTTCTCGGCACTGGAGGATCATCTTTTTGTTTGCGGAACAACTTCAAAATACGGTCGACCTCCTTCTCGCAATACTTCAGAATTCGTTGGTACTTCTCGTCCATTGTCGTAAGCGGAATCTTCTCGCTGACCTTTTCAAACCGAACCAAAAACCGAATACACTGTGGCGTCTCCCAGACTGTATCAAAGTTTCGTTCAATCATGGTGGCGATCGATTCTTTCAGAGCATCGGTTTTCGCCATAAATCGTTCATAATCAGTGTTGAAATCAGTGTTGCGATGGTCCAAATAATCGTATTTCTTCGAGAGAATTTCCTTCTTGGCCTCTTCAAAAGTGGCCATGGCTTCCTCAAGAGCCTCGCCCAGTAGAAGTCCTTCGAGGCGGCGTTCGAACAAATGATTGTAGTCATCAATCAAATTGAACATTGATGTAATTCTTGCGAGACGCTCACAAAACGTATCGAATTTGCCGAAAACAAAATTTTCAGAAAATCCAAATGGCGTTTGATTGGGCAAGAATGGTTGCTCTCGTACAGTGTAATACGTTTCGTGGTAAATATGGTTTAGTTTAATGCAATTTGCAAGTTTGGTGCGAGTCAAATTACGATCTTGAGACCAAATAGTTTCTTTGTTGCGACATGTGATATAGGATTTGCAAGTTTCAATCATTTGATTTGTGATCTGGAAACGAGGAATAACATGAAGCAGTAATATACAACTTTATATTCAACGTTTCTCTGAATGCTTAAAATTGCGGCATGGCATTTAAATTTTAAACAATTACGATTACCTTAACCATTAGTGCAGATGTGCGCTCAGAAGTGTTGTAAAATTGTGATACAGTGTAAATAAGCCGTACGGTTTGCAATAAGCTAAGAATGGACTCCTTCATGTTGACCTGAAAGCAATCGTGGTAACGACAGTTGACAATATACGAATCAAGAAAACGCCTTACTGGATCATCTAGATAAAGTGAATGGCAGCACTTTTCCATGGCCTGGATGAATTTGCTATTATCTCGCGCCTCATTGTAACAAAATGTTATCTTCCTGTCTGTCTCCTTCCACTGCCGCATGATCCTCGAGCTGGACATGAGGAGACACCGAAGCGTGTATTGGACTTCTTTACTCTAAAATGGAAGACATATTTATCCATGGAACTAGGTATGCTAACGTCCAGAAAGTAATACCTCCAACTGAGCCATTAACTGCGAGAACTGTGCACCCCGCTTCTTCCAATACTCCAGCTCATCCTGCGGTCCACTGGAGTCATTCTCCCTTCTCAATTGCTCTGACTCACTCAGAATCTTCATGATTTTCTTAATCCAGTTGGCTGCACGTTCCTCCAGTTGCGTGCAGAACTCTTGGTTCTTCGACAACTCCTTGACTTCCTCGAGCGAATCGATTTTTTCGAACATATCAGTGCCATCAGCGAATACGTTGTCGTGACTGCACACTTGCTCACACACTCTCAGGGCGCTGCAGAATGATCGCAGCCCAGGAAGAAGTTGACTCTTGATCAAAGTAAAGTTCACGTCCTCCTCGTCTCCCTCCAAGTTTGGAAAGGCCAAGGCTTGCATAAACACATGCTCGACGATACGTTCAATCGATGTTACTAAGCCTATGTTTTTAGCATCAATAACACCGCAGTAGCTGAAATGGAGACTAAAGTTACGTACGCATACAACGAAAAGGAATCCTTGCGGCTAAGATCTTAATATTGGATAGGGGCTTGATTATCTCCCAAACTCCAGGCAACTTTCATGATCCAGACTCACCGAAACGTTTAAAGTCGAGTCTAGTAATTGATCCTATTACAAGAAAAAGGACCTCTTGACCTAATGTTGACCTCGAATTTTTTAAAATTATTTTAAGCTTTGGAAAAATACGTTTTTCAAAAATTTTCCTCATTTCTATTGAAAAAAGTGCATTCCTAACAACAAACAAACAAATCTCATAAAATATTTCACACAATACGTATGTGTGTACTCCTCAATTGAAATTTGCTTTATTATCGAAACAGGAGTTGTGCAGGAAAAATTAAAGGTCAATTTTTTCCGATACAGTCCTTAGATTTTAAATGTTTTTCGCAGTAAAACTAAATACAAAGACGTTATTATCCCCGAAATATGATCCTTTTTCATGTGGCATTGGAGATAACCTTTGAAGACAGGAAAGTAACGACTTAATACTATAAACATTTTAGAACTAACACTCACAGATCCTTTTGGAAGCCCTCCTCAGGAAGCTGTTTGGAAGTGTTAATGCGAAACATATAGATACAGACACCAGTCAAGGCACAGGTCCAACCATCCGTCAAGAATAATTTGTGCTTAGCAATTGTGCCTGTAGGCGAAACACCTAAAATAGAATTGAAAATCGCGAAGGGTCATCCATAAAATTCTTCAATGGAAACGTCCAGATGAAACCATTTATCTTACCTTGTGGTGTTTTTGACACCGCTGACGCTCCAGCTCGTGAAGGTCCTGGTTTGTTCACATCGGGTACCGGGGCCGGTTCAGGCTCATCGACTTCTTGATAAAACCAAAGCAACTTATTTCTCATGTTCGGAAGAAACAGTTGATTTATTTCATCCAACTAGATAAACGGACATGCATAGTAGCATATAATTAGAATCAAAGGAAGGATAGATAGTCTTGTTAGGTATTTGTTTCCTGTTCAAATTGATGCTTGTTTTTATTTGAATAGTTTTGAGTCCTTTGATAGGAACTATGTTTATTTTTAAAAAATATTAAATTCCTACAACATTGGGAAATTTTATTACGTGGAAAGATTGATTGCTAAATATCTAGCAGTTTCAAAGTATTAGTAAAAAATTTCTCCAATTCATTCAAAAACTTTTTAAAAACAAACTAACCAAATTTAGTTTTTTATTAGTCCTAAATGTATATCATTTCATACTTCCGAACAAGTAAAATAAAAAATAATAATAATGTGCAGACAAAAATTTCATGAGCAGAAGCAGCTATTTGAGTCCTTTAATTGAATTTTTAAATTCATATTAGTTTTGTTCAATTTCTAAGGTTTTCTTCGCTTCCCATACCGTTTAGAATAAAAATCAATAAGATTTCTACCAGTTTTCAAGAAAAATAAAGTTTTTCAACGAAAATATATAATTTGGTAGCCTGATGCCAAACCAACACTGAAAACTCTTACCATGTCACCTTCGAAGATATGATCCATTATCTGATGCCTGGGCAGTCCAGTTCCATCCATTAAAAGTTGAAAGGTGAACTCCAGGCGAGGATCCATCTCGCCACGTCGTGCTTTTCGCTCGCATTCTTCTCTTCGACGCTGTTGTTCGTCCGCCATTATTGTATTTTACCCAAACGTCGTGGAGTTTGTGGTCAAAAATTGGATGCAATCAAAAATCAAAAACAATCCAAATTTCAAATCTTCTTTCAAAAAAATCTTTACAGAAAGCACTTTCTGCCTTGAAACTCTAAAAAAAATCGTCAAAAATATCTTAAAATCAATTTCTTCCTTAAAATTCAAAAATGCTTTTGAATGCAATCAAAAAATGAATTGCATCGAAAACTCTGAATGATTTAATTTGATACTTGTTGATCTATGCAACAACTTATAATCTGAAAGAGAGAAATTGTCTGCAAGCAAACGAAATTTTCAAAATTAATACAGTAAAATGCTTGACAAAAATTTTGAATCTGCAACTTGGGGCTGTTTGCAATGCACCCTTTAGTTGGCTTCGACAGCTTTTAATGAAACAATTGGCTAAAAATTTATTTTCTACAACCTAATAGGTACGTTTGGGCTGACATAAATTTATTAGCTTATAAACCATCAAGTCTTCAATTCCATTCATAACTTACTTTCACTTTTTTCAATATTACAAATTAACAGCTATGTAAAACACCTTCGATATGTTCGTAATTCTCTGCAGGAGTTATAAATTGTGAGGCAAAGTAATTTGAGAAGATTCTAAAATGTCTTTTTTGACCTAATTAAAACATTTGTATAGAAAAATAACCGTCGAGTAAAAAAATTTCGCAAAAATAGTCGACTCCGTATTAACCAAACGTAATTTTGGCACCAAAATAGTTAATAAAAATAAAGTTTCGAATGCGGTAAACGAAAATTACTACACTAAATAACAATACATTCAAATTATAACCAAGTTTATTTCATATTTCGTGTTAGACTTTGTTTTCAATATTTCAAATTTTCGGTAACTAATGTCATTGTCTCGCACGCATTCAAAGTAATGACGTCGTGTAATAACACGGAAAAATAAAAGGGCTCAGTTGTGAATGAAAAACTTCACTACCTTGGATAAATGTGCTTTCCACCCTATACATTGTCATTTCAAGTTTCAGAAATGACCATGAAAATTGAAAGACATTTATGGTTTCGTATGAAATAGAGGGTGAAAATTTTCGGTTTATATATTTCAGGTAGGTAATCGTTCGTTCAAATAGACGGCACAATTCCGAGTTGACCTTAGAATCAAAACCATCCACATATCTTCTTATTTACTTGCCATTAAATTTCATTTCAAATAAAACCATTGCATGAACTTGAGTGCCTACACGCAAACTTGTTGCGTCTCTCAAATAATCTTCACATTCAACAAGTTTTCATTCACAGACTAAATTTCATATTCCACCTAATACAATCAACAAGTACACATTTATGACGAGGAGGCACACACTGCCCTACTACCGGTTCACCACGTGTTCACCTGTTTGTTGTAACGGGCACAACTGACTTTCCTGCATTATCGACCAAACTGCCGCTGACATCCACGTCTTACTCTTGTTGCTACGTCACAACGTCTCTTGTTATATAATTTGGATTACATAAACCGGATTGTAAGAAAATTGGACAAAACTACTTATTCTTTGGAAAACAAATTGCGCAGTAGAACAAATTTAATGAAACTTCGTAAAACAAATCCACGTTCGTTTATTTCAAACACCGCATAATTTATTTACCTGAAGGATATCTCCGTCGGGTTCCTCTTCTTCTGAATCACCACTACTGTCTGTCACATGAACTGTTTTGTGCACAAACATGGTGTAGTTTTAGTTTTTAGCAACTCACTGTAACTGCGAACTTCACAGCACTATTCCCTAGCACTGACGATACCAAACTGACTTTCAGTGTTTCAGTTCGGGATGTTTTCAATGTTACTTTTTCACGTTCGACGAACTTAACGTACACCTTGTGAACGTTGATATAACAACTGAAAATCACCGTAGAAACAGCAAACGGGACATGCGTAGCAGAAGAAGGATATGCCGGAACGCTATAGTTGTAAATGTATGCCGCCTGCAATGAAAATAACGTTTAAATGACGTCACTACGTCATGTAACGGCTGGCGGTTATATAAGATTTTATTCGAATATTTTTCCATCACTATTTTATCTTATATTTTGTGAAATTTGAGCTTCATATATGCAAATGTAGTAGCTTTTATAAATTTTATTAATGAATTTGGGCTGCAGTTTAGTTCGACGGATTTTTTTGTCTTTCTGATTTTCGAACTATTTCTTCGTGTAAAACTTTAAGCCACGCCCAGTTTCAAATTATAAGTGGCGAATTTTTTTCCGAATTTTCTCCATTCTTTTTACATTCTTATACCTTACTCATGATTTAATGTATAGTATAGGCTGCACTTTTACTAAGTTAACCAATTGCTATTCGTAACTCCTTATTCAATATAAATAATAACCGACCAATAGACACTACCGATAGATGATCATTGTTGACGAGCGTTCGCCGTCGAGCCCGTTACTAGACTGTCCTTCTCATCCAGGGTCTCATCTCTCAGCTGTGAATTATTCTATTATTTATCCAAGGTTATCCTACGGGGATTCCATGTATTTCCCGTGAGAACAAGATATTTAATTGGTAATATTAGCATAAGTGCAAGATAAATGTACCCACAGGAATCGTCCATTCAGCGTCCATATTTCGTCTCATTTCATATGAAAGATTTGCCGTACGTAATTACGTCTCCTATTTTTTTAATTATTGCCGTGCACATGTTGCTTAAACGGTAAATTTCAAGTTTAGTTTTTTAAACGGATTTTTCATACGCGAAAATCTATGCGTCTTCGCGCCAAAAATATATTCCATCGAGTTCACTATTTCCGAACTATCTTTGCAACAACGCCTACAGCACCTAACAAACTCCATTCTGAAGTTTCACGTCAACGAAAATGTCAGATGTCAGTTGGTTACAGATGTTTCACTTGGTTCTGCATTGAAATGAAAAACTTTTAAAAAGATCGTCCTGAGCAACATACACGTACAGAATGTCCGAAGAAGCTCGAGGTAGTCATAGCTCTCTATTCGGGCATCACATAGAAAATTACAACATAGAGGTAAAGTGCAAGCTATTTCGTAAAATAACACTTCGAAAATTCATTCAATGTTCATTTTTATTGTGTTTATGTTAGAGCTCGGCGCTGCATCGCAAGCTACAAAGTAAAATTGAGGCTCTTAAAATAATGCGCAGTGAACTGGAAAAATATCGCACTGAACGGGACCAGTTCAAACTAATGGCTGAAACGCTACAGCTAAGATATTCGGCCATCAAACAAAACACTGACTTCTGCATTAGTTTGGGTGGAAAATCTAGCGTTGCTACGCTTCTAAATGATGCCCGTGAAAAGAACATGAAACTTTCGACCGAGCTTGAGACAGCAAAACAAAAACTAGCCGAGTTGCATGGCGACATTGAATTGCTCCGGGCGAAAAATCTAGGAGTACAACAAAGTCGTCAATTAAGGAACTCCAGCATATCGGATGCAAAAGATGAGGTTGAATGGAAATGTGAAAGGACGGGTTTTATCGCCAGCTTGGAGAGTCTGAAGAAAAAGGTACCGAATGTTTTTTTTATATAATAAGAGACCGACACTAACCCAATGCTGCACGAACTAGAATGCACAGCTGGCCTTCGACTTCAAAGCGCTGCTCGACGAAAAGGAAGAAGCAATCACTGAACGGGACTCGTACAAATGCAAAATGCATCGTCTCAATCACGAACTCATGTTGGCCTTGAAGGCGAATGAATCTCACAAAAATGTAGTTTTATAGCTTCCATATGGGCATGACTAGTTAACTATTTCATTTCTAGATTATTGACATTGACGCGCTCGTAGTAGAAAACAAATACTTGCAGGATAAGCTCAAAAATTGCGAAAGCGAGCTGGAACAATCTCAAGTGGCAACAAATAGGTACAAGGTGAGTCGAAAACTAGTTTGCAACTTGAATGCTGCCCAGTGCCTGTGCACCCTATACAATTGTTAAAATAACCAATTTTTCAGAGCATGTTGGAAACTAAACGAAAGAAGGGTATCATTAAATTAGGTACTAACAATGTCGATAACATAATGTCACACAAGCAAGGTAATCGGCATGGATCTCAAAAATTCCGTAGGCTAACCGCATTTCAGTTTCTTATTTCAAATTTTAGTTGCATTATGTGAGCCCTGGTTTTAAGTTTAAGGCACGCTTACGTTTCCCAAAAGCGCGTGCCACATCTTAGCCATCGCTCCTTGATATTTCCAGCACTTTTTTTTCCGTAGACGGCTTGAACCTGCAAATTTCACAACTCATACTTAGCAGTTCTTCCCAGAATAAATTAATATATATGCTAGATGTGGCTAACGCCTTCACTCTCTTTGTTTACATTGAAACTATTTTTTTCTTAATAGAAATTATGCAAGCATTCAGAAAATGTGAATTTTTATCAGGACCTTCTTTATTTGACCACGTTTGTTGCTTTGCTAGATTCATTCAATTTCATGTTCATAAAATTCGCTCACATGTTTTTCAGTTGCTAACCTTTATTAAAACAAACTTAATTTTTATCATGTTTTAATATTGATCTAATGTTTTTCATTTGTAAATGTTTGTTAAATGTTGTCAGTTTAAATAGAAGCTAATTGCCTTGTGCACTACTTTAGTAAAAATGATCCTGGAAAACGGTGCTGACCTGCCGACAAAAACGGAAACAATTGCTGATCTAAAGTCGCTTTGTTTGGCTTTGCTGGACAACCTAAATGATAAAAATGTTGCGCTAAGCCACCAGCGACGGACGAACAAGTAATACATCATCGTTTTGAGCTCAATTTCTTGCATTTCTAACACATAAATGTTTTTGTTATAACAGAATACTGGCGTCACGCATTGCAGAGCTAGATCGACGTCTTCAAATCGCGATGGGACAAAATGAAATGGTCAGCTTCTCGCCATCCCAAATCCTTCTTTCAGGATACACTCCGTCAACTGTCGACATTGAGCCGAAATCGTCAAACGTGACTGATGATTCGGGCACCATGTCATCCGACGAATCGAACAAAACGTCGCAAGTGTTTGACGATGGAATGGAATCGCTTACATCCGACTCCAATCGAAGTATTGTATCATCAGAATATGAGCATGCTGGCATCTCCAGCGATGTATCCTCCATGTATGCTCTAACGAATGCACAATGTGCTTCAGTGTCGAACGATATTATCAAGGAACGAGCCGACGATCTTAAGGACTTGCCATCTGAACTGGCTGAAATGATACACAGAGCATTGCGAGATCTAGACTCAAAGGAGGGCGAAGAAAGTGCTGCTGAACAGGAGTAAACTGAATGGAACAATTTGCTGCTAGGGCGCATGTAATATATATCAAGTGCTGACTACCGACTGTATTTATGTTCTAGTATACTAATGTTAGCTCACCTATTATGTTTGAAAGTATAATATATGTATTTAAATTTATCGTGCGTTCATTCTTGGACTTAGACTCCATTGACACGTTTTTAAAAAAACAACACAAAGGGGCATTTCCGATTATTCTTATTAATAATGAAAACAAGCCACTTGAGCAATTTTCATCTTATTAAAGCCTAGAACGCAGCTTGGGCGTAGCGAAATTGCCAAATTCATTTACCATAGAAAGCTTAAGCTCAGCTAGACTTTGGCTCGGCGATTTCCCAGACACGATACGCAGCTCGAGTTTTGTAAAGAACATCATGTCCTCAATTGGAAATAAAATATTTTTGAAATGTCACTATTTCTGTTAGATCACTTGGCCTTAAAAAGGTGGCGAACTGAATTTTTTCGAAAATTTGAACGGAAGCATTAACTTTGTTTCACTCAAAAAAAAGCGCGTCAATATTTTAATTTGCTGTAGCTAATGTTAATCCAAAAAAAACGTAAAAGAAATTTTTCACTCCCATTTAAATGCGTGTAAAATCACCTCTGGAGAAAATTTCGCTACGCTCGAGCTACGAACGAGGATTAAGATGAGAAAATTTGGACAAGGTATCGTATCTATGCAGCAAGGATGTAACATGCGGTAGACTTTGAAGACGTCGATAGTTCTACAATGCAAATGATTGTTTTTAAATCTATATTCCCCTTTTAATAACCAAACAACCACAATGGAACTTTTTCTGTTTAAGGATGTAATTTTAGGCTATGCACTTCATTTACCTGTAAGATACGTTTGATCGAACATTCTGAAAAAATTCAATTTTTATTTTGAAATCTTACCTGGCGTCTTTACATGTTTCCATAACTAAAATTCAGAATTAAAATGAAAAGGCTTCAAACATAATACATACGTACATACATTAAACGTAGCAGTCTTATTACAGCCAAAACAATTTTTTCTTAAAATTCAAGTAATCTCCTAAGATAAAAATCAATATCACCGTATAATCGATCGCAACCTGTTGAGAAAGAAATAATAAATAAAGTTTAAACGAAGAAAAATCACTTCGAGCGTGGATGAAAGAGAATGCAGCAAAACAAACCAAAGACTCGAAATGAAAGATATTTATTAGTAATATCACACTCGTTGAGTACTCTTTGCATTTTATTGTCGTGTTAATAAATCAGAAACGTTATAATATCAATCGAGCTGATTATCTCGTTAATCATAGCATCAACCAGAAAGCTATGTCTCTCTCTAATTCTAAAGCGCACACGGTTTCTATTTAGAAACTGTTCATTCTGCCTAATCATCTAGGTCTCTCTAACATTTTGACGATACCAAAAACATTTTTTTTTCATTTTCATTTAATTTGGTAATGCAATATATGGTGAGTCTTGTTTCAAATGCATGTCATTTGTAGCTGGACAATTGTGATTGATTTTTTTCTCGCAATATTGCGTTTATATAAAGATGATTTCAACACACGACAAACAATCCTTTTTTTTAAAAAAAACTAGATAAAACACAGGCAACCGCGACAGTCTGACTTTGTGAGTGCAAATAGCATAGTGACAGGAATTACAGCTTAGCATTTAGCGAAAAATATTAAACAAAACAAACAGCAATAGATATCATTCACACACACAATTTGTTATGGCTAAACTATGTAGTCCTCTTGTTTTCATTATAAATACGATTGTTTAGTAATAAGTAGAACGAGCAATGAGATGGTCAATTTTATGATAATTTATATGAAATAGAGAGTTGAGTATTCAATATAATTTAATTTAGCCTTATAAAATAAATGATGAATCAGATTTATGACGATATTGATGAAATTTATGCTGTGGTACAGTTTCCGTTAGGGTCAGTTGATGAACGACATGTAATTTGTAAAGAAAACATAATTTTCCACTAACCGAGCGCACAACTCGCGACGAACAGCAGCAGTGAATTTATTGACTAGGCAAAGGGCTGTTGTCGTTCCAAATATTAAATTGTAAAGTAAAACTATTTGGAAATTGCCGAGCCATTCGATTGCACCGTAATCGCCCAACAAGTCGAAATTTGAAATACCTAAAACAGTAAAAGAGTTTGGTCAATCGTACATTTCAGCAGCACAAAGCAACAAATCGATGAAAATTTCCTGCAACTACACAATTCTACAATCCAAATAAATAATGACATTAATTAAGAATGGACAATTAAACACATTGGCCGATTCAAGCTAACCCGCGCAATGGGCGGAATTCACCGCTAATATTAAATTTGGTACCCTTATAAATGAAAAATCGTTGCATAAACTCTATCCACAATCTTTCTACTCACCTAATATCCTCGATAAAAGAGGCAACGCTGAACTAAGTATAAGTACTAGGGCACAATTGAAGATCAATTGGGAAAGTGATGTCTTTCGTTTCTGTGGTTTTATGTGGTGCATAAATGGCATCGTATACAGCCCCACCGTTGACGTCGCTGCCAAATAGAAAATTATGCAAACTTCTAGCGCAGCTCCAATTGGTCCGAGCTTCGATAGTGACGATATCCCTAACGTGAATTGCTAAAAAATGAAGTAAAATACTTTCTGCAAAAGTGTCCCGAATTCTCCTTATAAGGAAAAACTTACTCTAGTACTTAAAGGTAACGCCTTGATGCCAATGAGAAGTTCAAGGGTATTTTGCAATACTAGCAAAAGTGTTATTCCAGTGAGGAATAGCAAAAGTAGCATTGCAAGAGGATACACAAAATTTCGCTGCAATGCTGAAGAGCTGCGAAGTTTATCTACAAGTGAATTTCAAATTAAGATAAATTATTTTTCAACGCAAATCACCATGAAAACTTACCCAATTCCTTTCTTTCAGCCTCTAACTCTCTCAGTCTTTCGTACAACTTGGCCTTTTCACCAAACGTTCCATTGACAGTTTTGCGTTGATAAAGGTTTATCAATCCTGTTTGTGTTGTCCAGCCATTGCCGTTATATGAGTTCACGCTCTGCAGTTCTGCAGTTAGTTCATGGAAATGTAAGTAATTCTCCATATTTTATTGGGAAATGTGTCCTTACCTATATGTGTATTGAGGTTTTCTAGTTTTCGCTTTACACTGGCCTCTTCTAGATGGAATGCCTGATATTCTTCGTTGACATCTCGCAACAGGTGTGGCTTCACAAGAACCTGACCCACCACGCCGAACAATCTTACGAACCCGTAAGGGGTGCAAACTGGAAGCAAATTAACGATTTAAAATCAAGCTCTCCTAAGTTTTCCAGCGCCAAACTTTTAAAACATCATTTGAATCACAAAATGTTATTAAATACATTTGGAATAGATTATGATCGGCCTTAAATGAAATAGTACTGCAAGAAAGAATGAAACCAAAATTTAACCGAACGGGAAACTTTCAACTCTGAATCCAATACAGTGGCATTTGCTAAGCATGGAGCCCCTTCAAATCAGATACAAGAAAAATAGTAGATGTTTTCAATGTATCGAATGCAAGCAGTGTTTCAACATAAAACTTAACATCTACGTAGACATACACGAGATCATTTAGGAAAAAGACGCCTCTGACAACGAAATTTTTATATTTATATTATAAAACATTGGTTTCCAAACCACCTAACGTCGCTATCTTATCCGCACAGACTAGTGACTTGATGTATTCCCACAGAAAATAATCCAGACGTGCTTAGTCACAGGATCTTCGTGGTCAGATCACTTTTGCGACATAATTTGTTCGCCGAAACTTAAGTTTCGTGTGCATTCTCTTCACTTCAAATGGGGCAATTTTGGTTTTTGAATTACTAAACAAAACTTCGCGGTGAAAATAAGGGATCAACCGCCAACTGATTTTCAAAATAAATTTGCACAGTTTGCAAGAATTGTTGCGATGTTCTCCTTTCCATGTTGAAATAGATGCAGATTCCCGAATCAAGGAATTCTTATTGCAAAACGAAATATTGGATAGAAACCTGTACGGATTCCAGGCGGGCAAAGGCACAACAAATGCCATTTCTGGTGTAACTAGATTCGTAAATGAGTACTTGGATACACTACGTTGCAGCAATTTTCGTGGACCTAAAAAAAAGCCTTCGACACATTTACACATGAAACATTAATCACCAGGCTCGGTGAATTTGAAATTGTTGATAAAGCAATTAAATTAACAAACAGTTACTTGACGGATAGATTTCAAAATACACTAATTGGAGATATCAAAACTGCTAAAATTAGCATAGGTGTTCCGCAGGGCTCGATCCTAGGACCAACGCTAATTCTACTTTATATCAACTACATACAAAAAGCAGACCTCGTTGCGAAAGTGGTTATGTACGCAGATGACACTGTGCTCATGTACTCAAGCAAATCTAATCTCGAAATTGAACAAAAAGTAAATACTGCCCTGGACAAGTATTGGTATTGGCTTCTCCAAAGCAAACTGGCAATAAACTCGGAGAAAATTAAATATAATATTTTGAAAAAAAGAACAAGACTGACATACAACCACTCAACCACACAAAAATCAACGGCACAACCTCCAGAGAGTAGAACAAATATAATACTTAGGACTTCTAATAGACGAGAAACTAACATGGACTCCACACATAAATGATCTAAGGAAAAAACTAGCTGTCTTCATTGGTATTCTATGTCGCTTCAACTTTTTTCCAAAGAAAAAAATCCAAATTATGCGCATCTCCATTCCAATATTTCCTACGACGTCTTGAATTGGAGCCAAACTTCTAAAGGTAACCTCACGATCATCTCCAGACTAGTAACCAAGGCGTATAAAACCATTTACAATCTCCCTATGCCAACTCCAACGAGCGAAGTTTACAAAACAGCCCAAGAATTGAATTTTCAAGGCATGATTTCCATGGAAAGAGCTAAATTCATACATAAAAATTTACACCGTAATGAGTACACCACTGTGAAATTAGATAGAATTGAGGGAAAAAAACACTTACAGAATGAGAAACATGAATATTATAGTTGCCGCATTTGCCAGAACTGATCGGCTAAAAGAAGACCCCTTCAACAAAGCAGCTAACTTTTACAATACACTACCGGATAAAATTAAAAACATAGCGAACCCAACTTCTTCTAAAACGACACTAAAAAATATCTCCTTCAGGACCAACTTTCGAAGTAAGTTACAAGTACAATCAGCTCCACTAACGTCAAAGCCAAACATGCAATCAACAGGAAATAATTCATGAATATATAGTCTGAACTATTAATCTAACTAAAAGGACACTAAAACTTACAAATTTGGTACTATCCCTTATACCGATTTTCATCGTCTGGGAAGTACTATGTACTGAATTTTTTAAATACGGAGAATTACTAAATTTGATGGAGACAGTGATTGAAGGAAACGGAGGTGGTTTTAGTCGGTAGAAATCCGGCATGCCGAGGGACAGGAGCTAATCGGTATCTTTATGCTTTAGTTGCCGAATTTATTTGTGTATTTTGATAATTGATCTCGGTTGGAATGGAGAATACTCTTAAAAACATCTTGAGCATCACACCTACGATCTATTTATACATGATTATTCAAATCTGGAAATAGAGTTTTTAACTCTTGACAATTTTCAACTTTTACTGAAACCTTCATGTTGTGTATTGAAAATTATCTTAAATTTTGACTCGATATAGACTATCAATATGCTAAGTTCTTTCAATATCCGTTCATTAGTTTCCTTTTTCGCATCAACACAGACAAAAATACAGACAAAAATTTGAGAAATGGTATTTTTTACTTCTACTGGCTCCAAATATTTCCCCTAAAATATTTTTTCCATAATTGTATTAAATGTATACACTTCTACCCCTCTTTAGTTTTGATTTTAGTTTATACTGAAAATATGAAAAATAAAAGCTAAGGGTGAACAGTTTCAAATGCAATTGTTTTCCTTAAACAAGTCAATAAGCTGCAATACTGTTTCGCTGTTACCAAGGATACAGCTTTAATGACTTCAAATTGTGCTTTCGTTATTCTTTCATCGTAGGAGTCTAATCGTAATCAATACAAAAAGACATTTGCCGTCCGTTCTAACGTCTAAACATTTACTACAAGATCTAATAAAATTCATTTAAAATGACTACCTTTGACGACGCCGAGTTCAACAAGTTTGAAAATAAAATTGACGATGTTCTGAAGCTTTTGCATGAAATGTCGGAAAACAACGGCGACCACGGAGAACATTCTGGTTACCTGAACAATGACACGTAAGTATATTGGCTGACTGCATTTTGTTAACTTCTATCGGGTACCGATTTTAGCACTAATCCATGCGATGAAGAGGATTTTATTGTTAAAGTTCGAGACAATAGAACAGTTATTAACAAGAAGAGAAATGAGCCAACGGTGAGCGCGTTGTCAAGCCAATTCGAATATGATTACTATGTTTGATCCTGTAGGAAAATGAACCACACAAAGTAGACAAGTTCACGTTTATGCAACAACTGGAGCAAGATGCTGATATGAGAGCAGAAAATCGAAGAAACAGAGAATCCATCGCCAACAACTTCCGCAGGTTAAAGACATGAATGAAGCCAAAATTGATAATGCAACTCGTTCTACTATTCCAGGATGGGCAATGTCGCTTTCAGAGACCAACGATTTGAAGAAGCGATTAATTTATATACCAAAGCACTCGACCACGTTAAAGATAGTCCCATTCTGTATAACAATCGTGCTTTGAGCTGTATCAAGTAAAATCTGATTCGCTTACCACATTCACTAATCAAACTTGAATTATCTTCATCAGATTGAAGCTGTATAAAAGAGCATTGATTGATTGCGACTATGTCATTAACCGCTTGGATGAGAAGAATCTCAGGTCGTGGCTTTACCGTGCTGTGGTCTACCACAACTTGGACGATGAGGTGAACTTCGCGAAAAGCGTCAAAATGTCCAAAAAGCACAATGCAAGTGAAATCGGTTATATTAACAAATTTGTTGGAACAATAAAAGAGAATAAATTGTAAACCAGGATGTTTGAAAATCAATAATGAAACTTCTCCCTTCTTTCACAACCATTAAATATCAATGCGCAGTGGTACTTACCTAACAGAAACAGCACACCCAGAAATGACACGCATGAATAGAGAAACGGCAAATGAACGCTACTTAAATCTGTAATGAAAGGGAAATTACCATTCACATTAATCAGTACGTTTTAACGGTCCAATGAACAATTAAGAAAAGAACAATCGTAGGTGGGAAAGGGTGTCCGGAAATTTGATTTGTATCAACTAAAACATGCCATTAATTGCAATTTAAGCATAAAACATGAAAAACCGTCCGTCAACTTCCTTCTATTAAGAATTCTCCATTATGAATTGAAATGCACAACGTAATAGTTTATTGGAAGTTGAAAAGCTACTCTATTGTTATGTATTAAAATAGTTTTATATAGCGGCATTATTACGCTTGTTAAGTAATATTTACGCTCTATGACAAGTAGGTCAACATTTACTTTTTATTCAAGCATTGTAGCTTCGGAAGAAGTATTTATGATACTTTTGAGGGGGAAAACTATCCTAGAAAAATACAAAATCATTTGTTATACTCACTTAGAAAACTTAATATTCCACTTTTTTCGGGATCAAATAATGCTGATAATACATATGCAAGTCCTAAAACAACAAATGCAAGCAAACTGAATACTGTAAAGGTTTCATATGCTCGAGCAACGATTCCTTTTTTATGTCCGAAAAATCCAGACGATTCAGTAAACAAATATGCGAATGGTAAAAAGACGAACAGCGACAAATTCGCAAATAGAAATATTTGATTCCATAATCCTGGAAAATAGAGAAAATAAGTGCGTTTATTTTTTTGAATATAGTAGTAGCAGCAGTGAAAGAAGTTAATGATATAAAAAGAGTTAAATATCGTTCAAATCATTAATAAAGTCAACCGTTCTTCATTTTGTATTAGTTACAAGTTATATGTATAATATTTGACACTCTTTCTTATCTTCATCTTGGATTTATTTTGAAAGAAACAAACGCTTTTATTGATTACATTTTAATTACATTTAATCAGTTTGAACTATGCAGAGTAATCTAAACAATCGACACACATATAAAGTGAGTACCAACGATTTAAGTTGTATGAATCAAAATAACTATAATTGCATGATATTGTGCAATAAATAAAAGTACGTGAAAGAATATACCACTAAATATCTTCCGATTTATGTATAAATTTCATGAAAACTTTAGGATCAGAGCCGATGAAACTTGAAATATCAAAACCTTGCACAGAATTCCGATACTACTCAAGAAAAATGATTGAATTCGGACGATTATATGTGTAATCATCTGGAAGACTTCATTTCTAAGATTGATTGTTTACAACGAAACTAGCATTAAACCTTTTGCTGTTCGTCCAAAATTATTATTGAAAACTTGAAGTCGTTTTGAAAATGATTCTTCAAACAACTTTTTAGTTGCAACTCTAAGGGTTTGAATATATCGACCAAAATTTGGTTGATTGAAACTTTACGAGTCGTTAATAAGAATGGTGGTGGTCGAGGAACAAATGGATTGAAATGAAAAATGCTGCAGATGTAAAGCGAAGTGGCCTCGCTTTTTGATTCATAATAGTCAATAAGCATGCGTAAATAAGTTAAATCAAATACGCTAGAAGATTTTTTTTATTTAATCGAAGTTTTTCATATTATCTGTTGGGTATTCTCATTCATACTAGTTCAAGTTAGCACCTTGCCATGAATGCTAGCGGTTGAGAAAACACTACTCTCTAGATCGTTACATTTGAAATTCCTTAATACCAAAAAAAAATACTCTTATCTCATGCGCAATTAGGTCACTTACATTTGTAATGTGGTCTTACCTTGTATTAGAGAACTGTTCAGCCATTTCACATAGTAACTATTTGGATACAACAGCAACACTTCATTGCTGGCTATCGAAATAGGCAACAGCAAGGCTGCACCAACTGCAACGGCCAACGAAAATGTGCATAGCCACAAGCTAAAAAGAAATTCGAAAAAAATGATTACTACACTGAAAAAGTCATTAGGAGAAAATGAAAATATTTGATGGAGAACAGCTTTTGGAATTGTAGCCGCAACATTTGGAAAATCAACGATAACATCAATAAAAACTATTTACCTTATGCGATATACAAGTATTTCGTCGTCGTCACTCGAGTACAGGTCTTCACGATCTTTTCGACGGAACCGCACAATCACTGCGAATGAGCCCAAGTACAGCAAGAGAAATAGCAATAAAAATATCTGCAAAAATAATAATAAAAAATTGATCAACGCAAATAATTATCGAGAGTATTAAAGTGAATTTGAGCTTCTGTATAAAGTCATGTTTGCTGTTCATACGAAATTCAATAGCACATTTCATATAAATTAATGAACATCGATACACGCAATATTTAATTGAAGATGTGGCAACCAGTCATGTTTACATAAATACGAATTGTGCAGAAATCGCTGAAACATGTTCGAACAATTTTAAATATTTTGATTTTCTGAGCTCATTTTCATAATGCTGTGTAGCAAATGGAGTTTTTGGATTATTCGTCAGTTTTGCATTTACTTGGAGTTTCGAAAAATTGGCTATTTGAGTTCTAAATAAATTTTCTTGGATTATATTCAAAAAAGTTCTCATTGATTACATAAAATATTAGTTAACTTTAGCGTTATTATTTTATTTGTGTGAATATTCCAACTGTAATAGAGATTTGTCCTTACGTATTACTGACTTTACTTGAAAAAGATTCCGAAAGTTTATAGACTTTTGTTTAGTTGATCTTAAAATTCTAGAACTAAACTCTATCTTATCTAAGTTATTTTAAAAACTGTTTCCCACCAGCGATCGTACATTACTATTTGACCTGAGATTTTCAATGTGTATTCCCTCAAGCATTACTATTAATATATTCTACAACTTTAACTGAGCGAAAGGTTTAACATTTGATATCCTTCAAGATAAAATTTAGTTTCTTGAGCTATCATAAGGAAATAGATTGATTAAACGACAATGCCACCACTTCCGTTTGCATGAATTGAATCGTACCGGCGTTTCATCTACATAGAAACGTGAGTATATTTCTTAATTGTACAGAAGATGTTAATGCGTATTGCAGTGATTACAGTTGAAAGTAGGCTCAGTAACTGACGCCTATGCGACATGGCACACACTGTCAAAAGCAGGTTTAACGCCAACTTATAAGATGCCTGGATTAATGAACTAGGATAGATAATTACGGATGCATTGCATGCAAGTACGTAAATCGAGAAATCTGAAGCTATAAACTCGTTAACGGATGAAGAAGATCAATTCAGTTTCATGGGGAAATATTTAGAAAGCTGCTCAGATATAGTATGATTCAAATCAGGGTCTACCCTCCATAAACGAATAAATCGCTGATTAGTAGTTCTTAATATGAATAACTGAGATATTTAGATACACCTCAGGCAGCTTTCAATGAAATTTTATCCATTTTGTGGTCTGATCTTGCTTGGAAACACTTTTTTAATCAACTTCAGGCTGTGCGATATTTTTCATGATAGATGGAAAATATTTGTAAACGATTTATGCAACGAATGACCCTTAAGGGATCTTTCAGGCTACAATTTTTCAAAATTTTTAAAAAAAAATTTGATTTTAAGATTTCGTTAGTAAATTTCATCAAGAATACGATTTAAAAGAATTTATAATATTTTAATTTTTAAAGTATTTTCAAACGTGTATAGCGAGATACCGTGATACAGTATTTTTGACGCTCCACTGTGTTTTGGTATTCTCGACTCCCCTCTCCTGAATTACGAAAGTATAAGCATGGTCCACCTCTTGATCAAGAAGCTCAGGAAATTTTGAAGCCAACATACGAAGCTATAACTTCGAATGATTTATTAGAAAGATGCTCGGTAAAAAAAATCAAACACGATTTTCTAGAATTTATGTTTTTTAAGCTGGCGGACACGATTTTAGAAAAGCTACTCAACCGATCACTCTGATTTTTTAATATGTTGTTGTACACATATATGGCTATAGCCGGTAGGAATCATTATGATCGGTACGAAATTTTCCGGTTTTAACTCAATTTTCCACCCTCAAAAGTAAGTTTGCTTTTTTTTAAAAAAAAGGCCGCCATTTTGTTATTTTTTAATGAAAAAAACAACTTAACTTAAACAAGGATTAATTTGGCGGTATTTTTTGTTTCCAGATGATTCAGTCACCTGGAATCACGTCGCCCTTATTTTTTTAAAAATTGTTATGGGTAAAAAACAATAAAAAAAAATCTAAAAAAAATTATATATTTTAAATGGTTCATTTTTTTTGAAAATCGTAACCTAAAAGACCCTTTAAAGCTCTAAACTGTTTTCTGAAACGAAACATGGCATTTAAGCTGTAGTTGTCATTTGGTGATGGGTTTGTTTGTAAAAAAATGACTTGCTATTTCATTAATGAAATGTAGAGATTTATGAGAATCGTAAACATATTTGCAAATCTGCAATATTCTTCTAGGTTCAGAAAATGTACGATTGTCTAAAGGCTGGCAAGGGCCAGTCTTTCTAAAGGTCGAAGGAATGTAAGAACTCGCGTCATACATCTAACTATAAATGAGCTATTTTATTACTAATCGGATATTTTCGTTTCTTTGATTGACCAGACTATGTAAATACCTACAATGGAGTACAATTTTCGTCTGGTTATTGTTTCGTAGACGAATATTTTAATAACCTAAGCGGGTACACGTCTTTAGACTCAGTGAGCTACGAAAACTAGAAAACAAGCTACTTAAGTATCTTTTGAATAAAGCCAAATGAATTTTTTTTAAAGTTCGGCGTACCGCACCGACCCAATTGGACTCAAAAATCTTGTCCTTCAGCTCGACAAAGGATTTACTACTGTCTGAAATCTTTCACAGACTGCGTCTAATAATCGCATCTATTTTATACTATACATATGTACGTCAAAGCCGATACAATATTAGCCTCTTTAAATTCCTCGACAAGCCGCAGTGCTTACACAAGACACGCAACAGATAGCCAAAAATAATACTGCATAATGTCTTCGTCTGTTGTTTTTACAGCAGTTGAAACAACGTAACACTATTTAAATCTCACAAGCATGCTTTTAATTGTGCTTGACAAAAAGTGAACAACGCGTACACAAGTTTTTTATCTTTCGCCGGTGGCTGTGCGTCTGAGTTTAATGATTAATAAAAAATGCTATTTTGGAGGTCGACGCCGCTTAAAAGAATAGATAAACTTGTAAATGTTGTACAGTTACACAAAGTTCAAGGTACATAATATTTTCATCGCAACCGTTTCCCCATTGTGTGGGATCAATAGAAAATAAATCTCGAGGCATCATTACCGCCAGCAAAGCTCATGTGGATTATCCAACCATCTGAAAGTATTTTTGCCAAATTCAAGATGCTTTCCGATGATTTTCTCATGCGTTCATTGTCCGATTTTCCTCACGCGAAAACAATTCAGTGGCACAGAAACTGTTACGAGAGGAAATTATTTTGCATTCGTCACGTGTGTAAACTTCAAGGTCTTTTCACATTATGTATATCGTACTCAAAGAGCCCGATCCGACAATTTCAACATAATCGCTAATTTAAATGAAACTATTTTCAAGATAACAATGCTTGGAATGCTGCGCGATTGCGCATCTAGCATTTTTTATGGTTGATTCCACGCCAAAATCGGTCAGCATTTAATTAAACTAATTTTGACTCTGGCGTTGTTAAATAATGTGTTTTAGTTTACACTCTTTTTTACCTAGATATCGACAATTATATTCGAAACAAATATTTTTCGATCAATAAATTAACTTTATAAGTAGAAGAAAAAAACTTATTGAGTAGGTCGAAAATAATATTTATATCAAATAGTTTTTAATAATAATCTTGTAGGATTATTTTAAAAATACCACTTGTATTAAAAAGTAGGGTGAAGGTCAAGATTATCATAATCCCACCCGGCCGGGTGACGGGACCCGGGAACAAGGGGGAGTGGCGCAAAACGTATGTTCAAAGTTTTACTCCTATTTATATTACATTTGTGGTAAAAATGATATTCATCAATTTTTTATTTTTTTCAATTTTTTTTTATTTTTTACAATTTTTTAATTTTTTTTTTAAAATATTTTCGACTTCTAAACAAGTCTAAAAATCACTTCCCATATGATCTCTGGAAATAGGCGAAATAACCATTTTTTGTGAGGGAGCCCCATAACTTTTTATGGGGCCGTGAATAATTCCATGTACTTCCATAGAAAGACTCATACCAAATAAGAAAAAAATGCATTGCATTGCCATGATTTTACAAAAAAAGTGATATACAATTGATTTTTTAAATGACCAACCTCTCACGATCTTCTATTATTTGTTAAAGGTTTAGTTCAGTCGAAATGTATAAATTAACACAACTAAATCACAGTTTATGCAGATTGGGTACGCCAGAATTGAATTTTAAGAACACATTAGACTAGAAGCTGTTTAAATTAAATATATATACAGAGTTAACGCATTTATTAGGTTAACGACCAAATTCATTTTCACTACGAACGTTGCTATTTTCATAAAATAGTACAAATTACGAATAATGACCATATATCAAAATTCAAATTCAAGGCAAAAGTACTTGGATAAACTGGATTTTATTGTTTCTTTTTATTTTGAATGTTTAGCATTTTCGCAATTACAAAAAAATCAACTACAGACCTTTTTCTGTCTGCGCATTAACTTCCAGCGTAAGTGTATTGTTCATCAATATCTTTTCCTCTTTTTTTATAGAAATTTTCTAAGTTCAACACTTACACTCGAACTACTTATACATTTTTGAAAATTCAATTGAGTAGAAAAGAATCTTAAAAGACCTTTTATAATTACTCAAAACTGTTTTTGTGCGATCGATTGGGACCGCATTAAAAAAAACGCATAAAATTTTTTTATGCGGTGAATAGGTACCGCATGAAAAGTCTCACGAAGAAAATAATTCAAAAACTGACGAAATATTAATATGAAATACTTTTTTAAAACTAAATCAAGACATGAAGCTTATCAGCTACTTGGAATCTCGCGAAACCTTTTGGAATCTGATTAAAAAAATACACATACGAACATTTTTAAATATTTTATTTACATATGTACTTATTTTATAAATACATTTTATTTATAACTTCGTCAATAATGTTTGAATTTGAATGAAATTTTCATATATCGCTCAAAAAAATCGCACAAATAAAAATTCGCACAGGTATGAGTGTATTTACTTCAATAAAAGTACGTTTCCAAAGCCATAAGACTCCTACCATATCTAGCATCACTAGAAATTTTCAAATTTCTGACTGAATTAAATTCGCTATATGGTCAAATTTAAAGCGTTACTTCAGACACCTTTAAAAATGAACCCAGATGACCGATAAGTTTGGAACGACTAAAATGTATGAAGGAAAATTTTTAGATTTTCTTATAAGACATAGGCTTTAAGGTATGGTGTGAATATTAAATAGTAAATAAATTGATTTAAAAGAGAATCCGACGTCACACCACAGGAAAATCAGCTCTAAGCATTGAGTGAAAAAATAGTTAAGTGATAAAATTGGTGGATTGGATGAAATTCTAGCGGCCAGTAAGCAAAACGAGATTTCTAGAAAAATGCGTTAAACATTTAATAATCCCGGTAGTAACTTGAGCTCGGCAATATTCATTCACGTTTCTACAAAATTACGTATTACTGACGACTTTAAGGACAACTATTTATCTTAAACTCACAAAAAATATAAAAATTTGCATAAGGGACGACAGCGATAAATAAGTACGCCCTGAAAATTTGATGATCGAGACCGCGCATTCTTCGCTCGATCTACGATGCATAAGTATAAATCGGCAGCGTGTATCGAAAAATCTTTCCGAATTTATATTCTATGCACTTGCAAGAATCAAAATATGAAAAGAAAATCAATTTGTTTAAAATTCTAGACAGACTTACTCAACATGAAACTAACAGCATATGGTTCATTCTCCCCTATTATCTACAAATCTTTAAATTCCTTACATTCATGGACACTGATTCAATTATTTTCAATTGTTTATTATGTTGATTGTATGACCGAAATACAGAGCTTGTTTATAATCTATTTTTAGCGCCCTCTTCTGAAAGCAATGCCAATTGTTCATTGGCATCATTTTCAATACTGGTTTGGGAACATTTTCGGCGTAGGTATATTTACATATCGCTAAGCACACTCATGTTTCTGCCCACTTAGCTTACCACTAAACAAAACGATCTTATCTAATACAAATTGGGATAGCGTCGAACACAATCTGCTCTAATTTAAAGCTTCTACGATTACCGAACGATATATCCAATGTTTGGGTTTCGACATTGAGAGGTAAATCCGGTAGTAAAATAAGAATGTTTCATATTTTGTCGGACAAGTTATTTCAAATTTCAAGTTTCAAATTTATTTTTGAGGCACGTACAGGTGAAGCACATAATATTAAGGGGGTTATAGGCTTTATACACCCAAAAAAGTGACCTATTTTTAAGGATTTATTACAAGGCCCCTGGAGTAGATAATAATGTAATTTTTTCATGGTTTCATTAAATACACTGTCGAAACGTATTAAAAAGTAAATTTAAATTTATTTCATTGAATTATTATTATTAGTCAACACAAAATGGCTGCATTCTCCTAGCCATAGAAAAAAAGGCATATTAAACGGTGACAATGATCCTAACCAAACCAAACCAACCAAAATTATACAGCTATGTACAATAATAACAAAATGATGGACGGTTAAAAATAACTCTTCGAAATTCGAGTTTCTTTATGTGATTTTTGGGTTTAAAAAGATAGAAAAATTAAGTATTTTGAAACGTCACGACATGAAAAAATTGGTTTTTGAGAAAAATGATTTTCCACCAAAATTCAAAACGTTATGAGACCAACATTCTCTTTTTAAATTCAATACTACAGTTAATATACTTGTTTTTATGTATCACTCGACATCTAAACACTATACAGTGGGGCGAAGTCCTACAGAGCCGTGTCCGTCCACGAGTATATAAAGGGCGCGCGCGTTAATTCGAACAAACTATAATAATTTTGCCTGGATCTTTCTAACATGTTAACACGATATTTTTGAGAACATTTACTAAAAAAATTAAATTTTTGAAATGTATACGGCCTATAACCCCTTTAATCTATAGGTGCACATAACTATATATGTGATAGGTGAATAGCGAGCAGCTATTCTACAAAACAATGACGCTTTTCCAGTGTCAAATTGCATTTTTACACCCTGGTGGGAAAAAGTTCAATGTCCATTTTCTGAATATTCGAGAAACTCGGAATTTACATGACACTTTAGGCTTTTTACTGCAAAATATACAAACACTTTGGCCGGTTGAACATTAGTTTATCCTGATTAAATAATAATGCCAGAATATTGTCCATTTTTTCGCACTTACTTAGTATTACTCCAGCTATGCTAAAGAAGAGTCTAACTCCAAACTGGCGATTTTGGACAATGGCACTTTTTCAACCAGGTTCAGATTTAGAAATCTAAAACTACCCTTGAGCGATTTTTTATGAATTCGATGATTGATTTGCCGTTCTGAAGCTACTTTTTCCGGCTTGAACATATCATACTAAATTTTTAATCAGCAATAAAAAACCAAGACCCCAAATTTTTCATTGGAACTGAAAAATTTGTTCATAATTTTTTAGGATTTATTTATTTATTATCCCTTAAACCGATTTTTATTGTCTGGGAAGTACTATGTACTGAAATCTAAATATAGACAATTAATGAAAATTGATGAAGAGAGTGCTGTAATAAATCTTCCTTCATCTCTTTGTGATTTCTTGATCGGTACTCCGCAAGGGAGATGCTTGTTTTGAGGCTATGTGAGAGACGGGGATTCGTAAAGTGTACAGAAGGGAAGAATAAGAGGGAGAAGACCTTACCGGCAAATCATTGCTGTTGCCACAAATTTGGCGCAGGATCCAAGACCCAAGCGTCCGATATTATCAAGCCACGTCACGGCTTGTAAGTCTACGTCTTGCCTAATTACGGCAAGCAGGACTGATCGTTGCCAAGTCACGGCAGTGCAAATCAAAATCGTGTTTTCGATTTGAGTCGATCAGAAGAAGACTGATCTCGTCCTTTAATTCCATATTTCTTAAATACTATTTTTCATGTACAACTTACAACTAAATATATAATCCCTACTCTAAAATTCGTATTTACAAAATTAAATCTTATATTCCTAGTACGTGACCAATACTCAAAAGAAGTAATAAACTCTGATACTTTATTGACCTAATTTATTACTTCATAAACAGAACTAGAGTCCAATACTCATAATTTTGTCTACGCGCATAAATTATGAGAAGCACTTGACTCTTGCAGCACATACATGTACATGTAAGATGCTTATCATCTTATTAGTTCTGTCGCCGGCCAGATAATTAATGTGCATCGGCTGCCATCTGTGCTATGTGATTTTTCACGCGCCCATCTGTGCTATGTGATTTTTCACGCGCGTGATGTAGATCACGGATCACTTGTGTGGTAATTTATGTGGGCTATTTTATGTGGGTTCACTACACCCTTAACCTTTTGAGTTGAGAGTTTGGATCCAAATTCGAAACTACGAGAAAAATTTAATTTTTTTTTTTTTGATTGGTCAGGTGTTAGGATTGGATTTTTACATTTTGCATTTTTTTTTTGTATTCTTATATTTGATATTTATTCTTTTGAAAAATCTTAAGTCTATTATTATGTATCCATTTTGTTTTATTGTCTATGTCTAGTAATGAATTTACTTTGGTTTTTTCTATTACTCTAAATGGACCTTTATACGGTTTTTCATGTTTTCGCTTATTCTCTACTTTTATTAACACAAGATCATCAATTTCAATATTTAGCGGATTTGAGTAAGGTTGTTTATTGGTTCTTGCAATTTTAGTTTTTTCGATTAAGTCTTTTGCTTTCGTTAGAGACATCTTTAATCTAAGTTTTAGTTCATTTTTATAGTCATCAAGATTGTATATTTTATCTGAATCTTTTAAAATGTCGTTAGGTAGGTACGAGAGTTTGCCAAAAACAAGTTCATAGGGTGTGTAATTTGTATCAACGTGTGGGGTTGTATTATAAGAGAATGTATAAAAAGGTATCCATTCATCCCAATTGTTGTTATCAACGAAAGATAGCAAATATTCGTTAAGGACTCGGTGGTTCCTTTCTACTACACCTAACGTCTCATGATGGTAAGGGGTTGAGAATATTTGTTTAATCTGAAGTAACTCGCATATTTCCTTCATTAGGCTATTGGTAAATTCAGTCCCTAAATCTGTTTTTAAAACTTTAAAATGACCGTATAATAATATGAATTTATTTACTAAAGCTTTTGCCACTGTTGTAGCATCCTTACTCTCTATGGGTATAGCAGTTATGTATTTAGTTAATTCGCACTGAATAGTGAGAATGTATCTATAAGTTTTTGAAATTCTTAACGGGCCAACAATGTCTGCGCTTACTATTTCAAAGCTTGTAGACGGTGTATTAGTTTTCATCATTTTTTCTCTAGTGTGCTTAGTGATCTTATTCAACTTGCACTTTTCGCATTTATTTATGTGCTTTTTGACCATTTTCTTCATATTCTTCCAACAATATCTCTGTTTTATTTTCAGTAATGTCTTGCGTACTCCTGTATGTCCTCCATGTGGCGAATTGTGGTATTCATTAATTAGTTCTTGTTGTTTTTCGGCGTCCCGAATTCTTATGGGCGGTTTATATATCAGTATTTTCAGTCTGTATTTCTCTTCACGTTGCAACGTATTAAATATATTCTTGAACTCATTCTTTGGTACGTACCTAAATATATCATCATTAGAAGAAAGTGCTAGTGCATCAATGCTATTGTTCCGTGAATAAATTAGCAATTTCTTCATGACAGAAACTAATTTCGTGTACGAATTGTCATTGCATTTATCGCGAACTTTCAGTTTATCGTTGGCGGAAACGGGTTTCTCGTCATCTTTATCGCTGTAGCGCACTATTATAAAATCTTTCTCTTTATATATTTCATTATTATTTCCTTTGCTGCTGAAAATATTATTTTTGTTTTCTTTCTTTTCGCTGCGTAGCATATTAAATTTTAATTTCATAGCCCCTTTTATATCTGACAATGAAGTGCAATCAAACGCATGGAGGTGATCAGTCTCTTCGTTCTGTTTGTCACTTTTATTGTTGATTTCTATATTATTATTTTCGCCTTGTAACTTTTTTGTCTTGCTCCTTGTTATTGCTAGCAATTTTTTGCTGATGTTCTCATCGTTCGTTGGAGGTATCATGGATTTTAACATACTCGAATCAAGTTGTATTCTTGACAGTGCATCTGCATTTGTATTTATATTGCCCTTTTTGTATATTATTTCGAAATCGTAATCTGATAGATCTAGCCGTATTCTTGTTAGTTTTGAAGATGGATTTTTGTGCGTAAACAGGGATACTAAAGGTCTGTGGTCAGATACGACTATAAACTTGCGTCCATACAAATATGGTCTGAAAAAGTTTATGCCCCAATGTATCGCTAATAGTTCCTTTTCTATGATCGGTTTGTTTAATTCGTGCTTATTCAAAGATTTGCTCGCGTACGAGATTGGTAAATCTGAACCAATTTCTCCTTGAGATAGAATAGCACCTAGTGCGAAATTTGACGCGTCCGTAGTAAGTATGAATGGTTTTTCGAAATCAGGGTATTGAAGTATTGCAGGTGAAATCAGTTTGCGTTTTAAAATTTCGTAAGCTGTTTGCTGCTCTTTTTCCCAAACAAACGGTGCTTTTTTCTTTAAGAGTGAATTCAAACTCTTGGCCGTTTCTGCAAAGTTTGGTATGAAACGACGGTAGTAGTTGCAGAACGCTACGAATCTTCGCACTTCATCCGCGGTCTTTGGGATGGGATAATTTTTGATTACTTCATGTTTTGCAGGGTCTGTTTTTATGCCATCTGCTGTAATAAGGTGTCCTAAATACACCACTTCTGATTTTAAAAACTTGCATTTGTTTGCATTTAATTTCAAGTTGTACTTACGAAGTCTCTGTAAAACTTTTCTCAAGTTGTCGTTATGATGTTTTACGCTGCATCCGAAAACCATGATGTCGTCCACATATAGAAATGCTGAGTCGCTTAGACCCGTTAGAGCAATAGTGAGCATCCTTTGAAAACTATTCGATGATATTTTCAATCCGAAAGGTAATCTTTTGAATTGGTAATGTCCATCGTTGGTGGAAAAGGCGGTTAACGGTCTTGATTCCTTTTCCAGCTCGATCTGATGAAATGAACTGGTCATATCCAAGGTTGAGAAATATTTTGCCCTGCCTAGTTTGTCCAGGACATCTTCCAACCTTGTCAATGGGAATTTGTCGTTCACTAGTTTGTCATTCAGTTTCCTGAAGTCTACAACCAATCTCCACTTTTTCTCATCGTTAGAGCTTTTCTTGGGTACAACTAACAATGGTGAGTTGTACGGGCTTGTTGATTGTTCGATGATGTCGTTATCTTTCATCTCACGTACTTGTTTTTGGATTTCTTCATTCTGTGTCTGTGGTAGTCTATAATTTTTTATGTAGACTGGGTTTTCATCGCATGTGTTTAGTTTTTGTCTGTAGAAATTATTTTTTGTGAGGTATTCACCTTCAAGGTGGAATACGTCTTGGTATTCTGTAATAATTTCCAGTAGGCTCTTGTTAGCTTGTTCATCGAGACTTTTGGTGTTGATAATGTTTATCAGTTCGTTCAATCGTTTCCTGTCAAATTTCTGCACTGTTTTTAATATTTCGTAATTCCTCAGCGGTTCTACCTCTGTTTGAAAGTCTTTTAGAGTTATGTCATGTTCGTTGGTATTAAGTATTTTCGCATGACATATACCTTTCGCTGGAATTATACAATTGCTTAAGAATATTCCTTTTTCAATCTCCTTGTTTAATATTATGCTGTCTTCTGATCTATCTACGTCTATTGGTAATATAACTTCTGTTCTCGCGGGAATTGTTATGCGTGCCATGTTTACTTTTCTCGTGTACATTGGTATTACTACATCTCTGTCATGAGTACTGAAGGATATGGTATACGTCTCGAAGTCTATTTTGCACATATATTTGATAAGCATATCTCGTCCTATGATGCCATCAATTTCGATAGGAAATTGATCATCTACCGCATGAAATGTGTTGGATATTATAGTGTCTTCAATGTTAAAGTTTAACCTGATTGTTCCCAGTGACATTGTTGTTTCGTTTGTTATGCCCGTTAATTTGCATCTGTTGTGCGTTTGCAAATCATATTTTGCTAGATTATGTAACTTATATATGGAGATATCCGCTCCAGTGTCTATTAGAAGTTTAAGATATCTGTGCTCAGATTGACTGAAGATTTTTACATAATTTGTGCATATACCCGTAATTCTATATATCTTATTATCTACCTTATAAGTGTTGTATTCGGCTTTAGATACTTTGTTTCTTCCGGGAGGTTGCCTTATTCCTCTCGGGAATTTGTTACGTTTCCCTGGTTGTCTACTAATCTTATTCTTCTGGTATCGTTTCTTCCGGAGTTACTGTTATATCTGTTGTTGTTATTATAACCATTGTTGTTCCTATTTTTGTTGAAATTTCTGTTATTGTTTGGAAATCTATCATTGTATCGGTTGTTAGTTCTGAAAAAATTGTTTCGCGATTGATTGCGATTTCCCCTATTGATATTTCTATTAAAATTATTTTGATTATTTTGTCCTCTGTAGTTATTATTTCTACCTCTGTTAATGTACATTATGCCATTAGGTTGAGCTTCGTTATGCTCAATTTCAGTAGCTAACGTGATGGCTTCACTGAAAGTTTGCGGTCGTGCAGCGAATATAGTGTCCTTGATTTGATCGTTAAGACCATTTTTGAAGATTGTTAGTGCGTATGTATCGTTAATCGTTTGTATTGCTTTTTTTAGCAACTTGGTTTACTTCCGCGCCAAGTGCGCTAATCTGTAGTTGGTTCAGGTCATTCACTAACGATAGGATCTTGTCTTTATATGCTGTGACAGGCATGCGTTTTTGCGTGAAATTTGCCAGTTGGGTATGGATTTGCGGAATAGTTTTATTTATTTTGTATTTGAGACGTAGTTCTGTTTCTAAGTTATCGATGTTGACTATTGTCGAAACGTTTAGTGCCGTTCTAACGTTTGGACTAAGTTTGATATGGAGAACTAGGTTTAGCAACTCTGTTTTTCCTTCTGGGTTAAGTTTCTTGTCCAACAGTTTTATAATAGTTAAAAATGTCTCTAGCTCAGTGTGTTTTCCCTCAAAAGTCGGTATTATTTTAATCGCTGTTTCGATGTTAAAGTCAGCCATGTCTTTGTGCGTTATACTTTCTTCAATCTTTACTAATATGTTCGCGGCGTTCAGCCGTTGTTTCAGGTTTGTAATTAGGTTATCACAAACTGAAGAAAAAGTTGATTTTAGTTCTATTGCATCTCCTTCATTGATGCTATCAAATAAATTTGTTCCTTCTATTTCAGCGTTTATAGTGTACTCTAACTTTTCTTTTAATGTATTGACTGTGTAGGTCTTTGATTTTTTCAAATTTGATAATGTATTCTGAAGTTCAAATAAAATTTCCTTCAATCGCGTTGTCGACATTTATGAGAAGTATGTTATTGAGTCCCAAAACAATATTCCTATCCACTACTTTCTAGTGCGTTATTTCTGCTAATTGAAATTATTTTGATGAAATTGATTTTTTGACTATATTCTAAAATTATGTTTGTTTGGGTTGAACAATTATTACTCATTATAGTTAGTTTTTTACAATTCTAATTTTTTTTCAAATTTCTTAATTCTTTAGTATAAGTTTTCCGCTGTTCTCCCGCTGCTATGTGGACTAATCTGTGTAGGATGGCCTTGTCTCTCCTTTCCTTGTATTTTCTTCCGCCTCGTTGTCGCCTCTTGATCTTTGTTATTTGCGGATTTTCGTTTCGCTTCTTCCTGAACTCCTGAATGTTTCTTGGTTGTGGTCCCGGTAATTTCGTCGCTGCATATGCTGGTGCCTCAGGGTTCTTGATGATTACGTATGGTTGCACTATTTCTTCTATGTGTCGCTCGGCGTTGATTAAGCATCGCTTAAAGGCTTTATTGAACTCCTCATCGTTTGAAATGTCATCGTGTAGCTCGCCCTCCTCGAAGTCATCGGGTTGTTGTTTTGCTAATTTGTCGGTCGTAGGTTCGTAGTTTGCAGGATCGCCATGTAATAAATCTTCCTTCATCTCTTTGTGATTTCTTGATCGGTACTCCGCAAGGGAGATGCTTGTTTTGAGGCTATGTGAGAGACGGGGATTCGTAAAGTGTACAGAAGGGAAGAATAAGAGGGAGAAGACCTTACCGGCAAATCATTGCTGTTGCCACAAATTTGGCGCAGGATCCAAGACCCAAGCGTCCGATATTATCAAGCCACGTCACGGCTTGTAAGTCTACGTCTTGCCTAATTACGGCAAGCAGGACTGATCGTTGCCAAGTCACGGCAGTGCAAATCAAAATCGTGTTTTCGATTTGAGTCGATCAGAAGAAGACTGATCTCGTCCTTTAATTCCATATTTCTTAAATACTATTTTTCATGTACAACTTACAACTAAATATATAATCCCTACTCTAAAATTCGTATTTACAAAATTAAATCTTATATTCCTAGTACGTGACCAATACTCAAAAGAAGTAATAAACTCTGATACTTTATTGACCTAATTTATTACTTCATAAACAGAACTAGAGTCCAATACTCATAATTTTGTCTACGCGCATAAATTATGAGAAGCACTTGACTCTTGCAGCACATACATGTACATGTAAGATGCTTATCATCTTATTAGTTCTGTCGCCGGCCAGATAATTAATGTGCATCGGCTGCCATCTGTGCTATGTGATTTTTCACGCGCCCATCTGTGCTATGTGATTTTTCACGCGCGTGATGTAGATCACGGATCACTTGTGTGGTAATTTATGTGGGCTATTTTATGTGGGTTCACTACAGTGCTTTGAAGGAGATAGAAGTGATTTTTGGTCGGTAGAAATCCGGCTTGCCGAGAGGCAGGAGCTGATCGGTATCTTTTTGAACATGATGATGAAGAGATGTTGAAAAAAATTTAAAAAGTAGGAAACCAATAAGCAGTAGTATAGGCGATTAGTCGATGTTCACTAAATACATTAATTTCACATGTCTTCACGCGAATACCGAATATTTGGGCTTGGTTTAACAAGAGCAACATATTCACACTGGTATCAATTTTGCGGCAACTTTATGTGTTCGTCAAATACACACTTCGGCTATCGAATACTTGATTATTTATTACGTCTGGCAACTAAAGACAGCAATGATTCTTCACTACTCACATATGTACCTACATCCGATAAATTCCTGAAAGCTGAACGAGCGAGTTTTTTTTAAATATAGTACTACGTATTATATTGCTTGGCTAGACTTAGGTACGAGTGGAACTTAGGAACCGGTTTCTCTATCTCACGCTATTAATATCCAACTACATGCTCGACCACTACATTAAATTTAAATGTTTATTTAACGCCAGCATTTTAGAGAATACGATATCGAAAAGATTAGATGCTCAAGATGCGGATATTTAGTATTGATGACAAGTAAGTGGACAGAAGCATGACCGCTGACACCGAAGTAAGCTTTGCTCATCATCCGTGACAGACTTTGAAAAACTTTCACTTGGAATATTTTCAGTTTATAATTTCACTTTTCTTGGTCGATCAAAATAGAAAAGAACGTGTATCATCTCAAAGCCAAATTTATGTACATAATGGAAAGCTTTTGTTTGCTCTACGAGCAATGTTCTACTTTGATGGTGAACAATAACGCCTACTGATATAAACCTAGAAGATTTTTCTCATCAGTTTCAACTGTATCTGGTGTAGATTTAAACATTTAATAAATATCACTCCTACGTATTCATTTGCGAGGACAGAAATTTAGAACCAATTTTAATCAATCATACTTAGCACTTATCTCTACTCGGCATATGAGGCAAAGTATTGTCTGCTTACTGTACAATAACTTGATGAGAAAGTGGTTTGTGCTCTAAATTCTCAAAGAAATAACATTAATTGTATCGGATAATTATCACTGCATGTTGTCATTACATCATTAGCACGACAAAACTAATTGACTTTGACTTAAGGGGGAATATGGTTAATTTTACATATTTTAGGCATATTTTTTTTTTGAGAATACTGTAAATAAAAACTTATTTCGGTACAAAGTACATAATAATATAATTATTCAAGAGTATTCTCTAAAATTTTGGTCCAGAAATATTGATTATTGAGCCACTGAGAGCAAATTTTCGTAGACACATAAAAAAAAGTAGTTTTGCGATGCATAGCAATACTCATCACTCGATCATCTGATGACAAAAAACCAAAAAGATTTCGTTATTTTATGAGTTACCCGAGGTAACTACATCCAGAGATATTTTTTAAACGATTTTTCAATTTTTAGTATCAAATCTAACTAAAAAAAACATTTTTTTTATTTTTTTTGAATCGATAAATTTGTTAGTATAAAACACATTATAATCGTTGAAATTAGAATATCGTACGTGGTTACCTCGTGATTTATGTACAGGATAAATGTGCAAAATTTGAAAAGGGTCGGATAAATAGATTTTGAGCGTTCACCGACTTTGAAAAAGCAAAGTGTTGGAAAAACGCGTTTAAAAACAGAGAAACAGCCGATTTACAGTTTATAGCGCATCGAAGAGCAGAGTTGTAAAATCCTGTAACTCCGTCAGTTTTGCTCCAGTCGACCTAAAATTTTAACTAAATATTCTTGAAGAGTTCTACTACCAAATAAAATAATAAAATAAAATACCATGCTCCCCCTTAAGGTATCCTCAACGAACCTTTATATGAACTAGGAATCAGCATTCAGATATTCAAATTCTTACAAAATGTTGACCTACAGCGAATAGTAAACAGTATTTACAGCATTTTCCAGTTAATTAAGACTTTATCTCAAATAATTTGGACGTTTTCCCAAAACATTTGTATCTTTTGCTAAATGCTTTGTACTTTCCACCGAAATTTTAAAAACCTCTCGCCAACAGACTTGAGCTTGTGGTTTACCTTCAATATGTTGGTAAAATGCTTTCATTTGGCAAAATGTCCAAATGGTGTGGAAAAAAGTGTAAATCAGAAGTGAAAACCTCAAATCATTTAGAAAAATGTCTAAACCAATTGGAAAATGGTATATGTCGATGTTTGAGAAATTTCAATTACTTAACTAATAATAATAATTAAAATATGAAGCGATTATCGATTTCATTTTTTAAAAAAATCCATTCTAAATTTTCATTACTAGATATAATCGTAGTGAAACTAATACTGGACAGACATCTGCATTTGTTTGAAAAGATATGGTTCAGACATAGATTGGTGCTATTTGACGCGCTATAAAACAGAAACTATTAGCCTTGGATCAAACCACTTCAAGTAACATTGATAGATAACTTTATGTTCCATAACTTTGACTCCAAGTGTTTTACAATAAATTTTTGGACATATAATAATAGTAAGAATTTTTGAAAAAAATTAAAAGGACGTTATTCAAAAGTTATCGATTTTACACAGGAAATTATTGAATCAAAAACAATAGGTTTTTTTATTTTAAACTAAAACGTCGTAAAAAACGTCATCCAAAATGGCGGTTTATACTGACCATGAAAAGAGTCAACTTTTTGATTTCGGACTTACTTACTTGAGTGTAAAATTTTCGCAAAAAAATTTAATTATTTTGACTGGAATAAGTGGGGCAGATATAAATTGACAGTAACAAATCCATTTAACAGAGGGGATCTTTACGATAGAGGTCGTTCGTATGTCAGCAGATATTTCTCAGCGGCTTCATTTCATCTGAGATATCTGCCGACTTAGTAACGACTCCTTCTTATTCAGTTTTGGCTTTATTTTTTTAATACAATTTTTGGCTACAAATTCATAAAAGAATGGCATTTTAAGCTTTCTGTTTCATATACATATGTATGTCAAGAAATATTATTTTAAGTATTCTATTCTCATCAAAGGAAGTTTGATGATTTTTCATTTTCAAATCTAAGATGGAAAAATAAAATGCACTCAAATAATTTACTCACATGGCTTTTTACGCCAAAATATCGTAACAAATCTTTTCATTTCATCATACCCAAATTCAAAGCAAATTCATAAATAAATCTTTAAACAATTTTGCCATTCATTTCACAGCCAACGACAACACAACAAATTCATCACAAGAGATTTTTTATTGTGTCTATATAGGGCACTATCATAATTAAGAACGGTCAAGAGAGCCATTTCATGATAAGAAAAGACGCGCAAGCATTTTACAATTATCACACATGCTACGCATATGCATATGTACATACAATACAGACTCCATGTGTTTTTTGACCATAAATTAATAGAGCAGTAGCCATCAAGGCTGACAAATTGATTCAAATTGTTATAGTCGTTTCTAACGCATTATTTGATTAAGATTTAACCTTTATTAATTTTTTTTTTTAGCTCGTGCCCTTTTCTTTGTCTGCATTATTGATTAGAAGTAGTGTACACTTGTCGGGCTGGGACAATTAATCCCATTCTTTAATCATAGCTTCTATAGCATATGCAGTTCAGGTCATTAGAATATACAGGTTTGATTGGGGCATACATAATTGTATTTGAATTGCTTGAATCTTTGCAATAGGTGTTGCGATGCATTTAAGACAAATTATACATTTTTAATTGCCATTTTCCTTATAAAATAACCAATTGGAATTGTATACTAATTATTATGTGATTTTTTTTATATTTTTATTGAAAAATCGAAGTCCCACCAACTGCATTGCAGGATTAATATTCAATTGGTAATTATTTATTAACATAAAAATATTATCCACGTATCTATAGAAGGCCATTTGTTCAACTAAAAATAAAATTCTCTCTGTTAATTCGTTTTTTTTTTCCAAAAAAAATATTGTACACGCTTAAATTTTATCGAAATGAGATTCCTAATAAGCTTCTTTATATACCTTAATCGACTTACGGACTAGAAAATACTTGACAATAACATTAAATTCCACGTCAGGCGTCAGCAAGCTTTGCTTCGCTTTACTATTGCAAACAAGGTGGGCACATTTGCGACAAAACAGCAACAAATGAATGGCGAAAGTTGATCGTGAAGTTTTTATTTGTCGCCAAATTACGTGGCCCAATAATAGCGACCGGTTAAATGATAAAGTGGAAGCTTTTATTGGAAAAGTGGAACGTTTTTGCAATAAATATTAGTGAAATCTCAAGATAAAAGCTTTAGCATGCATAATTACTTCAAGCTTCTTTCTTTATTAGTTGATAACCACGTGGAAAATGACTAATACGGCTAATCTTTGAGAATGATATTTAAGTGCAATTTTATTAACTTTTGCAAGGTTTTACTCAATTTTAATATATGTCTATATCAGGCATTGTGTTACAACCTAGAAAACACCGAATGATGTAAATAACATCCGGCAAACGAATTCAGTAAAATATTCTACATGATGTAAAGAATTTTATGTTTTTTCAAAAATTATTTATTTATTCATCAATATCTATTTTGTCCCCGTCAAAGTAATCCCCATAAGATATTATACACTTGTGCCAATGTTTTTCTCCAATCCTTTTACTTTAAAATTTATTTTCACTTTCAAATTTATTTTTTGTGATCTTGTTCAACTCCTCCTTCGATGCCGTCTTCATCTCCTCAATTATGGCGTAGCGTCGTCCTTTGATGGGCCTCTTCAATTTCGGGAGCAAGAAAAAGTCACAGGGACCATATCTAGGGGAATACGGGGGCTGTGGCATCATTATCGTGTTGTTTCTGGTTAAAAATTCGCAGACAAGCAACGATGTGCGAGCAGGGGCGTTATCATGGTGCAAAAGCCAATTTTTGTCCTTCCACAAATCCGGACGTTTCTGACGGATTACTTTGCCCAAATTGCGCATTACTTGCAGGTGATATTCCTTGTCGATCGTTCTACCGTCTGGCAAGAACTCGTGATGCACCACGCCCCTGCAATCGACGAAAACTATAAGCAAAACTTTTACATTCGACCGAGCTTGGCGCGCTTTTTTCGGTCTTGGTTCGAGCGGCAGCTTGCATTGGGATGATTGAGCTTTGGTTTCCACGTCATAACCATAAACCCATGATTCGTCACCAGTTATAACCCTTTGGAGCAAATTTGGGTCGTCACGGACAGAGTACAACAGCTCCCTAGCAATGTTGATGGCATGCTCTTTTTGGTCGAAATTGAGCAATTTTGGTACGAATTTCGCGGCGTCCGCACACTTAAAGATGTTTTTCATACAAAATTTTAACACAGATCCTTTGATGCATTTTTTGAAATAGGCAAAAATTGAAGACAAGCCAAAACACGTCCAAGCAAAATAGCTGGCAAAAATTAACTGAAGATTCAAAACGGCCGAACTTGTCAGCAAAATTGAAAAACATGAATACCAACAGAACGTTACAAAAATATCGAAAATTGAATACACATAGCCCGCAGAAATTTAAAATTCGCGATACTTATTGAATAGACCTCGCATATCCACCATGTCGAGAAGCAGATCTAGTTGATCCCTTCTTCAGTGCATAGAACTGTTTATAATGTTTATGCAGAAGAAATCAACTGAAGCCTGAAATTCGTATTTGTAATTTAAAATAAATAAAGTCGTATATAAGGTATACAGTAATGTTTTATTGAAAGATTATTTTACGTGTTATATTTAAAATAATTCGAACATAGCGAATAGGATTGAATCCTATCAATCAATTATCAAAAAATAATGTCCACAAATTGGACAACTTAAATCAAAATCACAAAAAGCCACCAAAACTTTACGGGCCATCGCAATCAACTATAGAAATTTGAAAGAGCGGTTTTGGGAATGTGTATGAGCGATTAAAAAATTCATGGTCCATCATTACTATCATTAATGGTAATCTCAAGTTCAAGGTCTCGCTTTACAGCACATCAGAAAAAGTATAAATTTCTGAGTTGATGCAAGCTATTCTTTCGATTGTTGTTTGTTTAAAGTAGAACAAAGAATGTAGAGAGAAAATACGTTTAACTTTTATCTACACGACATCACCTGCTGAATAAATCAGCCCAGTGTAACCGAAATGTGTTTAGTTATCTGATGAAACAATTACGTTTCCAACCGTATCTGGTATTTAAGTCATACTACATATATGCAACATTCTGAAGTAAACAATAAAATGAGCTGAGCTCAGACCAACGAAACTTTTGAAGAGGAGATTATGGCGTACAACGATATGGGGGGGGGAACTGTTATCAACCATATACGAATGGAGCGGTGAAACAAATATTGTTGGGTCTGTTACTAATTTTATTTTGCCCAATTTTGGCGAATGCATGCGCCCGTGGCTTGGAGCTTAGTGCTCGTTCCAATAATTTACTATTCTTGATAGCAGGTATAGTGACGCAATCGCATACAAATGGGTCAAAAGTCAACTGGTAGACATACACATATTGTTTGATAGCGAGACAATTGATTCACAATGTGCAGAAAATAGAGAAACTTGGGGCTCTTTCAACAAAGCACATTGAGATCAATTACGCATGAAAAGCAACAAGTTCGGCATTGAACATTACGTACAATTGCAGGCTTTTCGAAAAAGTTCCTTCTACAATTGTGTAGAAGATTTTTGAATAGAAAATTAAACTGCTTAAAGTGTTTCGTAAGTTGACAAAGTGTTTTTGTTTTATTTACGTTTATTTTTATTTGATTGAAAATTGTGAATAAGCTTGAAAAGGTGATCCAGCAGCTTTTAATTTTCATCAAGAGAAAAGTCATTCAGCGGAAAGCTAAAGAAATTGATGGTTGGAGTTTTACGTATCTTAGCATTCGCATTTGGTTTGGTTCCAAAGCGACTGTCGTGTGAATTCCAGTTAACATTCTGAGATGAGAAGATTCCATCACCATGTCCGCGTGTTTTGATAAATTTAACATAATGCCAGCATAGTGCAATGCTCCCCAGGTCGTATTTTCGAGACAACACAAACCACCCTTCTATAAATAGAGGCGACTGCAATCACAGGAGCATTGCTCCAACTGAGTTCATCATAACGCCCTACACTTTGCTTCAGCCGGTTGATAGCAACATTGCAATCCGCTGAACGTGTTCAGCGTCAACCCTGTTGCATATAGGAGTGAAACTACTATGCTTTGGCTCGTAGGCAGATACACAGAGCTAAATTGGCTCGGCGTTCGCAACCAACAACAAAGCCGAGGAATCAGTGGCAATATAATTGATGGCAGGCGCATGCGGTATTGCGAAGAAAGCGAATAGTTGTCGCCTTCTGCGCTTTATCGTGCGGAATATTATGTCGACGCTGTGCGTTCTGTGTGGGTGGTTAGCCTTCCATTGAAAAATAGCGGACGCGGTAACTGAACCTGGACGAGCTACTTTCAAGCAATATCAACCAACTCCTTTCCATTGATATGATTAGGTGCAATGTATGCTATATAAATCAGGAGAACAGTTCCATTGATTGGAATATCTGCGAACTGACGAATGCCCAGTTGGTAGCATTGCCTCCTTGACGGCGGGATCCTCTTCTATTGAAGTTTTTCACCCTAATTAAGTGCCATGAAACCAATCATTACCTGAAGCCAGCGCCAAAATTAAAAATACGACTCACAATGTATTCCCGAACGGTGTTGTGGAAAACTTGCGTCCGAATGTCGGTGATTTCGTCTTCTTCGTCCATCCTTTACGTTTGGCTTTTAGCGACACTTTCCGGCCACCGAATTTATTTGTGCTCGAGCATATGAATGCGAATTGTCAACAATTTCACCTTTCACATCTAAATCTCGCAAGGCAGCGCGCACTAGCAACTATTAGCAAACACCATAAAGTGGGTACGACGCTTTATTCTAGACGCCACCAATTCGTACCAACTTGAAATATTCACTGAAAACTCTCACAATGATCAATTTATCTCGTTTCGCGGCCGCCGGGCAGCTATGCAAAAAAATTTTCTTGATTTATATATTTATTTTTGATTTTACGTGCGCGAAACAATGAGAATTAACACGAAACTCGACGCTAAATACGTCCATCGCGGTGAAACGTCAACCACACAGTAGCATGCCAATTTACAGTAGTACACAGCCATAGGCTATGTATACACTAGTCGTTAAACTTAGAGTAAAAAGTGGACTATCAATTTTCAGATCTAAATCGTCTCTCAGAACGACACATGCATATGCTTTACTCTGCTAACATGTGTATTTCCTATAGTTGTTTCGCTGTTATCTCTGTTAAAATTCTTTATATGCTCTGTTAAATATAGTTTAAAAGTTTCATATCCCCACCAAGAGTTTTCCCACTGTATGTTGTATACACTGCGTGTGGTAGGTTTTGCGTTGGCACCCAATTGTAGCATGACAACTACTTTTGAGCGGACATTGAACGGACTCGCTGGTCAAACTGCCAAACACATGCCGTTCCTGAAAAGCGTGCGTTATTTTTGAATACAAGAAATTAAAGAATCAATTATAGTTGTTATTTTGCTTGTGAAAAACAATCGAGCCAAATGTGAAGCAGCTGCTTGGAAAGTTTCCTCATGCGCGAGTACAATGTCTTACGAAATTTTGTTTGGAATGTAGACGTAAACTTCAAATCTCCAAACTTGCTGGATGGATGTTAATTTTGAATATGATTTTTAACGCCTCCCCAGCGTCACCACATTCAAAAAAACTATAGCTACCAGCTAAATAAAAAAAAATAGTCATATTTCTTATCTTTGGAAATATTTTCGGAGAATTTTGAGCCATGGGTGGGGATTTTAAAGAATCCACCCCCAGGAGCTGAGTAAATTTGATGTAATTATTATAGTATTCTATGTATGATATCATATTATCTTATTATTATTATATTAATCTAACAAATTCCAATTAATTTTATATCCTATCTTATATCGATGCTTCAAATATGCTGTGTCTAATAGACCTCATGTTCGTTGTTGTTGTTGATCTGACAAGCAGCCGTCAACATCGACATGGCTGTTGTCATTGAAACTACTTTGGGCGATATCGCTGTTGATCTGTTTATCGAAGAACGTCCGAAGGCTTGCTTGAACTTTTTAAAACTGTGCAAACTAAAGTACTATAACTATAACCTCTTCCATAATATCGAGCAAGGCTTCATAGCGCAGACCGGTGATCCGACAGGTGCTGGAGATGGCGGCAAATCAGTTTGGGGTGTTGTTGAGGGAGCTCACAAGAATTACTTCGAGGCGGAAAGCATACCGAAAATTAAACATACAACGCCGGGATTGGTGTCGATGGTGAGCGTCGGAAAGAATATGGTCGGCTCACAATTCTTTTTCACATTGGGCAACGATTTGATCTCCCTCGACGGAGTTCATTGCGTGATTGGAGAAGTGGCAGAAGGTACGAGTTTTTTTATGTTTATTTATACATCGGTAAAGCTTCGTGTGAATCCTTTCTCTTCGAGTTAGTAATGTTTCAGCTGAAAATATATTGCATCTCAAATTAAATGTTCAGTTCACTGGTTGTGAATTATGTTTGCATTTCTATCTTACTCAATCTATATCCCTTGTAGGCTTCGACGTGCTCCGAAAACTGAACGAAGCTATAGTCGACGACAAGTACCGTCCTTATCAGGATATCCGAATCACTCACACGGTCGTCTTGGAGGATCCGTTCGAGGATCCGCGCGGCTTCCAAATTCCCAGTCGTTCACCTTCGCCGAGTGCAGAACGCCTCAAGAACGGACGGATTGGCGCCGATGAAGATATTGACGACACCGAAGGGAAGACAACTCAGCAAATCCAGGAAATGTTGCAAGAGCGCGAAGCCCAAGCACGAGCTATAATTTTGGAAATTGTTGGCGATCTGCCAGACGCTGACATTGCTCCGCCTGAAAACGTTCTGTTCATTTGTAAGTTAAATCCTGTCACCAACGACGACGACTTAGAAATCATTTTCAGTCGCTTTGGAAAGGTTAAAGGATGCGAAGTGATTCGAGACAAAGTCACCGGAGACTCGCTGCAATACGCCTTCGTTGAGTTCGAGGACAAAAAGTCGTGCGAGAACGCCTTTTTCAAAATGGACAACGTTTTAATAGACGACCGGCGAATTCATGTGGACTTCTCACAATCAGTGGCGAAAGTCAAGTGGCGCGGAAAGGGCCGGGGAATAATTCGAGCAGATGGCAGGGAAGGCGGTAAATTAGACTTTGATAATCTTCGACAAGGAACCAATGTGAGAAGTAATACAAAAGATTCAAGCTATAAAAAACAAAGAGAACATGCGAACGATCGTGGTAGAAACAAGAAAGTAATGGACGAGAAGCCTCCTCGGCGGCAAACATCCAGGAGTCGGTCAACGAGTCGCGATCGACCACGAAGCAAACATCGCTCTAGAAGTAGGTCACCAGCAGAACGAGGTCGTAACAGACAAGACTCTCGCTACGACAGGCAATCCAAAGACACATTCAGAAGAGAAAAGCTCGAGTCGAGAACAAGGTCGCCTCCTCATCAGACGAACAGGTCCCGAGACCATGAATATAGGAGATACGATCACAACAGTAGAGATGCTCGGAAGCCGTATGACCATCGCACAAGAGAAAGGCATCCCAGAAGTCATTACGACGATTTCAGGAACGATAGCAGGAAACAACAATCCAGACGGTCGCGTAGTAGATCACCAAGAAGACCTTACCGTGAGAGGTCGCCCGTGAGGAACCCAAAGGACACACGTCCGCCAAAGTCAAGAGAAAGCGAGTCCAGGAAATTCGAATCAAGTCATGCACGACGCGAAGACCGAAAAAGAGATTTAAATCGGAATCGAGCAGAATCTGCCCGTTCGCATTCTTCGCCACAAAGCCCAAAGGAACGCCACACGAGTAACAGCGCAACATCCAAAAGAAACCAAAAAGAATACAGTTCTGGCAAGAACAAAAATATCAGTAAAAAGCCGAAAAGGAAAGCAAGATCTTCCACGTCGGCGAGCGACAGTTCGAGTGCATCTTCATCGGAATCTTCGTCTAGCGAAGAAGAACGACGCAAACGAAAGAAGAAAGTGGTGGTTGAGAAAGCTAGTCGGAAAAAATCGAAGAAGAGCAAATCTAGTTCCTCATCGTCCGAATCCAGTAGCGAGTAGGCACCTTTGGACTGGCCTTGATTTGTTTTTGTGTTGAAAATTAAATGAATGTAAAAACCATCGAATGCGTTTCAAAAAACAAAAATACTCTTCAATATCTACATAAATTATCCAATTCTATTTTTATTTACAATATTGCGTCTCACTCCCTTCTTATTTGGTTTCTTCCGAACAGCACTTGGATCCCTTACGCGGTTGAATCTCGGCACTCTCGTCGAACATAACATTTTCCAGCAAAGGCGTATGCTCTGTGACCCGCACCTCTGCAATTCATAAATAATATAAGGTCGTTTCGTGCACTTCATATCCAACGCGCTCTTACGAAATACGCCCGGCTCCTGTTCAACGGCCTGCACGACGTTGATTTTCAACTCGATTTCAACATCAGCAGCGAGTTTCAACAGCTAGAAGCGTTCATTGCGCTATGAATTATTATATCTGCACATCATTTCATTTGAATACCTTCTTTATCTCAGGTGCTTCAGTTATGTTCCTATTCTTTCGAAAATTGTCGTTGATTTGCTGGCGAAACTTTGAAATGGCCCGGTCATCTTCTTGGAAAACATACTGGCTAGTGCGATGGAGATTCTTGAATTGCTTCAACACCTGAAAATAATCAAACTCTGATAGTTAATGCATTCAAATAAGTTTTTTGTAAGCACTTCTCTTCGCAGGCTCGACATTTCTAACCAACTCTGTTATGAGTCTTCTTCTTGTTGGCACGAAGATACTGCGAGCTTGAAACTGTTCATGTCACTGGGCGCGAGTCAGTTTAAAAAATGATGGAAGAGTTTATGCTAAAGTATTTTTAATTATAGACTTTATACAATAAAGTCGGCTTGAAAGTATAATTCGACTTCTAAAACGTAATGCTGTATTTTGAAACGCTTCTTGCGAATAATTGTTACAAGTCATCATTTAAATCCTGCTCAATTGCTCTCCATCGAATTTCGAATGTCGTGTGAGATCATTTGAATCGGATCACATAACCGTATTGAAATTCAAATGAAATCAGCCAGGTTTCGATCGAACAAATTCAGATATTCACAGAGCACCCATAGACTGGAAAGGCTTATTTTTATTTCAGTCTCTTATTGATAGCATCAAAAATTTGGATCCTGATCCTAGCAGAAATCTTAAAAACGGTCAAATTGACGAAATCATCTCCAAAAGTTTCCGAGGCAACTAGCTTCGTCATTGTGAATTTGAAGACGCCCACTCCGAAAAGATAGCATAAGTTTGAAAATTGACCGCCGTTCATTGGGTCGCTTAGGAAAGAAGGAAGAAGAAAAATTCATAGTAGGTTCCATAAAATTTGTAGAAAGAATTTCAACAGAACAAACCCTATTGTTGCTAGTTTAAATTGAAATCTTTTCGTCTACAATTTATTGACGAGGCCAGATATCAAGTTTCAAAAATCATCTTAGGCCCTAGATAGGTTTTCAGAGATCAATAATATCTCCGGAAGAAAGAAATTCTCGTTGCACTCAATTTTAAAAAGACGGTACTGAGATTGGCGATGACGAAAGCAAGTTATCGTCTCAAATCAACTCGAAGCGACTTTCAACTGTTTAGATGCAAAAACAAACCCCTCACATGTCGTCACTGTCCTAAATTTCACTCAATTGTATCAAATCCTGATAATAACCACCCTTTCCCATGAAAATCCATCCTTACATTTCGCTGGTCAAAATGTTTTCATCCACCCGTCACAACTTGGTATTACCACGAAAAGCATATTCAATATCAAGATGAAACATTTCTCAATAAGTTATTCCCATATCTTTGCAACTGTCTTCAATAGTTGTTCCGTAAGCAACTCCTATTTTCCAAACGAGTGGTAATTGGCAAACATCCTTCACATCCCGAAAAAATCGAGCAACAATGGCAGAAGTTACTTCTAACTAATTTTGCTTTTTTCTCAAATCTTGGAAAACTCTTGGAAAAAGCAATTCTTGTGAGATGGAACAAGCGTTGTAGACATAAATATAATTCCTGAAAACCACCCTCTGCTCAAATTTCAATCCGACATACCATATGCAAAAGCAAACCATTGCAAATTCACTTGACATTGGCAATGCTTTCGATTGAATAGCAAATCACAAAAATTTCCAACCGATATATCCAAGATATTATCCAGTTTCCTAGAGAATAGGTCATTCTTTGAAGACGTAGCCAAGAAAAACTTTAAAATAATTTCAATCACCAGCAGAGTATCACAAGACACTAGTCATGAACCCAAACTTTTCCATCAGCCACTTCAGTCTAAGGAAAACGTTACAACGTTCGTATACGCAAACGATTCTCGTACCATAATCCTCAGATATGCCCTCGAAAAAAGTTGAAAGACAAATCAATCCTACAATGAAAAATCGGAAAGTTAAGGTAGTCCTAAAATCTGAGCATATTTTAATCCAGCCGACAAAGAGGCGAAATAAACTATCCCCACTTCGAATTGAACAGCGGACAGTTGACTTCTCAACCTAAGGCAAGTATCCCAGAGTTCCATGAGCCAAACAATTATTCCCCTTCCTCATGTATAAAACCATTTCAAAAGCAAATTGTGCTTATCATCGCCTCTATCCTCTTTTGAGAACCAAGTTTCAGATTTCCTTGAAAACCACCCTACTTATCTGCGTGAAGACATGAAAAACATGTGAATTAATCAAAATTATAAGCTTGCGTTATATAACCTATCTCTGCATGATATTACAAACTTATTGTCTGGTAAAGCAAACTGTTCGGTGAATTTACTAGCGCTGTGCAACCTCAATGAACAATATTGTCATATTATAACTTTTCTGCTAGCCCAATTACGAGTTTTCTTAAATAGGATGCCTAGAAAGCACAACAAAACAAGTCGCCTCCCAAACTCAGAAAGATTCAATGATCAAATCATAAACGCAACACTATGACAATTACTTTTTAATAGATTTCTTTATTCAGTATTGTAACAATCACTTATACTATCCATACGCCTAGCTTAAAGCTATCAACACACTCAATTCTTTTTCTTGCATCTTATGAATCAATTTTATTGTGTCCAGATCTCCAATTGCATACAGAGCATTAATCACATCCCTCAACTTCGCTTTCCGATCCTTGAAGAGCAACGTATCAGTTAGTCAGTCAGTCAATTATTATTGATCAAACAAAAGCCTTTACCTTGTCCAAATTGTTTATATAGTTCAACATCAGTTTCGATGGATTCTTTGTGCTCCAAAAACTGATGAATTTCTCCAATTTCAAATGTTGCGCCAACTTCCGCCACTTGTCTTCCTTGTTAAAGATTTCAGCTAGAATTTGAATACTCTCTCTATCGAACAAAACCATGTTGGCGTCAGTTTTTGTGGTTGAATCGGAATCATCGCTTTGATACTTTTCATCGATGGTTAACTTTTCGTCGTCGTCATCCTCCTCCTCGGAAGAGGTGTCATCTGTTTCCATTTTATTACGGCGGTCGGCTTCTCTTTTGTGCTAAAATATGGCGTACGTTAATAGAAATAGATTTAGAAATTGGACGCATTCCATACCTGGATTTGTGACACTTTTACATCGCCTTCATTCGCGCCATGCTTCACAAGTTGCCGAATTATGTCCTTCTTCACATTTTCCATGGAATTCGCCAGTCTTAGAGGCGTGAAGCCAGACAAATTTGGCTCATTGATGTTAATCGACGTGTTGTTCAGCAAGTACTCTACTATGGAGGCGTCGTTCTGTTCTATAGCCAAGTGTAAGGCGCTACTTCCACTTTTTGACGTACACAATTTTGTTGATGCCTTACCGATTTGTAAGAGCCTTTCTACCATTTGCAAATCGCGCTTCCTACATAGGAAATCAGGTTTCCATAAATATAACGATCTTTACTATGCAATCCACAACGTGTACTTACATTATGGCTAAATGAAGGGGAGTAAGCCCTTCGTCGTTGGCGCAGTCGATGTGCAGCGTTACACTTTTCTGGGTATAGTTTTGAGGGTCAATAATTCTACTCACACACATTGCCATATTTTCTTCAATTGCAATGTGCAGTGGCGTGTTGCCTTTATTGTCGGCGAGGTTGGGATTCGCACCTGGAATTCATTTTTAATATTTATTCACTTCCAATAATTTCATCGGAGCTTGTTTGGAGAAAGAAGGAGAAAATATTACCTAAATTGATCAAGGGTCTGATATACTCCGGCTTATCAAATAGACAGACAATATGCAGGCAAGTTTCCTTCCTTTCGTTCTGGTATTGCAGCACTTCGTTCAGCTGTAGTTTGTCGATCAGCTTCAACAACTTTATCATATTGTTGGAATCATCATTACGAATCGCATTGTGAATTATACTGGAATTAGTTTATTGTTTTTTATTCAATTCGGGCAATGTGACGAAAATCTATTGTTACTTACTCGCAATCGTTGACATTTGCTTCATCGAAAATCGACAGAATCTTCTGTTTCGCCAATTCCGGATCTTTTTCGCCAAACTGACGATATTGCGAATAGATCTGATACGTTAATGGTGACGTTTCAACAGTCTTTTGCATGGCACTGCTGCGAATCGTCGATGGTTTTACAACTACGGACGGTCGTTTCTGTAGATGTTCGGCGCGTCGATCGGACTTGGAGCAGGTGCCATCTGTAGTTAACAAATCATTCAGACTTGGATCGTTTATGATTTTATCCAATTCTGAAAAGGGTTCGTATTATGTTGTGTTGTACGGAAGAGAAACCCATCCAATTGTACCTCCTGAATTGTAATCCATGTTAACTTGACCAAGAAACTGATTCAGAATATCTTGCTTATTATATTCACTGCTGATTGACTGCGGGTTGTGAAAAGTATCAACAATTGACTCCGGCAATTCGGACGAGCTGTACGTGGACGAGCTCATTCGGGCACGTTTCCGCGACGTCACTACATCTCGTGGTTTGTATTTGAAGGGCATTGGATCGCTACGATCGTTATCGCTCGGTCTCATTAATTGAATGTAAACTTCTTTCTGCGGAATTAAAGGGAAATGTGTTTATCGCACAAACTCTTCGGATACTTAAATTAGCGAGACCGATACCGGAGTTGATTATTATTCGTGTTTTTCTTTCTGATATCTGAATGTCAAACAAAACTAAGACTTACATGTTGGTCGATATCCTTATCCTTATACGATGGCGTCCTAAGAGCGATTGCGTATTGGTGGTGAACATCGGCTTCCGAAAATATTCCCCAGCCTTCCCAAATCTCTTCGTCATTTTCGTCCAACTCAAAGAAGCGAACTTTTATATTTTCTAATGGGAAGATCAGATGTTGTGCATTAAATTCTCTAAACGACTTCTAGTTCGGACTCACTTTTCCCAACCTTCTCAACAAACAGAAATAGATCATCTCCACCCGCTGCACTACTGACTGCAGCACTTAACCGCGTAATTTTTAACTCTCCTGTCAAGGCACTTTCTGAAACGTTATGCAAACAATTATCACTTTTCGTTCAATGCCAATTACTATATCGGCGTACTCATATTATTTATAGGTCTCGAGAATACTGGCGCGCATAATCTACTCAACGTTTTGTCACTATTTACAGCGAATGCTTGGAAGCCGAGGCACACTTGATTTAGATTCATGCTTTTAGCAATTCGTTCCGCACTGGTCTTCACCTAGGATTTGGATTTGTGGGTTTAGCAAGAACTATTCTCATAAACCGTTACACTTTAAAGTTCGTTGCTAAGAAACATGTCATTCACCTGAACTGCTTCACGATCAGATAATTCTCGCGCCGTTTCCATGATTTTCTCTCTTTTCATTTTTATTTTCAGCTCATCGACAATATGCTTCTTAGCTGTGTGTATTATTCCCATACCTTGAAATCTGAAATAAGGACAAGTACGAGTGTTAGTAGTTTGATATAGAACACTTTTGGGTGGAAAACAAATTGAAGTTGATTATGAGATAGAAAATCAGACCCAACAAGCAGCAGATATTTTCTCGTATCTTCAAATCTTATCGGATCCAGATAATAGGCAATAATGAAGTAACATGTCTGCGAAGGCGGATATTTAATAGACAGAAAATACTTACACTGCTCTATAACCGTCTTCGGGTGAAACCGTCAACTCGTGCGGATCGCATAGATCGACATCACCATTTCTGACTACCAAACGATGCGAATGCGGTGTCGGATTCAGTGAATCTGTTTGATATAAACTGCATACAATGACGGCCTCGCCCTCATATCCACGCAACTCGACTGTAGGGTAGGTTTTTCTTGATTTTTCCGTGTGACATCCCATCAATGAACCATGTGTACCGTGCATTTCAGATTTATATCGAAAACGAAATTTTTCAACGGGTTGTTCGATGATCACCAACTCAACTCCGCTGCACATGCCCTTTGATGGTTCCAAGGCTGTGAATTACGGAAAACATGTTTATTGGTCAAATTTAAAACAACAGTGCAACAGAATACAATATGCAATACGCCCTGTGTTCCATACATCCAATCTTCACTCATAATAATCAGTTCGCTAGCTTCGTTGCTACTCACCATTAAAATTGAAGCTGCTACTACAATGGCGGTTGCTATCCAAATCATAAATAATTGATCCTCGAGAGCTTCCCATACTTAAATATTGTGCTTCATTGGCCAAATCGCTGGCCTGTGACATAGGCGAGCCAACCATTCCCGAACTAATTGATGAAACCGGCGATGGCGTTCCTGAATATCCACTGTATCCACTATCTACAAAAAAATATTAATTTTACTTATTTTTCACATAACAAACTTGAACAGTTTTTAACAACTCCTACCGAAAGCCTTGCACAAAGGCGGTTTCCAAAATTCATGCATTGGGCGCAGATTTGAACATAAACAACCAGATCAAGAGCGTCAGAACAGACTGTGATACTAGCCGCCTCTCAAATTGAACATAATCTAAATTCACTAACAGCCAATCATATAAAATGGGACATCCCCGGAAAACATGGAAATTTTTACAAGTCCAAACGAGTACGACTCAACGTAACCGATTGTGCGCTGAATCAAACTTTTACCAAGAATTTTTGGAATCTTATCTCTGTGTCGTCCAATAAAGTATTATTTCGTATGTTGATAAGACTCTACATTCGAATGTAGAGGAAACGATTTCGATAAACTATATTAGCTCTGGATAAAAACTTTTTACACACATACATATGTACATATTTCTATTTCTTCAGCTACATTTTGTGTGCGATTCACGTCCATAAATATACGATTTTAGTGCTAGTTTCTTGTTTGCAATAGAAGTCATACGGAAACAACAGTTGATAAAAATAAATTACGGCCATGATAAATTGATAATTTTTTTCCCCGCAATCTTGCCGGCAGCTGAAACATGTTTTCAAGATTTGAAGCACATTGCTTGGGCAACAGCTCGCGCAGAACTAAAATGCATATGTATACAGGTGATTTGCTGAAATTCTATGGTTGTCCATTTTTCAGGTTATTTAAAACTATAATTTTGTAATACCACTGAAAGTGTTAATTGGTTAAAAACCAACCAGGAGCGTTAACATTTGACGTTGTTTTTTAAACTGCTGTCTTTTATTTTGTATACAATTTAACAATAAAGTATACATACCCCTCCACGGATCTTCATTTATTTGGAAGGTTCCTTCGGTTGTTTGCATTTTCAGAATTACATGCATTCAGTGGCAAGAATCTTCGCCTGATGCGCAGTCCGTTTTGAAGAAATATGGAGCGTCATAGTTTTATGGCGGTCAATAAAGTACGATATCAATAAAAATTGAGTTCAAGTAAGATTAGGATATCTGTTTGGTGATTTTTTTGAATCCAACGTGCATTGGCCGGCATACACAACATTGAGACAATTGAATCGGGAAATACCTCCTTTGAGAAGCGACAGTTTGTTGTGTATCATCACGCAAAGGAAAAAACTGTTCGGGAAATTATGTCGTTATTGCAAATGTCGCGGCCTGCTGTCTATCGTATAATAAAAAGATTCAACGACGAAGATAGAAATGACTTTAAGGCACCTCCGGGACGAAAGTTTCCAAAAAAGATAAACGGTTTATTGTGCGATGTGTTGTCTAGAACCCAAAAGTGAATGCTTCACAAATCGCTGTTGACCTATCCGCGAGACGTGAGGCTCCAATTTCGGACAGAACAGTTCGTCGAATTTTGAAAAAGAAGGGATGCAATTTGTGCATGGCCCGACGAAAACACGAATCAATTGAAACACATCGACTTTGCTGCCTGCCAAGTATATTCATGCAGCCGCAAGTTTTTGGAACAATGTCATATTCTCTGACGAGTCAAAATTTAACATTTTGGAGATTGCCAGCAGGCAGAAGGTTTGGAGGAAGCCGAATACGGAATTGCAGCTCAAAAACATTCGTGTAACTCTCAAACATGGTGGTGGAAACGTTAAGGTATGGGGATATTTCGCAGCTTCAAGAGTCGGATCACTCGCTATCATTGATGGAATTATGACTGCAGAGACGTACATTAATATTTTGAGAAAGAACCTACATAGCAGCGCAGAAAAATTGTGGATTCTGAGGACGTTTACTTACTACCAAGACAACGACCCGAAACACAAAGCCCATAAAACAATGGAATGGCTGCTATGTAACTGTCCGCGCGTTCTAAAAACGCCCCCACAATCACCGGACTGCAATCCAATAGAACACGTGTGGGATTACTTAGAACGGCAGATCTGCAAAACCTCCATTATCAGTCGCAACCACCTCATAAAGCGTCTCAAAGAGGAATGGGCTAAAATTCCACTTTCATACCCCCATAAATTGGTTTTATCGATGCCGCGACGATTGAGTGCTGTTCTAGAAACTCAAGGTTTACAGACGAAGTACTAAGGAGCACTTATTTCATCAAATTTCAAAGTTTCTTTCGTTGTCTCAAAGTTTATGTCGCGTTTATTTTTTCTTTGCTTGGCTCTACTATTTCTTTTTACTTACTAATTTTGCGTGATACGCGAAGTGCTGTCAACGAAGTCACAAAAAAGACCTGAAAGTGACGGTATCGTATTTGGTGGAAAAGTTTCGTTGTTCATCGGGAATAACAGTACATCCTGAAGCGCTGATACATGGTCTTTGAGACCATTGCGCTGACAATAGTAGCGCAGTATATCATCACGTTAGCGCAGCAGAAGAGACAATCAATGTGCTGGCGTTGGAGCTGAAAAGTCTAGTTCGACGACGCATCGAGCAACGCAATTCAAGAACTCTAATATGCAGCATTATGCATGTACCGAAGCAAAATTGTCAGTGAAAATTTTCCATGGCGTTGTGGCGCAATAGCGCCCTGCTTTGATACCGGGACTGGCGTTGAAGACAAGGTAGCATTGTTTGGGACTGTATGTCAAGATACTACAAGACAATGTGAGCTATTGAGCTTTTAAGACGATTGGTTCTTCGAACAAGACAACGATGGAAAACACATAGCAATGTGTGCAGCAGCAATTATTCGCAAGTGGCTTCTGTATAATGTGTGTGTCTCATAAGTTGAAATTATCTCCTCATAGCGCAGATTTAGAAGCTTTTGACCATTTATGAGATGAGCTGGACAGACGAGCGAGGAATCACAATATAACGAGCAGATCAATTTTGAAGTAGGAATTGATGATAGAGTGAAGCAAAATATCAACCGAAATCACCAATCGATTAGTGAAAACTATGTCGAGAAGACTGAAAGATATTATAAACCGAAAAATCGGTCTCATGAAATATTAAACATTATTTTTGAATACGTTATGATAAATTAAATAGGTCATATGCTGCCTTTTGACCTTCGAAATTTTTTTCATTATCATATATATATATATATATATATATATATATCAATTGCAAATAAATTGTGTCATTTTTGTTAATCTCTCTTATACATTTCAACAAAAATAAAAAAATCTAACCTTAACTTTCTGGAAGTCTTATTTTCATTTTTTAACTTTATTGTTCAACCGTATATAAACGTTCAAATAAAAAAGTTGATTTTTTTCGAGCAAATTGACACTAATTAAACTGTTGACAATTCAACGACCGATCAACCGAAAATTGGTGTCAATACAATGGACTAAGGGTAAACTTGAGTAGATACAACACGTAACGACAAATAAAGCAAAGGTCTTTGGCGTTTTTTCAAACACTTTGAATGTTGCAACTATCGCTTCATATAATTTGAAAATAACAAAATGATAAAGCGGAAAACACGTCTACAGCCGGGTCTCCTGAGCGTGTTTTACTCTACACAATACACAAAACACCTACACAAAACATTGTTCCCCTCATGTTTCGCTACACATTTTTGATGGTATCAACAGTGTTTTTGCTTTCCTTAAATATGGATAAAAATGGACTCAAGTAGTAATTTGCAATTGATAGCTTTTATTTGAGAAAGGCCCGCGATCTGGGATTCTCAATCATCGGCCTACAAAATAAAAAAAGAAGGAATGACGCCGTGGAAGAAACTGCACTACTGATGGGTGTAAAAATAACCAAAAAATGGACTGTTTTAAGAAATCCTATTCCGAATCGATCCTCTATCTTTAGCTCCATATAAATGCTAAAATTTCGAGACAGTAAGTAGGGCCTTACACGGACTTTAGGCTTTCTTCTCTTAGGAATCAAGCCGACCACAGCTAACACTGATAGTACGTCTTCTTCGTCCGAACACACTTCCACAATGATTCGTTTTAGAAAACAATATGTGAGCAGGAGACACTTTGTGTATATACACACACAAAAATTCTGCAGACGTTTTTGTGTAGTGTGTAGAACAAAACACGCGCAGGAGACCCGGCTTACGAAACACACAATTTGTGTATGGTATGTAATACGCCTACTTGTAAAGAGCATGGAAAAAATATGAGAAAATGTAATGAATGTTAGGAATTTAAGAAAAAAATTATTAATAAAAAGCAATTTTAGCTCATAGATTTTTGAATATACTCATAAAACATTTTCCAACAAATTATGATGTTAATTATATTGTTCTGAACTTATGTTAACACGATCAGTATATTGCCATACATATGTGTACACCTGCACCCGGTTATCGACAGAAGCGTTAAAGTACACACGGTTTTTTTTTAAATGAGGACGCCTCTGGCTACCTGCGCCTCTTAAGCTAATTCAGAAATATTACTAGAAATCTGAGGCTTGTTCTTTTCAAGCGGCTGAGCGTTACATTTTAAGGAACTGAAAGTGCTTTTAAATTCAACGACGAAGCGAACGTTGCACTAATCGGGGTTTGTTTCTCAGTAGAATGGACAAAACAAGGCAGGCAGGGCGGTTCAATCCATGAGGGAAGGAGTGATGTTTCAAAAACTATACTTAATTTCTTTGATCTATAAATCTCCGACTGATCGATCTATCTTTATATGTACATATATGCATGTGGTGTTTTAATAGTGCCCAAACTTTCTTCCATATCATTCACATCGACTTTAGAGACACCCACTAGCCGTGCGAATCTCTATTCCCTTCGAGTTACAGATGAATCCTATGAAATGTTTGAGTAGGTCCACACATTTGCATGATTTAAAGGTTCGAGCAGAATTCCCCGTTTTCATTTGTTTGGTTCAACCCTTTATTCCTTTCCAGCTGGCGCTGCTATACTTCTGACAATGTTAAAGGTAGTATCTTTTAGGAGGTGGTGTCGCGTGGTTCAGAAGATTTTACGTTTGAGCTTTTGTGGTTTCAGGTTCGATCGTTTCAACCAGGCTTTTCAAGAGAATCTAGTAATGGAATTTGTTTTCATTTCTTACGATATTCAGAAGTCAGTAATTTTTCGAAACATTTTACTACTGTGATAGTCTTCTGATGTTGTTGAGCTAATGCTTCCAACACAGATTGTTGCCATCGATCCATCTTAACAATTGTGGGCTTCCAAGAACTCCGAATATATTTATTTTAACGATGGATGACCTGGGGATGTTCCAAATGTTCTATTGATGACGAACTGATAACTGACCTTTGCAACATGAAGAGGATTAATCTTCACCCGGATGGAACCGAAAGCGTGAAAGCTTAATATCATTTCTATTTGAAGAGGATTCTCAACACCGTCACCTGGTACTTCCATCTAACTTCGTCATTCGCATGGGGATCGGCCCATTTCGAGATTCAGTACGCAATTCGCAGGTGTATCTCCAGCTAATAATTGAACTGATGAGTGAATAACGTGGAAACAAGAGATAACATCCGGGAACATTCGAATGTAAATACAGCAGAGCTTAAACACATTCCCGGATCACATCCTCATATTCCTCTCGCAGTGATCTTTCCTTCGGCTTCCACACTTAGGAACACTGCATCTGCGCATTACTTCTCCACTTACTGCTCATGATAATTTGCAATGACGAATCGATACCGCAATTATGGTTCGGATCGACCGACTCTTGCAGGTTAAAGCGCGCCACGGTCACATTATATACATGACACCAACAACATGACATTTCCCACGCGATCAAACACACCCAAGCCTAGAGGACGTTTGCATTTTGCGTACATCGCCATAGCAAATCCTGCCCCGGGCTCGATCCCTTGCAGATCACCCACCCATTTGCATTACCGTAAAAATATTGGCTCCGTTGCGTGTCCAAATCGAGGATTGTCGTCGTCATCTTGGCGCAATTTCCTCACTACTCTTCTCCAGAGTTGCACAAGCCAAGCTTGTGTATAATTTGATTACACGTTTTATCACTTTTCCGAAATTGAAATCGAAATCCAGACCGCGGACACGTCGTGGCTCGAAGCGCGGCTCAACTCAATTGGGGCTCGTCGCAAGTGCTTGGGTCCCGCGAACCATTCTTTATTATTATTTTCCAAGTTGCTTACCCATATTTGCGATTTCCGAGAAGACGAATGGATGACACACTTCTAATTTGCCGATTTGTGCACACAGAACAACAATCGCAGTCAACAAACAAGTCCGCTTCGGTATTTCCCCGAGAAATGAGAATAATTCAACATCGTCGCTTCGACACGCAGCAATGGTTGCTACATTCGCATGTATTTGCATGTGTGTTAAACCACCTCCCGCCCAAGTGTGAGTTGTGCTTGACGAGTGTGGCCAGATCTTAGCTACATTGTAAGCCCATAATTCAGCACAGGACCTGGGATTTCTCACAGTTCGGCTAGAAGGAAGGAAACTTGAATTATATTCCATCAACAATATTGAGTCGAATCAGCTGCTTAATTATATTTGCCAAAGCATACATAGTTACTCACAGTTGAGCGTACACGCATGAGTAAAACACATTTTCTCATAGTTTACAGGTGTCGGGAAGTTCTATTTACCAAACTGTTTTTTAATTGAATCCGTATACCATTAATAAACTTTTTATATGAAAAATAAACAACATTAGTTTGCATTTTTTCACCTTTTTGTAAAATAAACAGAAAAATTGCTTCATTTGAAACATTCAAAATTAAGCGTATATTATTATAAACAAAACAAAAACGTTTAAAATTTACAGAAAAATTTAATACTTAATGTGATCAACCCTAGCGTATATAACTGATTTTAAACGATGTGGCATCGATTCTACCAACTTTTTAGTAAAAGATGAAAGGATATCTACCCAAACTTCCTTTATCTTATTTTTCAATTATTATTTTTAGTAGAGTTTCTATTTTTCAATAAGCTCATCTCTTCCGTCTACAAGTTTTTAATCTGGTTTAGGTCTAGGGACTGCGATGGAGTTGTTAGTTGCTTGGGAGAATTATATAATAACCATTCGCGCACTACGTGACAAATTTGCTTCGAATCGTTATTCTGTTGAAAATAGAATTGCAAAGGCAACTTCAATTTTCCACAGATTGTAGTGAATTTCGCTTTCTACATAGTTATTTCAATGCATTTAAAATGGCCAGTTCTACTAGCAGACATAGAGCCTCACAACATAACAGAACCTTCTCCATGTTTCATCGTCGGACGTAGATATTTTTCTTCTTCAAGCTCTATGTTAGCTTCTGTCCAAATAATTTGCCTTCTGTCGGAACCAAATCAAATAATTTTTGTTACATTTGTGAACATAACAGTCTTCCAAAAATTTTGCGACAAATTTATATATACTTTCTTTTGATTCGGTAATGAAATATATGATTTGATTATTGTGGACTCTTCCATATAAATTGGTTTTTACGCAAAACCAGACAACCTGTTTCTGTTGAAATAGCTTTTTATTATCGTAGATCCTTCAGCTATCTATTTGGGAGCACTGGTTTAAGGATTTGCCCTAACTTACGAACATCATATCGTTCATCCTGTTGAGATAGATTTTTTTCTATCCCTGTCAACATTAGTCTCTAGCGTTCATACATATCTCCATTTATTTATAATTTTCTGGACTATATAATAATGTACTTTAACACAAATATGTTATTTTAGCTAAAAATCTGTATCTGCAAACCAAATTTTCATCCCATTTCATATTTTGTGCATCTGGCAGTACGGCTGTCGCGAGTACTGAAAACACGCCGTCTTGAGCTGAAACGAGAAAGAGAATGTCCACAAACCCTACGAACGAGTATGCTTGTGTGCACGTGACGTCACTGGTACACCCCGTGCATTTCTTCGTCTAACAAAAATCCCGATCTACAAGTGACGACGCATCTCGGGGATTTTATTGCTGGGGGTTTTCCCCGGACAAAAACATCAATCGTACGAAAGACGATTACTACGAGTGCCTACGACGTTACAACTTTGTCCTAGCCGTGACATTGCGTGCGAAGTCGAGAAAGCCCGAGGCGACCACGAAGCAGTTACACAGAATTGCTTCAATTTTTAAATATGCGGAGCGACAATAAATTGAAGGTTAATTCTTTGTCTGATGTGAATTTTAAGCATGGATTACACACAATACGTAGATATGAAAGAAAAATGTAAACTCGACTTCAATTTCACTTCCGGGCTGCCGAGTTCGAAAATGCCAACACGTTGCAAGGGACTTTTCGAGGAAATGGACAGTGAAGGAGAAAAGTGCTCATGAATCCGCGTTGGGGGAAACAATTTAAAAGAAGCTCATGGCAAGATGGCTGTTACGAATTCAGTTGAAAGGGATCTGTTTAAGATTGGTATCAAGAACATTCGCAAAATATTCATTAAACAAGGACACATTCAATTTATTTTTTCTGGACCGTTTTTTCATCAACCAACAAAATTATGGTGAATCGTTCGCGAAGAAATCCTGTCTAGGATTTTTAATAGTTGACATTCAAAAAAAAAACGTTTGAAGGAAGCTTCCGTCTTGTTTTTAAACTAAATTATGAAATTCATTTCATGGAGTAGTTCTAGCAAATTGTAAAACTTATTATATAATTTTAAAAATGCACGCATTTTTCGCATTATTTTCTAAACTTTAACATTGAATATTGGCCGACCGAAGGTAAGGTAAAATATCTGACTGCCAGTACAAATGTACTATACGACACTGCAATAATATGTTTATTTAATTTCTTGTTTACCTTATATTACGAATGTCGTGAGCTTTGATATTAATCCAGTTACACAGCTCATAAATACATATAACTTATTTTGAGCCATTTTATTGTCGCTGATTATAGTTATTTCGAAATGTTACATATGAAATAAGATCAACATAAAAATGGTAATTCAGAAATAGCGTTAAAATAGTGTAATTTCCATTTGTTTTGATTTTTGAGGCATAACAAGAAAACCATAAATTTCTTATTGCGGCATCAAATGTGTAAGACAAATATTTATTTTTTTAATTTTATTTAATTTGAATATATAAAAATAATATGAATGGCTGGGGTGTCCAGTCGCCTTGGGAAACTGCCGCGTCTGTAAATATAATAAAAACAACACATAAGTGTGATGGTCGAGCACATGAGTAGCGACTCTACTCCGATTCGACAAATGACATAAACTAAATTCAACTACCCGTCACTCTTTTATTAAGGGAAACATCAAAGACAGTCCTTCGTCTTTTTGGCTTCATATGGGAATCGAACCATCGTCAAGGGAGGGCGCATGAGATGCCAGCCGGGGTGGAGAGGTGAGCCATCAACCAACCCCACGGGGAAGAGCCCCATCCCCGCTACCACTAAGGAGGAGCACCATCCTTAGCTCCAAGATTCCTGGTTCGGTTACCAGATTAGCCTTCACTTAAAACCGCTCAAACATCATTTAACTATAAATCTTGAACACGGGCAGTTGAATATTGTAGTTAATTCTACGTTAACAAATTCAATATAAAGAAAACACATTCACACCGACCACAACACTTAATAAGCAAAATTGCTTACCTTTCCAGTAAATCCATGCTCTTTTGTTTTGCTTCTCGTCCACACTCAACTTGCACAACTTTTCAATGCTAATGACACGCCGATCCTAGCTACAAGGATCACCCGCCAAGATCAGGCAAATGCTACATTTGTCGCATATGTGCGCAACATGGGGTGTGAAATTCCATGCAAAACCGGTCCGCTATCTTGGCATCGAGGTCAAAGTAGCGAACCAGCTTTTTATCTATTTTCTACGAATAAATTTTCAGGATATGGACACTACATATGCGTATACAAGGATGCTACGCTACACTCAATATGGGATTTCAAGGGTATTTTATGGATTTTGGAACGAGAATTTACATGGGTCTTACAAATGGTACACTTCAGCTATATAAGTACCGGAAGTGGCAATTTTCACAATGTCATAGGTCAAATAATATTCAATATCAAAGTTTAGTTGAAAATATGAAAAAAAGTTTAAGTACGATATTTTGAAAATTACTTGGAAACTTTGGTAATTTGGAGAAAATACTCCAATGGCAATACCAGGACTTCACAAAGGTTTTTATTCCTTGTATTGTTAGCTAGAAAGGCGCGGAGTGGGTTATTTCAAATATCATGGAAAAATTCACTTTTGAATTGTATCTGTTACAATCGAAACACACGCGTTCTTTTCGCTGCTTTATTCCTTACTAAAACAAATGAATGACAATGCCTTAATATACAACTATACCTAATCCTATAACTACGCCTACTGCTGTCAGTGACATTTAGCGGTGATTCATCTCTGGTTCGTACCTCGACTTAGCTTTGTTCGTTACAGTATCTAAAAAACTTGTGGCATTTCTATAACCACCAGAGTCTTCAATACGTCTCTATTAATAGCAATTTAAATTATTTTTTTAGAGAATTTGGGAGATTTATTAACTTAAGGGGTTATATCATTCAGGAAACCTGAAAAAATATCTTGATAGTTTGTTTTTATTGGTCTATAGTTTCCATAATATTGGAGTTTCATATTTACGAATAAAGTTTCATAAAATGCATGGAACATAGCAGCGACATAGAAAAATTGAAAAGGGTCTATTTTTTTGTAAAATCTTAAACGTAAAACTACACTACCGATTTGTCCGATCAAAAAAAAATTCCTGTGTAGTCTAAAGAAAACAGTTTAGAGAATTTTTAATTTTTAGTGCTTTATACGCTCGTGCTCAGTTTTTAAATGTGCTATTATCATTTAGGTATGTGACGCATTCCAATAAAATGAATATTTCCATACTAAAAAACAACGGGAGGATTAAACTTTGGTGATCCATACGCTGACTACGGTCTTGTGTGTATGCACTCGAAAAACGACACATTTGGCGACAGCTCCTTCATAAATTAACAGGGGGAGTATGGTAAAATTTTCGATTTTTCTTATTATTCATTCTACTGTATAGTTCTTCAAGACTTCTCCATTAAAATTTCGACTTGATCCGAGTAAAATTGATGAAGTGATGGGCTGTACAATATAGGTATCTCTCATGAATGGGCACGCGAAGAGGATAACATTTGTATTAGCAGAGCTGATCAAAAATCCACAATTCCGAAAATATTTTTTTCGTTTTCTCTCTCGTTTTTTTTGGCTTCAAAATTACATCAAAAATGAAATAAACAAAGTAAATGAAAAAAACTCGATAGCGTTAGCTTAAGAAACTCATTAACTAACAGAATCTTTTTGATTTTTTAGTTTCAGATGATCCAGCTATAAGTTACGTTTCTCACAACAATTTACCTTTTTTGGGGACGTCTATTTGGATGTAGAGCCACTGGCTCAATTTTCAATATTTTTCAATGAAAATATTACTGGATACTGTTTAATATATGTACATTAGTATACTCTTTCAGTAAATGAACTAACCTATACCATATTGCTAGAAAAAATTACAACTATGCTTAAAAAATCAAGGATTAACCATAAATGCTACCAAATTAACTTCTATTTCTTGTGAACACAGAAATTTTTTCGCTTTTATTTTATGTCGACGAATTTATCATAGACAAGCTAAGCTTGTTTGAAGACCTTTTTTCTGCTCATTGAAAGCCATTTTTTATTCTGTAATTTGTAGGAGAATGAGTAATGCTTATTTATAACTGGTTTTGGCTTTTATTTAAGATACATATGCATGTATTTACATGCAATATCTGCGTTTTGTGTCATCGACATTACTCACCCCATTAACAACTTAGTTTTTATTATTTATTTACATTTTAACTGCTTGTCTAAGTGTGGAATACGATTTTTTAATGTATGTGTGTGATGTCTATGCCTAGACATCAGCTATAACGCGGCAGATAAGACGAAATGTGTATATGTACGTTTGTAAATTATGCAGCGATTACACAGTGATAATAAAATTGTGCAAATGAGCCTGGAAGGTTGCCTCATTTGTATGCCAGACATTTAAGTGTTGTTGGTGTTATTTTTCAAATAAACTTATGATCATCCAGGAGCAATACCAGAAACAATGTTTTTCATGCGATAGCTTTTTCTAGTATTATGGTTAGTAAGAAATAAAAATATTTGAATATATTGTAAAAATATATTAAAAAATTGATTATTTCAGCCAAAAACGTTTAAGAAAATTAAAAGTCTAGAATGAGCAATAAATATTTCTCATGTAGTATTTCTGTGAATATTTATTTCAAAACATAATTTGCAATTTATCGTCGCACCTTTTGTGGTCTACGGGTTGCTATTAAGGAAATATCGGGTCGTGAAATAAATATTTATGTCTGTGAAGTTGTCGTGCATTCACCCGTCTTGAAACAGTGTGAATCCCCAAGCCTCAAGTCTTATCTCTTCAAGGGGGAGTCACACGATTTTTTCATTGCCATTCAATAAGCAGAGCAGTCGTAGTTATTATTAATAATACATCTCAATTATATAATGGAATATTGCAATATTCAATTGTATACATTCGACTCGCAGCTCTTTTGAAAAGAAAAAAATTATAAAAACCACGTATTTTAATTTTACAGATTAATTCAACAATTGCATAGACCACGTTTCAATTTTACTGATTGTGCTGGATATTTGAAGAAAAATTTGACAAATTCAAATAACTCATTGCAATATGTATTTATATTTCTTCTTGCAGTTTTATCTATTTTGTAGCCTTCGTATTTTGCATTAGAAACATTTTGGCTATGTACTTTAATGGTTTTAAATTTACTAAATTTCAATAAATTATCACTTAATATAGGTTGTTTATTTTTAGAGGCATTGAACTTTTCAAACAAATAAAACGCAAATAAATCATTGAAAAGCCAAAGACTTTATTAGCTCGCAAATTTCATGGCATTCAGTGTTTAAGAATAATTTTTGGCATATAATCACCGCGACAGCGTATTAGCAAGGCGATCCTGTCGGTCCAATTTTGGACCATTTTTTCAGCAAAGCCGTCCTTATTTCGCCAATAACGCGCCAAATATTGACTTCCGAGCCACCAATAGTTGCTGGTTTATCAGCATAGACAAGCGGCTTGACTTACCCTCGCAAGTAATCCAAAGGAGTCAAATCACATGATCTGGGCGGCCAGTTCAAAAGTCCATTTCTTGAGATAATTCGTTCATTAAAGGTTTACGCTGTATGGCATGTGGCGCCATCCTGTCGGAACCATTTGTTCCTCAGACGGTTGGCATTGGTGTTGGGAATCAAAAAAATACGAATCATTTGTCGGTAGCGATCGCTATTCACGGTTACATTGGCTCTGTCTTCAGATTTAAAAAAGAAAGGATCAATCATGCCGTCGCCATGCAAACTGCACCATACAGTGACTTTTTCGGGATGTAATGGGGCTTCCAAAGTATCTTGAGGATTAAAAATGGCAACAATGCTAATTCAAGAACCCATTAAGCCAGAAATCATCGTTGAAAATGATTTGATGATAAAAATTCAATCCACCTTACAACTCATTCTCAGCCCATTTATCGAACGTACGAAGCAAATGGTTTCAATTTCTGAATACGAAGTCTATTTAAAGTCTGTTTCTTTTATACTGTGCGTGCTTCGAAAGATACAGTCACAAAATACCATAAAATCAGTATACAGGAAGAGTAATTGCAACACTAATAAAGAATGGGCGGTGCTTACTTTTTATTGCCGCTAGTTTTACTTTAGCTTTCCATACAGTAAATTGGCGACTTTCTATCTCATACAGCCACATAGGAACATCAGAGAAACTTATTGAATTATTTTATTTCATCATATTTTCGAGTTTGAAAGAGCTAACGTCGATTGATTCCTTCTAAGATGCTATCCTAAATACAGAAAATACTTAATAGGCTTCTATAGCCAGAAATGTTTAAATGTAAACTTACTATCCGATATATGTAACATGGGAGTGAAATCTTCTTGAGAAATGTCATTAGGCGTGAGCATTACACCATCGAGAATTATTCTGTTGTCCTTTCTGGCCTGCACATTGCCGTACATAAAAGTTAATAGAGATATTCCTAATGGATGTGTGCATTCGCACAGCGTAATCAGTCTTGAGCTCGGGAAGACTCTTTCTAATCAGCTTCGTTATGATGGATTGTGATTTATCTAAGCACATAACTGCTTGCCAAACTTTCCCAGATAGGAAGATTTGAGTGTAGGAACTCCTCTATTCATGGGTGTCGAAGTATATCGTGCTAAAGATTGGCACCAGTTTTTCCTATAGCAACGATATTAAATCGCTTGATGATCGAAAGACAACATGAATTTTTGCAAGAAACTGAACCAATTGTGTGTTTCATTATTGACATTTACCAAAATAAGTTCCCTTTTAGGGGGAACTTGGTTTTATCCCGTAAATCGTTTTTATCACGTTCAACTAAGTTCACCTAAAATACTTCTTCGGAAGCAATGCAAGTCACGATTCATTTATCAAATAGTCTCAATAAAATCGTTGTCTTCTTTTAGTTCCGAATTGAATTATATTCTAAAAATCAATGCAACAATAATTACATCACTTAACATATCGTAATTCCAATTAATTCAAGAGCTTTAACACAATACATAGCCGTTAACATTGCCTTTCTCACTTAAAACTGAATGTCTAGTTACAATTAATGGGTAGAACAGTTGTCGAACAACTATAGCACGTTTCTTGTTTAATATGTATAATCTAAATACAAGTGAGTTTTTTATTTCACAACAGCCCAACAATGTCGAAAATCTCAAGAAGTTAACTTACCTATTGCATTTAATTAATTCATGATCATATTTGTATTGACAATATTCATCTTAAGTTCTACAACTATTTTAATCGTAAATTCAAAGAGTTTATGTTATAACACATACTAAACGTTGATTATTTCTAGAAATAAATAATTTTTGCAGTATATGCATACAATCGTGCAAATATTCTTTATAAACAATTTGGATTCTATGATTTCGAACTGATTTCCAACGAGACAAGTTGTATTGGTTATAAAAATAGATTTCTGTTGATTTCATTTATTCGCCTTAGAACTATTGCGGTCTTAACCGGGTTTCTAATTTAAGATTTGAACGTTGAGAAAGTAATAAATAACTATCATCTACATATAAGGCTGGATATGTTACATTGTATGTTTCACACATTCTTTTCATGTCATGCGTACATTCTGTACGCATCAATTGGCTGTTTTGTTTTTCATTCAGATCATTCAGCCTTTATCCTATCAGATCGATACAAGAGGATTGTGTTGAATCAAACGGGGGATATATTTTGTTATGTTTCGTTCGTGAAAAAAGCATCAATTCAGATTCGTACGCTACAACTTTATGTGTATCTCATGACGAGGAAAATTTGGCTTATACTCCCTTTGATCACTCGTTATTGAATTGATGTCACCTTTGTAGAAAATACCTTATTTTTTCATTGTAATCTCTGTGGTGCTACTTGTTTCGATTACTCAGGTGATCCGTATTTGACGACGTGTGCAAAATCAATTCTAAAAGCGCTAACGAAATCCAAACGAGCCAAAATTCAACCAAAGATGTTTGTTCTTCAATAAGCATTATAATTCCACTGTTCGTTTCAATGAAATTGTGCTTATTTTATAATAAACCCCACATCAGTTTGAAAATTAAGCAAGAATTTTTTTTGAGCCTATTCAGAATAAAATTGTTCATTCTTCCGACGGTTGGAGAAATGGAAGTCATTGCAAAAGTAAGACTTGTATTTTATTTGTAAAATAAATTCGGACATGAAAATAATTTCGGTTTGAATCCTCTCACAGAATCTTTAAATAATTTCCTAGGTTGCTCATTTCGTTAATTTGTTAAAATAGATTGTTAATTTAATTTTAATTCACAATTTATTTCGGTCAACTCGGCGCAAACATGAATTCCAGTTGAACTATAGCCAATGTGGGATGGAGCGAATCGTGAAGCGAATTACACTGCCCCATTTTGTTTTATAGTGCATTCAGGCGACTCTGTGCACAATCCTCATCACAAACTAAATTGTTGCCGTCGTTCTCAATTCAGATGATTTCAAGCGACTCAACAGAACGGCTTTGAGCATATTGCACATTTTCAATCAGTTTTTCTTATTGGCAGGCGGCTCGATTTTCGGCCGAAGAAGTTTGTGCTGAGACTTCCTTTTTGAAGAGTTCTCAGCCCTATTTATGGCCTTCAATCTGTTCGCATTCTTGGAAGAATTGAAAGGATTCAATACGATCAATTTTTCAGAATTGGATTTGCGCTTTTCACCGTTCACATGTTTTGGGGTGCTGACAATTGCTTTGCCTCGGCCGTCCGAGTTTGATTTTTTAGCAGGGATTGCGTTTGGTGATCGTAAAATCGGCGATGGTGCCGAGCGTTTTGCGGGAATAACGGTTTTATTGGAAGATGAAATAATATTCCTTGGAACGCGTGACGGTAAAACAACTCGCCGAATCGGTACATTCACTTCGCCTTCTGCCCTTACGCGTGTGGTCTTTCCCAATTTCGTTCGGCGCTCCTTTGGAGAACTCGTTACACTCGGAAGAATCATGTCAATCGAAAGATTTCTTATTTCCCTCTCCCGGCCCATCGGTCTTGTTCTTTGTTTTGCCGAGTTGGAGTGCTTCTGGGTCGCAGATCTTTCTCCCGATACGCCACGCCCTGCCGGGTTGTCAGCAGAATGACTTGATGATTTCGACGTCGAGTTTAGATTATTTTGATTGCTGGAGTCGTTACTACTTACTTTTGAGGCGTTCGGTGACAATTGAGATTGCCCATTACTAATAGCCTCTTTGTTATTTGTACTTACTTGGAAGTTTTGGACAAACTCGATATCGCTGGACGGCGTTTCACTGTTGAATTCGTACCCGCTATTCACGTACACCATCGACGAATGGCTTCTATCATTGGAATACATGGAATTATTTAAGCATCGCGCAGCCTCCTCTGGCGAGCTGTTTCTGGTATTCGACGCAACCGACTCGAATCGATTTCGCTCGATTTCGACGTTGGTTTCAGTTGTTACATCCGAAAACGCATCCACATCGCTCGGTTCCGTTTTGATGATCAACGGTAAGATTGGAAATCGTTGATTTTGTTGTTGTTGCTGCGAAAGATTCAAGGCTGTAAATGAACTGCGCGCGCTTGTCCCTTCGTTTAAAATAATTGTCTGGTTCGAAGTTATTCCGTTTTCAATAAAATACTGTCGCAATTTTGTGTCATTTTCGACGGCCTGTCTTTTGAAATTGTAGGCGACATTTAGCTGTACAATGCACAGATCACATAACAGTCGTGGTAGATCGTCGTTTTCTTCAATCTGCAATGGAGAAACGATTAAACATTAGATCCAGACGGTCGTGGAACAAAACAATAGCGCTTAGTTATAGTCTAAAAATGAATTTAAAAACTGCATGATCGAAAGAAGTTCACAGAATCAAATCAATTGATGGAAATCTTAAACAGGATGTACAGACGATATAACTGCAGAAATCAGTGCCGAAAAAATGCTAACATGTCAAGGATAAAGCTAATTATTGCAAGGTTTTTTGACGCAATGTTACTCCGTCAACATCAAAGCTGTGAAGCTGCTAACCATTTTAAAGATGACATGAACGCTCGGTTTATAAACATAGAAAGCAATATGATGTAGGCTGAATGTAGAATTTTAGGACCCCGTTGCAAACAGAACGGCTCAACGGCTCCAGAAATCAAGTAACTCATGAAAACACCCTGGAAGGTCTTCGAAATAAAACTTTCATTATGAAATTACCCCAGGCGGATGTTCGCGCACGCGAGCCTGAAATAACAGATATCATAGCTCCTAGTAGCTCTATAAGCCTACAAAAAGCAGATAGCATCTGGCATTTGGGATAATTTTGGCGAGTGGATGAGAACAATAACGAGGTCTGACTATACAGATGCAGCTTTTCGACCAATACGAGACTTCATTTGTTTGCAAAAATGAAAATGCCATCCAAAATTCGAAAGAGCATTTCACAATCATATGCTGCGTCAACATGAGTGGACAAAAACGAGCTGAGTCCTTTTTGCCTTTAGTAGTGTATTTACTTATTCAAATATGTGATCAGGGAATCACTCTAATCCTAGAGACATCACTGGACGGATGTGCGGCCAAGCATTTCGAACGAATTCGATTTTTTTCGAGATTTTAAACTTGCAGATTTGAGTTGGGATCGATGCGATAACAATAAGCGACTTTCACTGTATTAAGAACGTCTTGCATAGACTAGTCAAGTTGGAGCAACGAACCTGTGATACATCAATTCCCATTAACAAGGTAAAATCTAGGGATGCCTCGATACGCCATTTTGCCGATACTCTTATAAAAATATCGGCGATACCGATACGCTTATTGAATTCAAAAAAAGAAGGTGAAATAAATAAAATACAAGTCAGATTATTTTTTTAGTTAATATAAAAAATATAGACAGATTGAGATTAGCTAATAGTTTTAATAATTGAAATTAACATTGATAAAAATTTTGTATAAAAAAAGTATTCTTAAGTTTTGTGGAGAAAGGCGATTTCCCGAATCTGTTTGAATGAGACCTGCGGTGGAAAATAATCTCTCAGATGCGACATAACATATTTGGACACTAAAATACTTCTGCGCCATTTTTCAAGTTTGGGTATAAGACGTCATTGCGCCAGAAAACGAACGGATGCATCTCTCGACTTCTTCTTTGAGAGAATTACAGCTCAGAGTAGTGCAGGAGCTCATCTTCCTCGGACTATCTAAGAATATTTTCACAAACGCTTCAAAGCCCATCACTCGTAGACATCTCAGAATTTACAGTTACAGTACTAAATGTAGATGTGACATAGTTTCGGAATGCAGTGCTACATTAGGATCAAGTAATTGAACAAGACGCTTTTCGCCGTAGTAATAGTAGACTGTAATTGAAATATTCGTGTTTTGTATCGAGGATCAAGGATTGTGGCTAAGCAATATATTTCTTCATTTTCCAAACCATCAAATTTTTCATTAAGAGCCAATATCAAGTCAGCCACTATTTTTTTCGATGTCGATGAATTCTCCCTTTCTGTCGACGGACTTCTTGTGTTTTCCAACAATTTGTGTTTTGAAGTTGACATGACTACCATTTAGATTTACTTTATTTGACTCAAACGACTAGTTATAAATGATGTACACACACAAACTAATTACGATATGTAATTCTTAATTTTATTTGCACGCGCGACAACAGTCAACCTACCAAAACAAGAGACTGAATGAAGCGCGGCGATTCCCCGAGCATAGTTAGTTCGCGACTCGTTTGCAACGAAATAGAGGAGACAACACGTCCGTTTACATTATACATTTTTAAAGTGCATCGGGATCGTTGAATCGTCCATAAAAATATCACCGATAGCGATATATCGGCAAACCCGAAGTATCGCCGATATATTGGCATCCCTAGTAAAATCCTTTCAAAATTTTTAATTGTGTAGCGATTTTCTATTGTAAGTTGCTACACAATTGAAAAAAAAATCGCAAAATTTTGCACCACCCATGAAAGAACGAGACGCAAGCATGTCCAATTTTGTGAGAATCTTTCTCTCGGAGGTCATTCGCACCAAAAATAGAAGCACCACGATCGGACCCGCAGCAATCAAGGAGTCGAAACACGAAGCACGCAAATCATCGCCATTGCTCGGCCAATTTTGGCACGCAAAAAGGCGCAAGGCCATCAGCCCCAATGCGAAATTACATAAAGCTGAGCGCAGCTGGCCAATTCACCCTGTCAACAGGTTGTTTACAGCTGCCCAGAGCCACGCACCGTACTGTCCCGCACAACGAACGTCACGGGTCCAGCACGACCCTTAGAGCGTACAAATAAAATAATGTCCCACCTGGTGGGTGCTGACACTTCATCCTCGCGTCGTATCCTTACCTTCATCATCGTGACGTATCGCAATTTCTCGAGCAACTTCTCTAACGGGCTCACGAATTTTGCCGCGTTCCCCGCCCCTTCCGGGGACACCAACGACGGCTTGTGGAAAATATCTCGCGAGCCGTCGGACATGCAAATACGACAAATCTTCGTGTAGTCTTGATGCATCCTCAAATATTTCCTTCGGTCCGCCAATGCACCCTTAAGCACCGAGTCGACACAATGCAGCAATGGAAAAGGCGAGCGGGCGCGAAAAATGCGCCAATTCTTCGAGCGAAAAATACGGGTCAGAGAATCACAACGAAAGCACACACACGCTGCACAACACAGTGGAGAGGAAAGAACAGTAGTGGTAAAGCGAACGAGTGGAAACGTCAAACAAAGGTGGATGGACCAGGGCAGGCAATGAAGATGGAAACTAAGGAACAGCATAAAGCGTGTAAAGTCAAATAGGGGTGTGAGGGGTGAAAACTCGTGGATGACATTTCGTGACGTTTCCTTTGAAAAGTGTTCGTAAGTCAAACGGATGCTTGCTTGTTCCGGCATTACACCGCATTCGTAAACGAGCCACAATTTGAATATTATTGTTCGAATTTCTTTTGCTTTGGATGGCGCGAAAATTTCAGTGGCGCTACGGGTGAAGACCGTACGGTCACATTATCGACTATTTTGAGAAAATATAAGTGAATAGTCGTAAAATTTGAAAACTCAGTCACTAATGAACATTCATTATAAAAAAGTAATCGAAATTGCACAAATCGTATTGCATAAAAGAAGCCCAGGGAGTAGTTTTATGTGGTTTTAAATGTTGCTTATGCCACAATTACGCCGAAGCCTCTTCCAAGCCCGGTTGAAAAAGAAGAGAAAAGCAATTTGGTAAGTTTTGTAATTTATGCATCGAAATTTTCAAACTAAAACTATTTCGCTCGCTTCACTTATTTTGGGCGGGAATGAGTTAGTTTCACTAACACAAACAACCGATTTGTCGCAATAACTTTGTTGTTGTTCCACTTCTTATCTTCTTCCTTATTTTACCCTCTCTATAGACAGAAATTCCAATGAGAGGCAAACGAATGAGCTGAATGCAGCCAGCAAAAGGAAAAGGCTAACATTGTATCTAAAAAAACTAAAGCCAATGGCACACAAAACATTAGCTTTGCCATCCCGGAAGTAGTGAATAACTGATTGCATACATCCAAGCCAATTAATATATTGGGCTCAGAAATAGAGAAAATTAAGCTGACTTGATATGAAGGAATTGATCATTTCAGGTCAAACATGCTAGTAAGCCCGAAGGCAACAGAATTTAACCATTTCATTTTAGTAGTCATACCTATAGCTGCGATCTTGAACGATAAAGCCTTGAGGAAGCATCAAGACACTCACAGTTAATGTTGGTGATAACACGAGACACCCGGAAATGAACAAGTTGGTAGGAAAGAAAACCAAAGTGGCAAAGAACTCGGTTTGCTTTTTGGCTCGCACGGTCCAGCAATTTCGACAGCTCCATTTTCATTGACTGGCGCAAATATTCAACATTGAATATAATTTTATGTAATTATATACTATTTTTATATTATTTTATTTGTCATTGCATCGTTCCAGGGGAAAGAATTCTTTTTATTTCAATATTTGACTGTTTGCGAAACTAATTTTTGTGGTAACAGTGATAAGATTGAGCGCCGCCCTATTTGAGAGCCGCTGTACAATTAGCAATCTGTGGCAGTATCGTTTTATAGTCTTTCTACTGGCAAACGTAGTCAGCGCCACTTCGCGACGCTTTTCCCAACTCGTACGCGAAGTTTGTTTTGGCAAATATTCGACTACAATTCTTTAGGAAAATTCTTAGAACTTGCTAATTTTTCTGATTTACCGTGTTGCCGTCAAGTGCTACTTGTTCAGTCGAAGAAGCCAATTGAAAAGCGGGATCGATGATGTGGGGTAAGTGCGCAAAATGTGTCCCCGGGGAAACGGTGAATGTGTTGCATGGATTTGCCTTAAACAAAGTGGCGATAAAGGAGTGAGGTTATGTGCATGGGATTTGTCAAAAAATTAAATGAGACCCGAGAATATGTACGGGCCAGCCAAATAACGTGAGTTGCTATTGGCCCGTGCGAAGCAATTCTTAATGCTGCGAATTGAGTGCGGCTGCGGACTCCCTGACCGCGGGTTGAGACCGAACAATATTGGCTGGTCGCGGGCCCTACGGCATTTGACAGACACTGCGTTGGGGCTGCAGGCGTATTTCTGCAGTCCCGCGGCAAATCTTTAGCAAGCGACAGAATTGGAAGTGATGGCCTATTTGTTGGTTAGCCAAATAACCTATTTCGAGGCGCCGCGCGATGGGGCTCGCGATCTTGGGGTAGGGCTCCCGCGAAAGCAGCCGTCAACTGGAAACGTTGCCTGGGGAGCATCTACGTAATATTCCGTTGTTTACCTTTAGCTGGTTCAGTGCCCCAATTACGGGTTTGTGCTTATCCAAGCGTCGTACTCGCTAAAAATGCCAGCGCTTTTTCGTTGCGCGGCGTCCGAGCAGGGCAAGCCCTGGAATGCTTGAATTGCTTAAAAGCGAATCAGACCCTCTGCACTGACTGGGCATGTTCCAATGAAGATCTCCTAAATTGAGTTCGGGGCGAGAAAATTTCTTCGTGCAATCGCATTTGTGAGAAGCTTGTCGGGGGCTGCAGCTATAACTAGTGAGGTTGAACAAATCGCCCTTCACGTACAGCAGCAATTAATTCCTCCAAATGTGTAGATTATCCCGAAATGCAAATCGTAGAAATCGACAGAATATATATACTATTTGTTGGAGAGATGCAGGCGAGCACGAAGGTGTATTGGGGTTGCATTGTAAATTCTAATTAGTGCTCTTAGAATGAACATCTCGGCGAAATTGAATCACTTTTCCCAGATTTGTGCAGCGATCTGACGATTAAATGCGTGTCTTTGACGCAACTCGACATGGGCAACATTGAAACCTTCTTCATAATGAACCCCTTCCGAGATTCGTCATTTAATTTGGAAGACAGGCAAGCCCTGTGTGGGGGTGCTTTTCAATGAACCCTGGGCTGCATCGAGCACTTGCATATCCGAATAATAGTTTCGAGGCGGAGAGGACATTGTGTTCAGCATAAAATGATTTGGAAAGTCGGAGCAATAGGCTAGAAACGAATCATCCTGCGTGCATTTCTTTGAATCGGTTAACATATTTTAAACCAGATAAACCTTTAAATAATCCACAACAAAAGAAATACGGGAAAGTGATCAAAGTCTGACTGATGAAAATTCGGATTCATTGCAAAAATTCAAAAGTATTTACAGTCTGTTACATAAGAGCGTGGTCACTGTTTATTTATTGTTTAATTGGTCGTCAATACTCAATGCAAATACCTTAGTAGCAAGTTCAATCTCCTCCAGCATCAATTACGGCCTGACACCGTCGGGCATGCTTTCCACGAGGTTTTCGGCATATTTTTTTTTCAACGTTGGGAGGTGGAAATCTTCAAAGATACCGATCAGCTCCTGCCTCTCGGCATGCCGGATTTCTACCGACTAAAACCACCTCCGTCTATTTCAATCACTCTCTCCATCAATTTTTAGTAATTTTTCGTATTTAATTTTCAGTACATAGCACTTCCTAGACGATGAAAATCGGTATAAAGGATAGTACCAAAATTGTATCATTTTAGTTAAATTAATCGTTCAGACTATATGTTCATAAATTATTTCATGTTGACTACATGTTTGGCTTTGGCTTTAGTGGAGCTGATTGTATTTGTAATTTACTTCGTATGTTGTTCCTGAAGGAGGTATTTTTTTAGTGTCGTTTTAAAGGAAGTTGGGTTCGCTATGTTTTTAATTTTGTCCGATAGTGTATTGTAGAAATTAGCTGCCTTGTTCAAGGGATCTTCTTTTAGCCGATCAGTTCTGGAAAATGCGATAGCTATATTATTCATGTTTCTCATTCTGTAAGTGTTTTTTGCCTCAATTTTACCTAATTTCACGGAAATTTTGGAAAAGACCTCCAAATTTTCCGAATTTGCCGACGAAAGTTGATCTAAATTATATGGCTTGCGTTTGCGAAGTTGTATTTTTATTAGAGCCCACACATTTTTAATTGGATTTGCATCCGGTTACTGAGATGGTCAACATGATGTGACAATCCCATTTAGCCCTTTCCACTCGCTACATGCTCGACTCCGGATGTTTTTAGTCGTTGTCCTCTTGAAGGATCCAGCTCTCATTTTTTCTTATGAGCCATTGCTTGGCAGCTGGGCAAAAAAGCCTTTTGATAGATTTTGTTCATTTTTTCGGCATTCAAATTGTCTGTAAATAAGACCAAAGTTCCGAAACCCTTTTTTGAGAAGCACCCCCAAACATGGACCTTGACGGGGTGTTTAACAGTCCGATGGATCAGTCTACTAGTGGAGGTTGTCCAAGCGTGTTTGATGCTTGTAAATGCCCAAAGAGAAGATTCTTCAGAAAAGATCACGTTTTTCTAATCGCGGTTCAAGTTTTTCTTCGTCAATGCCACACGTTTTTCAACGTGTTTTTCACTTAACATTGGCTTTTCCAAAGTACTCTGATATTTCACTTTATTTGCGAGCAAGTGCCTACGAATCGGTCCGTAAGATATGTCGACACATATTGCTTTCAATTTTACAGCACCTTCACGTAGAGTCAAAGTTGGATCCTTCGAAAACACTGCGAGAATCTTTTTTTTGTCACTTTGCTCCCACTCCCGCGATTAGGAAAATCATCGACATTACCGACCTTTTTATAGCGATTCACCCACTTGCTTGTGAACTGCTTCGACTTCCCCATGTATTTCGCAGCAGCTGGTTGCGTTAATTTAGGTCCTTTTTCATGCGAAATTAAACAAAATAGCTTCGTAGCGCGAGGCGTAAGTAGCATTCATTTCGAAGAACCATTCGAAGAACGACTGAATTCGACTGACAGCTGATTCCTTCCATAAAACATGGAGGACTGAGGTGTCCTCTATGTCATAGGGAAAGAAATAGATCGCTGCGATTTTTTTCTACATGTAACAGTGACCACGCTCTTACGAAACGTTACGTTACGACTGTAAGATTTATAATGACTTTTGGAACAAGTAAATGAGACATAATCACTTAAATGTGAAGAAAAAAAATCAGCATTTCAAACATGTAATTGTCCTATTAACTGTGACTTTATCTGCAACTTTAAAAATTTCAGTGAGGATTTGTCACGTTAGCTGAGATTATAACATACTTAGGCGATGCTTCCTTCTGTCGGACCCAGACTTCTTAAGATAATAATTGTTTTCGTAGCTTCTTCATGGGTCAAAAAAAAAATTCAGAATCAAATTTATAATAGAAATTCATTTCATTTTTGGTGTTTTTCAAACGTACGCGATCGCATACATACAGTTGTGTTCAAAATAATTGGAGTATCTTATTGAAATTATTTTAACTACTTCCCAAACATATTTTCGCGTAAAAGGTTTAAACACATTGATAAATATAATCACGTTACCTGAACATACAAAAAAAACGACAACAGGGTACACAGTAACATAGGCAATAGAAAGAAGTGGGATGCAGGAATCGGTCGACATCTAGGTATACTGCTGGTTCTAAAATGGATGGAAAAGTTGGCTGTGATGTTTTCTCAGAACAGCTGAGCCTGAAAGTATCCTTCCGATTTCCAGACCATTGCAGTGTTTTTCAGGCAGTAGACTGGCTGAAAAATCAGAAAATTTCCATAAGAAACCTGAATATTTTCTCGGACAGTCAAGCTGCTATCCAAGCATTATCCAACTTGTACACCTCATTCACGATTGTAATGGAATGTCGTACACAACTGAACGTAATGTCGCTTCAATACGAAGCGATTCTACACTGGATACCGGGACATAGTGGTATACCGGGAAATTACGAAGCAAATGCCCTAGCGAGAGCTGGTACTGAGCTCCAGGAGTATACACTCACACCCCAAGTCGGCCAACCTCTAGCTTCCATAAGGCTAGAAAACCTTGGGCTCACAGTTTCTGAACAACCTCACGGAAGTAGCTGATTTGAACATTGGCTGAATAGCCGGCTTCATACGAGAATCTAAATTGTTCTCGTCACCTAGCAGCTAGGTTATAGTGCCGTCTCAATCTTCTGTGGTATCACAATGGGCCTCGTGTTGCCTATAGTGAGCCATCTCTTGATAAAGTGGGCTACCACTACAACCAACAACATCAGGACACAAAAAGTACTGTTCATAATAACACAAGCAAGTAAAATAATAAATTTGGAGTGTTTGAACGTGGAAAATAGATTAGATCCAAGTAAGAATACACAAAATATTAGTTATAATCAAAGAATTTTAGTGTGTTATCATTGAAAGTAGTATCAACCTGCATTCCTTTAGGAAGACTATCTGTAGTGGACAGCAGAGACAATGGGTTATCAAAACAAGACCAAAGAATGCTCCAATCTTGTTGCTGATTGCTTCCGTCCTTTTTTCTTCAGTCGGTTTACTCGATCCCGGCTGTTCTTTGCCCACACCTGTGATTGTGATGCAAGGCAAGACAACCTAGTCTACTCTACCTTGATTTTGATGCCACTCGCACTGTTGCGAAGAGGAACCCGTTGGGAAGATCATACCTTGTCTGGTCTATATACCTTCATGTATTTGGACTTTTTGGAAGCTTCGAAATGCTTCTAAACCGTAGTGTAACTGCAAATCCTTGTGAGGATGTAAGGGTTTCGTGATAATAATTTGGTCCTCAAGATAAATAATCGAAATCGATTAACAATTCTTCAAAAAAAACTTTATTCGACGAAATTTTTCCATAAATTCCATTGTTTTGATCATTTGATTTACTACCGATTTACAATGGGTGTAAAATTTTAGTCTTTATTGTTTAATATTCATATTAGTTTTCTTGTTACTTTAATTTCGTTAGAATTTAATTCTTAAATAGAAAAGAAAACCATCGATATCGACGATTTTAGGCATTATTCGAGTTTTCAACCAAAAATAGTCGAGCTTTATTACCTTAGACAAATTTTCGTCAAACTAAAACTCAAACCATGTTTCATATTTGTGACATTGATGTTGATTCATTTTGGTGCCTTGGCTCACAATCCGCATAATTTTATTCTAGCAGCGTATACAAACACCCTGTTTGCAATAGAAAATTATGTTCGATGTAAAAGGGGGTTAGCGCTAATAATTGGGGCTAAACTTTGCTACTATATAATGTTTTTATCACTTATTGAAGCTGACTGTGTTTTCAGGTTGTTGTCCGTGATTAATTCATTTAGTCAAAATTGGTGAAAATTCATTGATAAATAAATCGGTGAACTTGAATCACGGAACGTATGGCGAATTAAGGTGTAACTTATGTAAATGCGTTTAAAAACTCATTTTGATATGCTTTCATAACCCATTAATGCGCAGGATAAATCTAACTATGCCAAACAAGTATAAAAAATTCCAAACGCGACTTCAAATGAAATGCAAATAGAAATTTTTTTTTATTATTATTACATGTAAGACGAGTTCCAGATATATATTCAATTAAAAACATGGGGCAAATGAATGTGAAATTTTTCGTAACATGATTTTTCGATACATAGTGTTTTTTGATTTTTTTTTTGTAACCCCAACGAGCTCTGCTGCACTATAAACAACAATCCAATCGATTTGCTCGTTTTTCAGGAAAGTGTCCCACTATATCGATTCATTTTGCTCATAGGTTGGCTCGTGATTCGTTCCTATAACACTTTCGATTTTTTTGTTAAGTATAAAATTAGTCTGTTAAACAATAAGCAGTAGTGTATCATTACCAAACAAATTCTCAAAAAGCTGCCTAAGAGTTAAAACCTCCTCAATCACCACTTTTCTCATTTTATTCATTTATTATCCAATCCAATTTATTTTATTCATTTATTATCCAATCCGGTTTTATCGATCTCGTATGAACTTTTCGAAAAATTTGCTTTGAAATTTTGCTGTTTTTCAATAGAAAAATGGAGTTGAAGCCATTGTTTCGTTTAAATTTGTTTTATTTATTAATAAAGTACAAAAAATTGTTTGTTATAATCAGAAAATTGTTTGTTATACATAATAAGAAAATTATTTGTTGTTATCAATTACAACTCTTTGAAATACTATCGTCTTGTGTTCTTTCGACACCTCTTTGCCTGTGGTCTCTGCCTGCTAGATTCCGCTTAATGCTCATCTGTCGTCAGCCATTATACGGTTATTCCACCTATTTTGGTATCATCGTACCGTTTCTCGCGACCCTTGCGAGCTTTTAATTCCAGCGATCGCATGAAGTATAATTCTGTAGAAGAACTAAAAACTGCTATCAAGACATTGATTCACATTCAAGTATCAAATTTTCCTATCATAGTGTTGTAAATTCACGAGTCATTATGGATTCGTCAGGGATTTTTGGAAATAATAACGAGATTTTATCTAAGAGCTAATTGCACACTTTATTTCTAACTGTTATTATACGGAAAACTATACACACGATCACTAAGTTCATCGTTTTGAATTTATTCACTAACGTTTATAAATAAACTTCATGTGTACACGTCGATATTTGTAGCACTGCGGTCTTAATCCTGTCGCGTCAAAAACTGATTGACTCGTCTGTGAAAAATTCTTTCTTATATAAAGTTTAGGAGTCGTCGCCATCCAGTAGGGAATCCTCACGTATATAGCTCTTGAATATAGCGAATCTTATGAAACGCCTACAGCGCTGCCGGAGTATGGAGGTTATGGGTGTCTTCAATTTTCAGACCAACTCAAGCTTTTCAGCAATTTCTGGAGCAATCTTGGTTACAGTATAGTATTGCATCTAGAAAGCTGAGAACTGGTGTTTTGACAAAATACCAGGTAAGCCACGATACTTTCTTCGCAATGGACGAAGTGTAAAATATTAAATGAGTATAAAAAATAAATTTGACTTTGTACTTGTCATTTTTTCCTCTTATTTTGTTCGTGTCGCGCCAAGAATGAACTGGTCGATTGTTTCTACTACTAACCCGTATTTAATTAAAGAATCTTTACCTTAGTTTTATTGATTTTTGATGGCAATAAAATGTAGCAACAATTAGAAGAAACTTTGGTGTAGCTATGGGTTTGTCGCGCACTGTATCTACTGTTTTTTTTATCTTAAAATTGATATTCACACATGTCACATCATCATATCTACTTTATTGTAGCATTTCCTCACTCCTACTATCCAGATAAAAAATAAATAAATAAAGATATCCGAAATCGGTAAAAAAACAACTTCTGATCCGTGGGAAATTACACAAAAAACACATTATTTATCGTTCTCAAATGTGTAAATATATAGATGATAGACAAGGCATATCATTTTTTATTGCAAACTAGAATAACGTCTAAATTTTTTCATTGTTTGATTTATTTTTACAGGCAACGAAAACCCTAACCAGGTGTTTCTCATAGACGGGGACATATCAAAAACTCTGACTAATTGTTCAACGGATCCAAATTATGCTGTAAGGTAAGTGAAAGCATTAGATATTTATTTATGTTCACATGAATTGTATGAATTATTATCCACTATGGGATTTTTTCAGCTGAATTTTTTAATTTAAAGTGAATTTATTGAAAATGATAGTAGCTTTAAAGGTGACGAAAATCGTATAAAAATCATAATTTGACCCCTTGAGCGTTAAATTTTAAGATTCATGCTCCTTTAGAATGCCAATTAAAGAAGATACAATTCAAGTGTGATTAAGAAATTTTACCCAGTCATATTGTAGAAGAAATAATGTTATCCATAGTTTTTTCATCAAGTAAATAATTTTTCTTTCGTAATTTTTCTGTTATAATACCAGCAATTTTAATATATCTTTTGAAGGTATTCCCAATTTTCTGAGATGCCTAGCGGTGACTATTGTAGCGCGAATTTGGCATATGCAAATTAAAAAAACAACGACTACCAATTGAATAAGGAATGTTCTACAGACAGGACAAAAAAAAATTATGAAAAACTGGCCATTTTTTTTTTCAAAATAATGTCTGTACAAAAAAAAATTCATCTAAAAAAAACTTATGATATAGTGAAATGATTTTTTTTACCGAGAGGCGAAAATTCGTACCATCAATAATATAGAAAGATGCATCCAAAGCACCTCCAAGCTAATATCCTGAAATCAATCACACAACAAAAGCCAACGTAATTAGCTTTAATCAATTAAAAAAATTCACTCTTGATCCCCTCGCTCACCTCATTTAAGGACCTTTAACATGAAACGTTATTGCTTAGTTGCGTTCTTCATTGCTCGCTTTTAATTAACATACGGCAAGCAGACGGTAGGCAGACAAATAGGTAGAGTGACTGAACGACATAAAACCGAGGGTTGGTGGTGCAATGATCCTCACGATAAATTATTTTTGAAAATCTCACAGCCGAAACAGCTGCATAAGCCCTGGGATTGAAGCCGCGGAATTGAAAACATATGCCGATTTCAGCACAACCATCCGGAGGACGAGCTCCTTTGTGAGGTTTTTGTACCACAACAACAACAACAACAACAAGACATGGTTGGAGAAGGAAGCGAAGGAAAGTCACCACGTGCCAACACAATCAATTTGATGACAGGTGTTGCGATAGTCGCATGAGCAGTGACCAGAGTGGAACTGAAAAAGGAAGTATGGTCAGCAACGATGACTCAAGACAAAAAAGGTATATGTTGGACCAAGAGTTCCATCGACATTGAGAACCAGGAATTGTGTGAAATCCGCGTGGTCTTCTTCTCTCCAAATACAGCAGTGGTTGAGCACTACGTCAAAGCAGTCTCCTATCTCGAAGCATCAATTATGATCCTATTTAGTTCGTCTTTTGTCGTTTTTGCAAAAATCTTCACTTGCAAAGGATAAATACCAACTGGACACCCAATAGCAAACTAAATGTTGGATTATTAAATTAATATGAAATATGTCTCATAGAAAAAATCAACCCCTAAACAGCGCAGATAACTGCTCCCTGGGGAATTGATCTGATATATGTTTGTGATCTTACATACGCTTTAATATATCCGAAAAAGATTTATGTCACCGTGTATTCTTCCTGTGCAAAAAACCACAAATAAGAAAGTTACATTCAAGAGGAAACTGTTAGTGAATCTTCTCCTGCGGCACATCTGCCCAACATGCATCCGTTGGTTGGTCTCGAAGACATTCTGACCGTAATATCGGCGATGGTGGTAGACAGATGTAACGAATTAGTGAAGTGGCAGGATAATCCTCGAACGAGTATCGCTTTGGCATTATCCCAAAGTGAGGAGTAACCTTATAACGGCACGTGCGCACGCGTGATGAATATAAACGATTTGTTGACGATATGTTTAAGGGATTAAAACTTTCGCGGTCTTTTGGAGTTTTGGTGGACATGACGGTGAAACTTGTAAATAATAATACCTGAAATTATTATGTAGGTACCAATTATTTACATAAAACAATACTGGTATTAATAATGAAACTGCGACAACAATTAAAATAAAATCGGAAACTTTCATTTTTCATGAAAAACCGCCTACGTTGATGAGATGAAAAATCGAGTTTTGATTACATTTAGAATTTTGATCGCCAACGATTGAAAGCCTGAAAATTTGGTACTCCAAATTAACTTCCGTAGATATATATAGATATCAAGCTTGGAATTGATTCAACAATGGATCCCATTGAAAGGGATCGTTTGGTGTCAAAACGTTCTGTTTTGGAGAAACAATTTAATAGATAAAATTTTCATATGTTCTTCGAATCTTACGCGTGACAAAATAGAGCCGTTTCTGCAACGCTTTGAAGATGAAGATGAAAAGTGGATAGTTTACAAAAACTTCCTACGTTTAAAGAAGTAAAACTCCGTCATATACAGCAAAAACAGGTGTGCATCAAAAGAAAATTACACTATGTTGTTGGTGGGACCGCAAGGATGTAATATACTATGAGTTGCTAAAAGAAACTGGAACAGTTAATGCTGATCGTTTTTGCACGCATCCTTGATGCTTCAAAGAAATTTTAAGTCAAAAGAACGGGTATAATATTTAATCTCGCACTCGCTAGACCGTTTCTGGACCACGCACAAACTTGGACAGTTTGGCTGGAAAATTTTACCCCATCCCCATGTTCTCCTGATATTGCACTATCCGACTATCATCTATTCGATGGCTGGAAAATTTTCTAAATGGAAATAAGTACGTAAATGTTGACGATGTCCAAATCGCAGTGAAATATTATCTCGCTTCAAAAAGGGAGGACTTCTTCTGAGCTACGAAAACGCTTTCAACCAATTTTAACTAACGAGGAAAATTATGTTAAAAAGTGAAAAAAGTAATTTTGTTTTCGTAAGGAAAAAAACGATTTAACATTCTGGAATAGAAATCACTAGGTCGGCATTATCAATATGACGGCTATGATAAAACCTACATGCAATGGTACTGAATTAAATGATTTTTAAATGGAGAAGCGTGGTTTCGGGGTGACGGACGGTATCCTCTTCAGGTGCTGTCATTTACCATCCGTCACCAGACAGCACGACCACGGTTAGGCTTATTGATGGATTAAGCTCGTTGTACTTCAACTGGTTTGTATAATTATTTCAATCCGCGAAGTATAACGACTGTCAATTTTACGTTAGCGTATATTATGCATACGTAGCAATTCTATATAATCAAAACCCAAAATAAAATGATTAAAAATAATTGTGTTATCAATTGTCATTAAACTATATTCGAATCCTAGTAAATATGACAATGTGTTTGAAATTGATTCTTGTTTCCCCTCAGTTAGATTTCAAACAGTTTTCTTTGCAAAGATCTTATGCTGCATTAAATGCACTTTGTTTGAACCATTCCGACGCCGTGGTAAGACAATACTCTTGATTGCATGGAATCTTCAATAGATCTGTGTTGAAAGGACCAAGCAGGTGTGGTGTGAAAATAATACGACTATCAACATTGTTAACTCAACTTCCGGCTCTAAGCGACAAACACGATTTTCAATCGCTTTAAAACTGGCTCCGGTGTACAGAGACAAATCCCTATATGAGACGACTACCAGGCATTCATCATCCCTCGAGCAACAATTCCATTTCGTTTCCTTGTAAATAAAATTTACAACTTTGACTTAATCTTTGGACGCATCAGATGCTCGCGTCGTCTGCACTATTCCGAAGGACAAGCTGCAACCACCATTATGTTTATTTTGTTTTGAACAATTCTTCGTTTTGACGATTGCATTGCGGAGAATCTTCCCCCTACAACAGGACCATTTGCCGTTTGGTATCCTTCATCAGGAGTCGTCAATTCGAAGCGACAGCCAGCAACGGTGGTAAAGGTGTATGTATGTAGGAACAACGTGGCGTCTATAGTCACGGTGACGGGCTTCAGATTTTTTTCCTGGCAATCCATCTGCTCAAGACATTTTCTTAAAATAAGGGCATTTTCAGGTCTGCGTCACTATGTGTTTTAAAAGCACAATGAAAAAAGAACGAAACATTTCTAAAGACGGATGTGCAGCGGTTAAAGGAGCCCGTGCTAGGAGCAGGTGTTAACGCCATCAGCGCAAGCCAACTGTCTTGGAAATGAACGTGCAAAATGTTGGGTTTGTGTGGAATAAATTGTAATGGGGGCAACACGTGAAGTTGAGGAGATCATCTAATGAATAGAGTTTGGTTTGACTAAAAGAATTTAGGAGTTGAAAATGCACATATGGATTTTAAGCATGTTGAAAGATTGGCTAATTTATAGTTATATCTTTGAAGGGTCTAATGTTGCTTCAAAACTCCCTTAAGGAGGATGTCGCTTTCAAAAAAAAATTCCTCTATTTCTGTAGGCTGCAAGATGTGTCGTCACATTGACCTAATGACTTCTTACCGGGAGAATGCAAAAAAAGAAGAGTGAATACATGTGCGAAGTTGCTGGGCCAGTAAAGAAAAGTGAACGATGTCAGACATCTTGCATACCTGGCGACGTTGATACTCTTCAACTAAATAAGAAATATTCCCGAGGAATGTGTCAAGGAAACTTCTTTTGCACATACTTACCTGCAGATAATTTCAGGACATATTTGTCTGTGTTGAGGATTCCGGCAATGGCTTTACATGTTGCAGAAACAAACGCAGATAGCAATGCCTTATTTCTCCATGAAATTATACTCCGTTGTGTGTTCTTTCGTGAAATTTGTCATTGCTAGTCGTATTTGTTAAATTCATCCAATTGATTATTGTTGTTTAAAAAATTACAAACTGTACAATGTACGCAAACTTGGCTGAAATGCTCGAAAAAGTCCATGAAGACATGCCATTGATGCACCATTCAATTTTTTGTGAATAATGATCCTGCAGTATTGCTCAATTATTGGGTACAAATGTAAAATAAGTGGATTATTTGCATTAGACAGTTCCGATTCCTTTAAATTGGAAAATGAATATTTTTTGCTACGTTTGGACCCCGCGGTTAAGTTCTGTTTCCTACCAAATTAGAAGCTGATTGAATATTTCAATATTTTTGAGCTTTGTATGTTTTTAAATATTAATTTTATTTTCAAAAGAAAACTCACAATAACAATTGTTAATTCAACATTACCTTGCTTATGTCTGCCTATCTACGACTAGGGTGTGTCTCGCGTTCCTGGATACAATTCAAATAATTGCATTTCGACGCAGGCATATATATATATTCCAATGACCTCCCTTTTCCGAATTTAATTTTCAAATAAACACTTCCATTACAAGAGCCCCCGGGCAAGCAATGGAAGCAACAGAAAGGGCGAGTAAAATGAAGAAAAAAGCTATATAACACCATAGAACCGTGCGTGGTTGAATTTGCAGAAGGCTACAATGCCACCAACTAACAACAACCACTCATTACTGCGGTCGTATATGTACGCGACTATAGCTGTCTAGATTGTTTTGACGGCGACGAAGGTTAAAGAACCCTTTTCAGAAGATATCCTTGAAAAAAGTACACATGGTGCGCATCTTCCCGGGCAGCGGTACGAAACCTTTTAAAAGTATTTTAAATTAAAGCGATTTTCACATGCGTCCACATATGAGAGTTTAGTGAGAAATGTGTGTGCGCACGACGAATAGGATCTTTGGGCAAGTGTAGAATAAAGTCAGATTTCTGAGCTAAACAACATTTTGGAAAATCCAAGTGACTTGTTGTTTCGATGACAAAAATGAAATGTAAATCATAAAGGAAGGGTATGTCCATTCAAGACAATCATGTTTATTTGAATTAAACATATTATCCTATATATTCCTCTCTGCATCAGTTAGTACGTGTCGACAGGAATTCGTCAACAAATTTTGTGACAAACCCGACAGCAGTTCCTTGTCTTCCTGGTAATTGTGATGTTGATGTAGAAAAGTTGCAAATATGTCGTTGGTTTTCCAAAATTCTGCATCATATCTAAAATCTTATGGTCGAGTCAAATTAATGAAAATTTCGGGTCCATTAAAAAAAATTTGCGATCGGGTTTTGATAAGAGATTAGGTGAGAGGTGCATGCTGAGTGTAAAGCTAAAGGTTAGATCTTCTAGGGAATGCGCATTCGCTGCCACTTTAGATTAAGGTTTTTATCATCTAGGAAGCTCAAAAACTCTGAGGACCTTTTATGTTTAAAACTAAATTTCCTTTCTTTTTTTCGTTGTACTTTTTTAATTTTTAAAAAAACTACAGATTTGTAGTTTTTAAAAAAAAAATTGGACCTTAACGTTTTCTTGGACTGAGCCTTTTTGTTAGAACTCAAAAACTGATAAATGGTCGAAAAAATTTTACGTCATAGCTATAGAAAGTTAAATTTTTTATCAGTGGCAGCTTTATCGTGGCAATGGGGAAAGTATTACGTCTCTTGTCAATGGTGAAATTAATTTTCATTTTCTCAAAAAACTATGATTCACTTTTTATCGGAATGAATTAAAGCAACTCTGAAGCAATCGAAAAGCATGTCCTTCGTGCTGTTGTTCGTTGGTCAAAGAACTTGAAAATAGCATAAGCTCTACTTACAAGCCATTGAAAATTAGGAAATTTAAGCTTTCTGAATGATTATGTGTTGCGAGAGAAGCAGTTCGGTATTTAAATCTCAATTTCTTCCCTTGAGGAATTAGGCCAGAGCCGCCTCTTTTATCTATCAAAGTTACGCGAAGTGTTTTATTGTATGATTGATAGTTTACGATTTTTAGCGCGCCAAATATCGCCGCTTGGTGCGCGAGACATACATTTTGACTGGGGTAGGAATTCGATAAATGAATTTTCGATTGATGTATGTATGTATGTGATCGTTCCCTTCTTCATTGCAAGCTGCTCCAATTATGCGTTTAAAAGAAGTGTAACAGACTATGCTTAAACTTTCATATTTGTTAATTACTCGCATATAAAATTTGAGTCCCAAACTTCTGGCAAACAAAGTAAAATATCAGAACCCCTGGCCTCTAGAGTATATTCCATCGATTCACCCTCTCAAACTATCATAATCTAACATTAGATTGGCACCATTTTGAGCGCACTTCAACCGGAATAGTATTTATAGGTACTGACAAATGCTTTCGAACTTCACCATCTTCCGAATAGTTTGGAATGGTGGGCAATGAGACAGAATGATGAAAAATGTGTAATTCATTTCTTTTATGCGATTTGAAAGTCAACTATAGTTTCCAAATGGCTCAAATTCAAAATTTTGTCCTTGATGTTCGCACAATAATTCATTTTCAATAGGTTTTAGGCGCCTCAAAAAACTGAAAATATAAAAAGTTTCTATTTGTTGCCATTTGCACCTCAAAAGTGGTAGGTATTGTTAATCTGTGAGTTAAATCTATAAAAACCGTTTCATAATTTTTTCTATCAGATTATTGAAACATCGAAGGCTCTATACAATTTTTTAAATATTTAAATTGACTTTCATAAAATCTCACTTGAATAGAATGAAAGGTTGGTGACCTTAGTCACTTTTTGCCTGATCAAAGATTACGAATACATGATAGACAGGATTACTCGATGTTGATCCACAACATTTGGGCTCCACTCATTTGATAAGATATATTGAATGAAGGATGTTCCCGATTAAATCATGGAAGCTTTTTTTTTATTAACTTTAGGGACAACATTCTAATGAAAACCTAAGTCAACAGTTATTTGTCGAAAATCAGTAAAAAGCGATTTGATTATAGGAAAACAGTTCAAGCTAGAAAAAATTATTGGAACCGAGCGAAACTTCTTATCACTCTCAGTTCGAACTAGACTGGCAAAAATGGGAATCCCATCACCATATGCTTCAGTCGCTTCCATATAAAAAACCACGGTTTTATGAATGAATTTCAGACTATCTCTGCTTCCCCAGATATTTATATAAACTTCCGTTGTAAAAGATTATCCGTGAATGGTGTTTATGTTGTGTGGACACATTTTTTTTATTTCCATTCGAGCGGTGCTGCTTCATTCTTTTTAGGGAAAAAAACAGACCAGATTGTGGGTTTTGGCGTTGTTGGATGGCCGGGGCAATGTGCACCCGTTCAATACAAAAGTGAGTATTGTTGACTGTTTCGTGGCCTTATCAGCGCCAACAGTGTAAATGCGTAGTAACCAATAAAAAAGACACCGAAAATTCGGGTAAACTTTGGAAGCTACACATGCATGTGTTCGAATCGAAATGAAAATCTGGAATGGAATACTAACATTTTAGGGAAAAAAGTTAGTGAAACTATGGAAAAGTGGGACATTTGGTCTTCGGTCGTAGTGTGAGTATTTTGGAAGTGGAGACATTCTAGTCCCATTGAGAATGGGGGCAAATATTGGGGACGTTATCAATTTTGACAACTGCGCGTATTCGATACTTGGTTCAAAAGCGGCTCGTTTGGGTGCAATGTAGAACGGCAGATGAAATGTCGCTCTTATCAATGAAGTCTTGAGAAGAAAGGCTTAGCTAGTGATTGGCTCTTTGCGAGCACACATCGCCCTGGAAGTGTGGGAACAAACGAAAGTACCCATTTACGTGCTTTCGTATCAAAGGGTAGATAAGAATGAAAACATAGTCTTGGTAAAGGTCAAACAACAGTGTTAGGGCCAAGGCTTAGACTTTATAAATTATATTTATCGTTGTTCGAAAGAGTTGTTTCACATTTGACTGGCCTCTGCCGTGATCGATATTCTCGCTTCATTTTCGGAGAATATTATATTATTTAAAATCTTTAGCAAAGTAAAGAATAACAAATTAATGGTACATATTAGATTCTAATACAAAAAGGGATGTCCAAATGTTCTCCGTACCTTTGTCGCAGACACTAGAAGCTCCGATTGATAACCTCTATCATTGTTGATTTTTAAGAGAGAACGATTGAGTAATTTTTTGATGTCTACGAAAAATATCCAGTCGATTTTTTGTCTGATTTTTTTCAAATGTTGAGACCTAATCTGACAACTTAGCCTAGCCTAGCCTAGTATGCGACCGTGCATTGTCGTGAAGCAAAATCTCATCTTTTGTCAAAAGTCCACGGCGTTTAGTGCGAATGGCAGGCTTAACTTTCTTTTCCAGCATGTTACAGTAATATTGGCTGTTGATTACCTTGAATCATCACGTCAATGCGAGATTCAAGGGAAGAAGTTGCAACTTCAACCAGTCGTCCAGTTCGCTGCTCATCTCCAACACTTTCGCGGCCACTTTTAAACTGTTCCATCCACTCGTAAATGTTCGAACGGTTTAAACAATTGTTCCCATACACTTTTAACATCCTTGTATGGATCTCACTACCTTTAACACCTTCTGCTACTAAAAATCTAATCACAGCACGTTGTTCTTCCGCGGTACAATTCTCAATCGCACTTGACATCTTGAACTAGCTGAATTATATGTTATGTTTACAAAATCTTACCAAACAGCTGATCAGAAGTGATAACAAGGATGCCAAATTGAAATCCTAAAAGTTTCGTATTGAATTATAGAACAATTTTTGACATACATCAATTTGTCTTGTTATTTATTGAATGACCCTCGTATGTTGCTTTCTGTTGCAGTTGTATAGCATTTCTGGTTGCTTCTTTCTGCTCTCTGTCTTAATCTGGCAACTTCAAAATATAAACTATTATACAAACTGATTTCTTTGATGTTTGGTAAATCGAAAAAGGAAAATCATTTTCAGTGAATGATACCTACCAACTGATATATTATTTTTCTGTAGAGCTAATATGTATGTTTCGAGTATAGATTTACATCTTGTAACAATTGTTTTCTACGATATTGATAACGAGATTCAGTAGCTCACAAAACTATTGCTATTCTTCGAGGTCGCTGATAATAGTTTCTTTCTTCTTGAACTGTCTTTGGAAATGTCGTCTGCCATTCAAGAATTGATTAAATGATTACCGCGAAATTATACTTCTATGAAATTCGGATTAGAGTTTGCATTTATTTTCTAGACGCCCGATGGATGTGCACAAACCATAAACGCAACTATTATTGACTGGTTTTTCAATCGAAAGAAGAAAAGTTTATTTAAAATCGATTAAAGCTTGGTGAAGCAATAGTTATTAATTTGTTTTGCCAGGTGCACCATAAATGACTGTCGGTTAAAACGCCCAAACGTTCCGAGGATTTAGTCAACGCTGAAAGGAAATCGCTGCTGTCCCTACCCTTAATATAAATTTAACCCGAATGAGTTGGTCTCCCGGGGATCTTCCAATGACTAATACAATTAACGTTTCTAGGGTAGAGAATAGTGTAACTTCGCAACCTCTTTTGATAACAGGGCTAAAGATTATTTGTCGTAGTAGTCGATGATCTTATGACCGATCCCAACGTGTTGATGCTAATAACTTTATTATGATCCACTGATCGCACTTCCGTGCAAGAAGTCCAAATCGTACCTGATCAATAACACCTCAATTTACTGCTCATCACCCCGAGATGATTGAAGGTCTTGTTTGATGTTGTGACTTTTATAAGATGGTAAACGGCGCTTAGTAGCTTTGCCGTTCCTTTTGCATCTTTCTCCAGAATTCCTCGAATTCCGAGTGAAAAAATGCTCGAATGCTGCGAACCAAGATACAACACTTGGAAAAAATCAAGCAGAAAGTAAGAAAGAAAGATTCAAAAGGGTCCCGAGACACCTAAAGCGGTAAACAACCATGAATGGTTTGTCGTCTGGGCCAACGACGAAAAGAACAGAACCAAAATGGACATTCCTTGGTGAAAAAAGATAACAAGACGTACAATCAGTATGTGAGTCGCGGTAGCAAGAAAGAGAAGCGAATCCAGGCGTCTAGAGCATCATTTTTTATGTTAACTTGTTGTGCCTCTTATTCTTGTTTATTAATTTTACCTTTCTATTTTTCCACGTAGTTTGGTCACATTGGATGCTTGTTACTGATTTTTGTTGTTATAGTTGTTGTTGTTGCCGAGGCTGCGGTTGTAGCTGCCGCTCGAAATGAATTTGAGTCTGAGACAGATTTTCTAAGAAATCGGTTCCAAGACGTACGAACGGACGGACGGACGAATCAAGTCGCGTCAGACTTGTTTGGTCCTCTCGTATTTTTCTTCATCTCGCCCAGTTAAGCGGTCAGATCAAATAGCCCAGGCGATTAACGGCCGTGTCTAGAAAAGAAGACGTTGCGGTTAGTGCTGCCATTTAGACGTTGAATCAATTTAATTTCATCTTTCCGAGAGGGAGACATTAAAGCCAACCAGCCCCACCAACCACTTTGCTTCATTTTAAATCGAATTCAACGCTTTGTACAATTTGTATCAAATGGTAAAATGGAACGATGGAATGGGCTCACGACTTATTAAATCGAATCGTAGCCTCAGTTGGAAAATAAGATGCTGGCCGATCCGATAATAGCGATACATTATTTCGATACTGCTGGAGGTGGATTGTGAGCTTTTGTAATTTGAGTGGCGAAGCGTGCTGATGAGGAAGATATGTAGAACTCATCCTCTGTTGATTTTTGTTCATCATCATACCCGACATTCCACAAAACACTCGGTGAAATAAATCGCATCCAAAGGACTAACAATGTAGCCTGCGTTGACTCGGATGCCTAGGTTTTATATCTTTGCAAAATCATATCTTATCGTCAGCTTAAAGTTTTGAAATGATGCACTAGAAAACAAACAACGAACAAATGTTATGTGCTTAACGGATTAAAGTGAATTTGAAAAACGCTTCGATAATTATTCATGTTCATTTCCGACGACTTTAATTTTCGCGCCTTTCGAAGAGCCAAAACATTGGCTTTCTTTTTGTGGTGCTTTTACACACACAGCAGTCAGAACAACAATGCCTAAATGCATCCTACTACTATGTACAAATATGACCTGGAATTTTGTTTAAATTTTTAAAACTTTTATTTATTCTTCAAAATCAATTCCATCCCCTTAGACTCCAATGCACTTATACCAACGGTTTTTCCATTCATCAAAACACTTGAAAAAGTCTTCCTTCGGTATGACCATCAATACCTTCTTCGATTCAGCTTCAATCTCTTCTATCGTGTCAATACGGTGTCTCCGGCGCGGTCTCTTAAGCTTAGCGAATAGCCAAAAGTCACACGGTGCTAAATTAGGCGAATACGGTGGTTGCGGAACGATATGGGTGGAATTTTTGGGGAAATGGTCACGAAGAACGAACGCAGTGTGAGATGGTGCATTATCATGCTGCAAAAACCAAGAACTGTCTCTCCACAAATCCGGTCTTTTGAGACGCACAGCTTCACGCAAACGACGTATAACACTCAAATGGTATTCCTTGTGACAGTTTGACCGATTGGAAGAAATTCGTTATGCACCACACCACGACATTCGAAGAAAACTGTCAACATGACCTTGATTTTTGAGCGACTTTGGTGCGATCTTTTCGGTCTTGTCGCACCTTTGGCTTGATTGGTCGGTTGTTTCCGAATCGAAAACATAGATCCAAGTCCCATCTCCCGTAATCACGCATTTCAGCTTATCCTGATAGTTAGAAAGTATCGTTTCACACACTTCAACAGGACGCTATTTTTCCATGAAATTGATCATTTTTGGCACCAATTGCGATTTGACTCTTCTGAGGCATAAAACATCTTTTAAAATAGTGTTGACTGACCCATTTGAAATTCCAACAGCATCAGCAAGCTATTTAGTAGTCAATCGACGATTTTGCAGCATCAATTCTTTGATTTGGGTGGCGTGATTTTCATCAGTTGATGTTCTTGGCCGTCTTTGATGTGTTTCGTCTTCAACGCCTTTACGACCCTCTTTGAACATTTTATGTCATTCATACACTTGTGTTTTAGACATGGCTTGTTCACCGAAGGCCTTTTGCAACATTCTGAGTGTTTCAGCGGCAGAAATTTCATTCCGAACACAAAATTTAATCGAACTTGTTGAGTATTTTCGGACACGATAAAAATCGAAAAAATCACTTTTGGCTGTTTACGAACTAATGAAGATATTGGCGTGAAATTTGACACAGATATTAGTGACAGTCCTTCCAACTTAAAAATAAAAAGTTTTTTCCCTATCAAAAACCGCGCAAAATTTAAATTGAAAATTCCGGGTTATATTTGTACACAGTAGTACATTGCATTCATTTATAACTACTTTGCAAAGTACAAATGTATCCTACCTATTCGGAATAAACATCACAATTCAAGTCCTCATTCCACCACAATGTAATGACCTGCAATTTTTCAAAAGATCAATAGTGTTGGCATCAATACTATTTGCTTTTGTCCACCGGATTATTGAGATTAACATTTAGCAATTTTGAGTATTATTGAAGTAGTTTTGTTATATTCATTGTTTTAAAAGTTGCCCCATGATACTGCAGTCATCAACGCCATCAATGACCACCAGTCCCGATCGTACCAATGTCACATGTAGCCAACTTCAGCAGTTTTCTTGGTTTAACGATCGCGTTTACCAGGTTATAAATTTAAAGCAGTGATTTGCAGTCGACATTAATTGATTTCTCTTTATACTTGCATAGTTTACCCGGTTTATAGTTCATCCATGTCCTCCACATGGTCGGTCTACTGGGCTCTATGCAGTTTCGCTAGGATCAAAATCGTTGGTTAATCAAAAAATTGATGCAACTTATGCTTGCAGTGGATTCGTCAGTCTGAGCCGCCGTCCATGGACCTCAGGGTGTGCCTAAGCGTGGCGGATCCGATTCTTTTCAAATTTTTGAGCCTGCTATCCTTGGACTCTGGCTTGCAGGGCTTTACCGGTCATAGCTAATTTGGTGAATTGGACGTCTGCACAAATGCCAAAATCAATCATTATTGAGTATAGTATATTCTGATCCGGTTGTGCCATCATATCCTTGTTGGAATTCCAGAAAGATATCGCTCGCATGTTCAACATTTGTCAGGACCCGATTTCTTGCAAATAGAAGATCCGTTGATGAGTAGAATCACACACTCGCAAAAGCCGAGAGCCTAATTCGATTTTTGCTGTTCCTAGTAGAATTGCTTCTACATTTAAGATATCTTGAAATAGTTTTTGAAAGATTTCCGATGTGTGATCAAAAATTAAGGAGAATTTTCATTACTCGTCTAGAGTTGGCCAAAACATATCTTTGTTGAGACTGGAACCATTTAATCTAACTCACCAAAAAAAAGTTGAATCAGTAATATGTTTCATTTGGAACAGTGAGTCAGAAGGAAGGATTGGTCCGGAAAAATGATTGCCTGAATGCTAAATGCTCGTTCCGCTTGCAAAGTGTATTTCTGTTTTGGATTATACATATCACTTTTACGATGGAACTTGTGAGGAAATCTACTGAATAGAACACGAGAATGCGATATATTGGTTTGTGGCTTGTGCTTTTGATTCTAAAATCCTTGCCACGTCAAGTGTTTCATTGTTTCTCGACTTTCAAATGATGGCATGAGAAACGGAAGATAGACAATTCTAAATGATATATTTGTGCAGCTCATACTGTTGCGAATCACTTGGAACTCGACGATGTTTCGGAACAGGGAGTCGTATTCGTATTGAATGACACATGCCTAGTCTACATCAATGTTATCCTCTTCAAAATAGTCTGGATTAGATATTACACGCTTACACCGGTGGTTCTCACAATCCGCGAAATGCTTCTGAAATTTGGACTTTGGGGTAGCTTTTAGTTCGTTCAGCGATGCTCTTTTAATCTTATCTGTACTGAAAAAATGACAGCACTTTAAGGTTCTCTTCATTTCTGGGAACCAAAAAATGTCACACGGGACCATGTCTGGTGAATATGGAGTCCGGAGAAGCGGTTAAGTGTCAGATTCTCGTGGTGCAAAAGCCATGAATTATTTTGCCAAAAGTTCGTCCTATTCCTAGAATTGCTTCACGCAAACGACGTTGAACTTGAAGCTAGTGCTTCTTATATATCATTTGACTTTGTGACAATAACCCATGTTGTTCCATGCCGTTGAAATCGAAGAACACAGTAAGCATAATCTTCTTGAATATTAACATATATGAATGACGATTTCCCCCTTTCAATTTGTTTGTGCCTGGTGTATATGCACAGACCAAGGAAATCGTAGAAGTTTCAAAATCAATCAAAATTTTGTGAGAGTAGAGTTCGTAAAATGTATACTCTCGGTGGCAACATGAAGTCGTCAAATATTGGCTTTATTCCGCGTATTCACTTTTCATCGGTCAATGAGGTCTCTATGCGGATAGTCAAAGTTTATATTATTCCATATCAATTTAAAATCAATTTTAGAAAGATATTTGCTAAGTGATGTCCTTGAGCTGAAAACGTTACATTTCGAATCCATCCTCTGAACTAATCGCGCCCGAAAATTCAAAACCAAAATCACGCATCCAAAAATCCAAGCAATAATATCCTTGAAGAATACCAACTGAATTGCAGATTCTTTCGGGAATTGCCAATTTGTATAATTTAGTCTTCAGCGATATTTTTTCTTCATTTTGTTTAAGATGGTCGCCCAAACAATATTGCTTGCCTGGCTGAGACCTCAAAGCGTTCCTTCCATGTGTTGCCAGCACCAAGCATAACTTTGTATTGTCCGCAGTGCGAGACACTGCATGGATGTTGATATCGGTGAGGTTTTGTTGTTGCTGTCTGTTCGTTTGCTAGTGTGTGGCTGTTGTTGTTTGGGCCCGTCTTCTTTATGGAATTTCTGAACCTTTTGAATCCTATCTCGCACAAGAAGTTTTTCCAGGAATTGAGGTCGGACGAGTACAGTCGCATACTTTAGTTTGCTGAGCTAAGATCCCGATTCATTCAGTTTGGTTTGGTTTGTAAGGCGAAGCCAAGCAGTCGATGATTTGATGCTCAAACGAGGGTTTAATGTTGCATCGGATATAAGGGTGTATCCATGGGGTCAAAATAAATTGTTCGATCTGATTAAAACATTGGCTCAAAATCATAATGCTTCGATCGTATCTTGCGAAAATATGTGATTAATTGATTGTCGAAATCGAATAGATGCTTCAAGTTGTCTCGCCTTCAATTCGCAAAAGAACTAACATTCAACTAATAAAAACTAGTTTGGGCTGTACCTCTACACGCACCCTTAAACCTATTCCCTGCTCTCAAAATGTGTCGTTGCCATTTTGCTATTGTGTTCATTGCACTTTTACGGCGACGGTGTGGTATTTTTTTCATTATGGTATCTTTCAAGGAATTCTGTTTTTCCAGCAATTTCTTTCGAGGACATCGTAATCGCGTTAGGGCAAACCGAAATTCGAAATGTTTGCGCGACAGGGTCATTTTGATGAAACAGGTAATTTGCTGCTGCGTCTGCTAATGTGGGAGCCTGAAAATGTACAAGTATGTGAAGAACAAAATGTTCATCGGTCGCACAAGTAGCCACGCCGAAGGCGGCAATAACAAATGTGAAGATCGCCGCCAAGGACAAGAGCATACTATCTTTGTAGATTGACTCGATTATTTTCGATGGTGAGATGCTGGAGCTGAAATATTGATGCCTAGCTATAGATTACTGTCGACTCCCTCCGGTCAATAAACACGTTGTGTGGGAACGTAGTGTTTTTCACAGTTCAGCCGAAATATTTTGCGACACTTCGCCGGTGAGAAATTGAGAGAAATTTACGAGAATATAATGCTTCCATTTCAACTTGTATGATTTATCAGGGAGTTAATATTAAATTCAAAACATTCAAAAAACGAAGCTTAAAATAAATATGATTGAACAGACGCCAAAACTAATCTCATTCGGCAAATAAGATTAGAAACTGTAAGAAAAAGATGGTTCATTTAAGTTTTTAATAGCTACCAAACTATTTGGAAGTTTTCATCTAGTTCACAGATGCTGAATTTAAGTCTTTGGACACTGTATAAAAAGATCAATTTAGATAGAGGGCTTTAAATTAATTAATACTAGTCGTTGCATTATTGAACTATACTACCTTCGAACGTCGCTCAGTATTTATACTCTAGCTTCTTTGGAATTTTTCGTATTAGTTATTGGAATGTGTGACTATATCACGTTATTGGGATCAGGCAAAACCGCACTATCCCAACTCCCAGATACTGCAACATGGTGCACTGAAACTCTGCTACAAGAAACATTCCTGAGGTGTTGTTTGGCCACTGAAAATACAAGCGGTGTGGTGAAGCTGTAAACAGAGTTTCTGTGACGGCGGACGTAAGGCTGCTTCCTCAATTCGGAATGGACTAAGAAAAAGTTTCGTAAAAAGACGAAGCGCAGCCAGCACTGAGCAGACGGGACAGGAAGAACGAAATTGAAATGAAATGAAAGAATAAACAGTATGCTGCATTCAGTCGAGGGTGTCTACACACAAAATAAGTTGGATTGAACGCGATTAAATGTATTCAGGATACTCTAGAAATTACACATTAATAAACGTTGAGTGTGATAATTGAGTTTATTCCAAAGCATCGAAAAAATGGTTCGAAATATGTATGTTTGCATGTGTACCTACTCTTGATCATAACTTCAAGCAATTCTGCTTAATTCAAACTTGCGGCATATGCGACGACCTTAAAATGATTCCTTGCCAACCACCAACGAACATATAACTACAAGAATGCCACCACCACTATCGTCGTCCATTCATTCAATTAGGAAGTCTTGAGCCTCGTCTACAGCAGCAACACAACAATGAAACGGGTTGAGATGCAAAGGAATCGGGCTGTGAAGAAGTTCAGCAAACATAATAGAGAGAAGGGCATAGTAGCTATAGGACGCGAAGACAAAGTGTACCAAGGGAGATGCTAAATGTTTTGAACGATACATGTTGAGAACATAATACAAAACAATTTGAAGTTCAATGTTCGCTGGAGGAATTCGAACGTGCGATCCGCGATTGCATCGGAGCGTCTGTCGCTGCTTGTCTACGAGATCAGAACCGAAGTCGGGATCTTCAGAAGCATTTTTGTGTTGTGATATATGACATATGTGAGGAGATTCTTTTGTATCAAACAGCTAAAACAATAACTAGCTGCTAGTAAAACAACAATTCTAGCACTCGATGAGACGCATTGCGATGAAAGTTGAATGTTTAGGACGATTCACATATGAATGTGTTCGCCAAATAGCGAACTATGCCCTCTACTTTTCGAATAAAGTCCAGTATTCGTTTATTCAACCGTGGTATGTATGCCACACAAATGATGACATTTTCATATGTTATTTGTGAATCCCAAATAATGGCCTTTGAAATTGTTGCGTGGCTTCCGAATTTGGAAGCACTGATGCTTCATGCCAATCCGGAATGGTCTAGTACTCTTTTATGCATGTTAAAGACCGACCAACAATGGCGAATAATAAAAGGCATGCTTCGGCTAAATTAAAACAACAAACATATAATATCATAATTCAATTCAAAATCAAAAAAGTAACACATCTTCTGATAACATAAACTAGCTTTCAGCTAATTTTTAAGTTTCTTAAATATATAATTATATTTTTACATAATTGTTATGACTTTGACTTACTATTTAAAAAAGTATTGTTTCCTTTAGCAATTTCCTGGATATTTTCAAAGTTTTCGACTCCTATATAAATATATGATTTCTCTGAAAGATACAATATTTCCTGTTCAATGCTTAGAGCTTCAGGATATTGTAGAAAAAATTGTTTGTATAAACAGGCTAGAAAGTATAATTCTCGTGCATTGTATTAATTTGCCATTAGACGAATTCGCAAAAAATACTATGTCCATGTCAATTGATTAAAACAGGCTGTTTTTATCTTCCATTACATAGTTTAATACAGCGATCAAGCAGAATGTAAATTTGATCCACCATTCGTCTGGCTTGCTTGTCGTAGACGCTTCACAGCAAAGTAAACATATGCAATTCAAGTCATTTTCATTTCCATTTCGATTCATAATGCATTATTTTATATTATAATAATTTTGCGTTTTTATTCTTTCCTTTTTTTATTATTTTTATTTTTGCAATTCTCTTTTCCAATAGTGTATTAACTCTGTTGTGTTTCAGTTATAATTTTAAAGCATTTTTGTCGATGTATCCGTCAATATGACTTTTTTCGTAGTCTACGCCTAATGCGGGGCTTGGAAGTCACTGCTCCTTTAAAACAAAATCTAACAACTTCGGGAGAAAAAAACTAGTACATATTAGAATAATTTTGTAGCATCTGTGGTGCAAATTTCTTCTTGATGATCCACGAATTCACTTATTGACGTGATGTTCTTGAATATTGGTTTCATTTTCAGTTGAAACGGTCACGGTTCTATCATTTTGGTGTATTGTAAGTTTAAAGTCGTCGCTGCTACTATGTGCTGACTTTGGTAGAACTATTTTAAATAGTTTTGTCTGCAAAAGACACAGGCAAATCGATAACAAAAGATGGAGCAAAATTTACCTGTGCGAAAACATATTGGTCAAAAGGACCAATCCCATTCTTTTTAAATGCTTCCTGAATGTTTGCTGGTGTAGCTGTGTTCTTTACTATCCTTGATAGATCGTAAATTTTCGCCGTTTTTTCAGGATTGCATTGTAGCATGCCACGGAATGTGGGTCCATTCCTTTATATTCTTTGGTAAAATATGTAGCGCTTTCGACGCTACAGCCTTATGTTTTTTTTTGGAATGGCTTTATAAAATACAACAGTCTCATCTATGTTAAAAAATTGGTTTGGTGACAAATTATAATTTTTTTTTGTTAAAATAATAACATTGAAACAGAATCTGCTGCTATTTCGATTATTCCTGTAACCGTCAGTGGTATCCGTAATTTAGACACTCCGGAATAAAAAATTAATCGCGAATGCGTCAAGATTACCTACGGGTTTCTTTCAATAATTTCAAAATTATCTGTTTGTTAAGATTTGAAAAAATTGTATGTTACGTGACACCAAGATGTTTTTTTTTTCAAATAATTGCGAACACAAAAATTCTATGAAGCTAATAAAAAGGCAAGTAAGATTGCACTATGAAATATTGAGACCACAGGGAATGTTTTCCACCATACAATCAGCCCAACGAATTGATCCATTTATTTCCAATAAATCGATTACCATAAATCTCTATTGCGTGCTGTTATGTCCAAACGTCTCCCTTTGCAAAGAAGATCCTAAGTTTTCTTCAACTTTTGAGATATGTAGATTTCCCTGAAAATGAGTCGCAGCTGTGCCACGTTCCACATATTCTCGCGTCAACTTCCATGTGCGAACGCATACGAATAATGGTGTTGAGTAATTTTGTCGTAACCTCAGTGCAACAGTAGCTTCCGGTCGGCCAGGGCCATTGCATTTCCGAAGCCAGTGAACTTTCTATTTTCAATTCGGAATGTCTGCATGGATTTTCCTTTGCACCGTTGCCACCAATGGCGACTCTTGATAGCAGCAACAAGCCAGCAATCGAGGGCTAACACCGCATCAAACCTGAAAGACATTAAGCAATGTTGTTTGTTTCTTCTTGTTCGTCTAAATGCAGACGCACACAGCCGAAGATCCCCCTCGAGTTTTTATTTTTAGGAATCACTTCCGCAGTTGACAAAGTAATATTTTTCCTCTTTTCGACAAATAATCACTCGAAATGAACGGCATTCCTACGTATGTATGTACATTGCATATAAATGAAAAGCAACAGAAAAGTATTATTCACTATTTGGGGCACAAATTTTTTTTAGGGCTCACAATATATGTTAGGCGGAAAATTAAGGATGTACACGGATAATTTAAACAAGTTTAATCTTTATTGGATTGAAGAAAATTATTTGTACATGTCCAAGCATATTGGAAAAATGCAATTATCGACAAGAATTTCTTAAAAATCCAATCTTCCGTTGTTCCTCGACTAATTTTCGGGACAAATTGTAAAATACACTGAATTCCCAAAGAACGTGTCAAAAAATGACGCAATAACAAAAACGAACACAACATGCCACACACCATAAAAATATTCTACTCATTTAAGGGAAAGTTAGGGTGATGCAAATGAAAAACGAATATATGTATGATTTGACTGTATTTTGGCCTCTTCGCTGTTACATTGTCTCACCTCGATTTTCACTTCCAATTCCAAGCCACAACCATATGAGCTCGAAAAAGGATCCAATTCCCTTGACGCGGCCGATCTTGTCACGCTACCGTTCCGAATTTTCAGAAAATTTAAATGTAGGTGCAACAGATTAAATTTAGGAAATCGATGAATAATAAGGGGGAAGCTATGTATATCGGATGCTGTAAGCAATAAAAATAAGTTGTCAAGCCAAGGTACTTAACGATCTCCCCTACGAAGTTTCAACACATTTTTAGATTGGCTTGTCAGGTCTTTGACTTGCTTGGTATTTCGGAAATGCTACGTACCCTCGGAAATGCGTGAAAATCGTGTGGGTCTACTATGTCTTCCTGTTTTCGGGGATTCGTATATGTTTCCTAAATATAGGTTGATTTCACGCATTTAGACTTAACAGGGAACAATGTCGCTGTTGACTTATTTATTTTCGGAAATAAACAGTGCATTTAATTTAACTAATATTCAGTAATTATGAACTCATGGAAAGGGATGTTGGTTATGTTAAATAATAGTTGCACACTATGCAGATAGGCGCGATTTTTTTCACCAAGTTATTGTCAAGTTCCGCAATAATTAGAAATCTTACAAAAAAGGTTTATCTGCGGTATACCCCCCCTGATCAAAAATATTCAGAAACATAAACATTGCCCATTCGATTTTTTGTGGAAACTGTTTTGTTGTCAAGTTACTTTCAGGAAGACTTTCTGTCTAATGTCTGATAACTTCTAGTATTAGCCAACGAATTAATTCAGATGTGTTTCATTACGGCTGGTATGATTACACTATGATGATACACTAAAATGTCCTCCTGTAATCTAATTTATATTGAAGCGTACAGCTGCGAACATATAATTAGAAACCCTTGTCAATAATTATAAATTATTTTGAAATCCATTTATTTCAGCAAATATTTTACCAAATTCAAACAATAAATTACAAAAACATACCAGTAACGTATCGAGAAACCCTTCTGGTTCACAACCTCTTGTAGGCGATTCGGTGTTGTCGTTATAGGTCTCCTGCATCTCTTCACCGCTTCGAACATTTGGTCCATGCTTGTAAAATTTCTTACTGCTATGGCTTGTTTTATGTTTCCCGACAAGTGCTCGACTGAATTTGAGTCCGGACTCGTTGATTGCCAGTCTAAAACGTCGACCCTATTGTCCTCCTGAAACTTCCTTGGGTGTCGTGTTTTATTTTTGGGGCCGCCGTCGTAATTTAATAGGAAGATTCTCGACATACTTTTCCTTGGTTAATATTCCTTCTTTACGTTGTATTGATCCAACAACAAATCACGAGAAACATCTCCAAACATTGATGGGTAGTTCAAGTGTGGTAACGCTCGAATTTCTTACTCGTCGTCTTACATATTTCCTGCCATTAGGGACAAGGCGATTTTTTTTTATTTTCCAATCTGAAGAAAACAATGGATTTCGCACAACTAATCAGTTGTTACTGGGCCCTTCTTTCTGGCTATTCTGTCATGTAGTCCGGCTTCCACAAGACGTCTTCTGACTGCTCTTTACGAAATATCGCTCCCTTCCCCGAAAAGTCGGTGATGAATTTCCACAACTGCTCATTTTGGGCTCCGTTTCGATGTAGTGACAATTTATCTGTCCATACTATGAGCTATCTTTCGGGCCCTTTTAGTCCGGAGATTTTGGACATTCCTGCGGCTTTCCACGTGTTTCAGTTCTCCGTAAACCATTTTTATGGAACACTCTAGGCGACTGGCAATATGTCAAAATGACAAGCGTTACTCTCTCAAAGCTACAAACTTTTGTCTAACTAGAGGAGTGCAACTCTTCGTATCGTCATTGAAATTAAAAGAACTTTTTAAAACTTTCAACATTACGTTTAAACTGCAACGAATGCAACTGCCTCTTTCAAACTGATCATAACGAATTTGCATGGCATCCTATTTATAGTAAAATACAGTGTTTCTAATTACGTGTCCGCTTCAAGTCTTGGGGTTTCCAGGACTTTGCTGCCCCATCATGCTGATCGAGATAGCATGGGCCAACTTCTTGCCTTTCTCAATTGTCATAGAATCAGGTAAAAAACAAACCTAAAGGGAATGAGTTATATCGAAGGGTTCATTGGAAAAATGGGGTTTTTCTTAGTAGGCTACTAGTGTTTCTAATTATGTGACCGCAGATATTTACCTTGCGCATTGATAACTGAAAAATACAAATTAAAATGTAACAGCACTGCTTTTTTATTTATAGAAATTACAATTTTCACCAAAATAACAATGTTTTGTTATGTTTCTTTATAATTGAACTGTATGAAATGCTCTTTTATAAAATTCTCTAATATGTACGGTTTACGGCTTATTCACATAAAACAGCACCGTTCGCGGCAGGCACAGACATTGTACGGTCTAAATTTAGTACTAAGAAAATGAATAATATTTTTTTTTTAGAAAACTAACAGACTTGGTTGTTGCCTACCAGAATTTTTGAGACCAATGATGTTTAAATCGGCTGTTCTATAATCGCATAAAACAAACTGAGAAGGAAGTTAACCATTTTTTAGTCGATACAAATTACCCAGTTATGATCTGGACATCTAGATATTTCCATTACTGAAAAAATATTTTCATATTCGTCGTTCCAAGCAGTCGAGTGTGGAGTAGGTATACAACCATACTTATGGGCGTTATGAAAAAACTTCAAACTTCTTTTGCTACTGTCCATAAAACGAGGCCAACCATTTGCTTGATGTTGTTGTAAACATAACTTCCAAGCAAATGATCTCTGATATTGATACAAAAAAAATCGAATAATTTTCACCGAAAACAAATCCATTTCTAGGGTCCAAAGCGAAATATTTTTGGTCTTTTCATTTTCTTTTCTGTTAAACAAGATGCCAAAATTACGGAAGCTTCTTTTGACAAATTTAGATCCAATACTGAGTCCATCAATTCTTTGTGACTAAACGATTGTGGATCAGACGACATGTGTCATCTGAACTCGTAGTATCCATTGTATCGTCTTCAATTTCTATAAGATTTTGTTCTTCGTAGCATTTTGATGGTTTTGATGCTATTATGAACAGTGCGCATATGGATATGACCAATTATTTCGATTTCCAAAATTAATTTCCTTAACATTTACAACGCGAAAATAGCAAACGTCGTGGTGATTTTGAGGCTCGCGCCAAATCATTGAGGTTTTGAATTCAATAGCACCTTTTCCCACTTTACCATTGCCGCACACAGAACACAGTTCTGGCACACAATATGAGGTACCCATTACTTGTCTTGGTTGCACAGTTTTCTATGAAAGTAGTTAAAATACGTAATTTTTACGAAAATAGTTTGTCGATATTTTTCAAATAGATATTCGCCACAAATAGAACAAAAACTGTCTCGATTGTGTGAACAATACCTCCGATTCGTAGACATATCGAAAGTTAGAAATAATAATGATTCTTAGCCAGATAAAGCGGTGATGTCTAAGCGAGGTTAGTTCAAAACTATTCAAAAAACAAAAGCTGTTAAAAACTTTAATGTCGTATTCGAAATCATCGCCTTTATTTCCTTGACCAGTGATGAGGATTTGCATTATATTGAGCTCAACAGCAGCAAAGTGCATTGATGCAATCGATGCAGAGCTAGTGGAATAGCATTTTCTTGACTGCATTTGTTTCATATCTGGGTCTGCTTTATGTTTCCCGGCAACATCCTGCTAACACAGAAAGCATGTTGATGTTTAATCCGATTTCCAGCGAAACATGCCAACCGAATCCAAATAAGAGGTGAGCGATGGTCACTTTACATAGGTACATTGTAAAATCTTGGTAAATTTCGCTCTGAAATTCAATCACGCCATTTCCGATTGCATTATGGCTCGCCACCCATTTCCTTTCCACATCCTTTTTATTTGATTTTGCTTGTCGGTGGCTTCTTGGCAGTGCTGCAACTATCCTGTCTGACGGTAAAAAATGCATCCCGATAAAGCCGTGTCATCCTTGGAGCCAATGCATGCGACCTGCTTCCGGGAAAATGTCTCAATTGCGGCGAACGTACTTGCATTTGCATTGTGGGCCAAATGGCGCAGCGAGGCGTGACATGGCGGGCTCGTCGACGCAACTGCCCCACGTGACACTATTTGTGTCAACTGAAAATCACACGCTGGTAAATAAGTCATGGGCCGAAGCTGCCCGTACAATGCAGAGGTCATTGCTACTGCCGCTGCAAGTAAACAAAAATAAAGAATGCACTGTCGGTCGCGGCTAGGATGCACTTTCGACTCGCACCCATTGAGTGGGTCTTGGGGTCCACGGACCTTGGTCGACGGGTTGACAAGCGGGCGGCGGTCATGTCCACGTAAATATGTGCAATGTGCGTCATGGAACTGCATTCCTGTGCAAGATGTCGCCATGGATCGCGTCGCGAGTGCAAAGTTGCAACTGCGAACGAGGCGGCGGGGCAGCGGCCAGAATGCTGAATCGGGTTGAGTTGCATGTAAATCGACGACATCGTCGCCATCGTTGACGGAATGCGCTGAGGTCTTGGCTATGCGCTCAATATGCACCCTGTGCGTCCTTCCCCGCCCCGGTGTGCTGTATGTGGCCAAGTAGTCCACACATGGTCCCGGACCCGTGCATGATATGTGTGCGGCGTTCACACGGTCGGCCGCGGCCTCGTTCGCTTGCCTGGTTGAACTTGAAGGTGCATTCAAACCAGCCCGAACGAGCCTTGACTGCATTCCTTTCGGCCTGGTCGCTGTGATTTTATTTCATATAGAATATTGCATTAAAGTGATAGTTTTTGCCGAACTGCTTTCATTTTTCGGTTGTTTTTAAATTCATTGGGCTGAGAAAAGTATCTCTCCAAAGAGCTCCGATTGATAACCGCAGTAATTGATTGATTTTCGTAGTCAAAATGTTCTAAAGAGCCCATACTGACTCGCGTACATAATTATTAGTCTTATTGGTTCAATCAAATTTTAGTTCAATCGTGCATTTCAGGTTAGTCAGGCGGACTTGAAGCCATTTAAATGGCTTCCGCCATGATGCAATAACTTCCGCCAATGTACATCGATTGCAACAAACAACGCAGCAAACGACTCGTCACAAAATATTCTCCAAGAAAGTCAAAATGACAAACTGCTGCAACTCCACGCCTGGCTTACACCCACCATAATTCCAATACGCGATTGCGATTGTTGTTTTCATTGCCTTATTTCTTCAATATTGCATTGAGGAATGCATTGAAAAACATTTCATGAGAAAATTTCCGGACGTTTTTGTTCCTTTTGACATTCCCTCGTGGCTGGTTTGTTGCTGTTGTTGTTGTTGCTTTCAGTTTGTTGTTATCCTGTTGTTTTGTCGTCTTTTCGTTTCGTCTTCTTTCGTCCTCTCTTTGTCTCTCTCTCTCTCTTAATCGTCTAGAGAGAAGTGGAAAATACAACGACAAATTATGCCTCCATGAAAAGTAACAGTGTTACCGCTGATATCGAATTCCAATGGATTGGTAAATAAAGATACAGGAAAATTTAATGGCTCAGTTGGGTGTCAATGATGACAAAGTTAAAGTAAAGTTTGCATGCTAAATCCAAATAAGAATCAAATACAGTAGCACGCAGCGTTCTGTCCTCTAAAAAGCAAAAATCCTATTTGAAATTCTAGTGTTTTTCTTGAATTTATATGCGAGCTTATTCGAAAACAGTTATGAATATTTATCTGTTCGGAAAGTTAACAAACTAACGCTATGACCTATTTTATTCATGAATATTGAATTTTATTCCCTTCAAAATATTCACCATTTGTTGTAATGCACTTGTCCCATCTACTTGTCGATTTCTCAAAACATCGCTCGAATTCCTGAAAAGTGAAGCTTTTCAGTCGCCACGAAGAGCCTAAATCTAACGAGAAGGAACGGATAAAATTTCTCCAGGAACTGACGGATAAATGTGCAGGTGCATTCATATCCTTGCAAATTGGCAATTCGTCCCTCAGACAGAAATTAATTATGGTGAATCCCATGAACTGCACCTGAATTTTTGATGTGCTCTTTCGTGGAATTTTTGCTGGCAGATCATCTTTTGCGTTCCTTTTTTTGCTTGGAATGTTCACCTGAAAATCGTAATCGTAAATCCAGGATTTGTTCGCAGTGATCATCATTTCAAGGATACCAGGGAGTTTGAGCTGAGTTTGTGTAGTTGATGCGGCACTCTTTCCTTCTCAGTTATTGCTCTGGGGTGAGCAGCTTTGAGACAATTTTTGAATTTGCTCCACTCGAAAAATGTTGTGCACTGACGATTTTCCGATATCGAGCTCATCATCAGCTATCATTTAGACAGTCATTCGTCGATCGGAAAGCACAAGAGGCCAAACATGTTCGAGATTTTCGTACTCAGGTAAGGTGTAGGGGCATCCTGATCTTGTATCGTATATAACCTTTTTTTAAATGAATGTTTTCTTCAATGCTCTGTTTCTATAAACATTGTTTAACATTTCAGTAATTACCTGTGAGTTTTTTCAAGTTTCACCAAGTATTTATCGTTCACTCGTTGTTTTTCCCCTGCAATTGCCATCATCGGAAAATTGGGAAGAAATCGACTTGTTTGTCTAACGTTGAAAATTACCTAATTTTAGCAGGGTCCATTTTTCTATTTCTCATTCCCATTTATGTTGTGATTGAAATGCCCATAGTCTGGCTGGCGGGATACGTTATGTTTATCTGTAAAAGAAGCAAATATACAGGTGAAAAAATGACAAAATCACATGATAACATCCTGAGTTTCAGTCCTAATGGCAATGTTGCTAATGACAAAGTCCTGATTTTTATTTGTTTGAGTCAATTAAATGTCCGTGATACGAAATTCTACTAACAATCTTCAGATTGATTGTAGGGTTGGCCGCCATCTTGAAAAGATAATGAAAACTATATTGCTTTATATCTCGAGAACTGAGGATCGCTTAAAAATGTTGTGTCTCGCAAAATTGTGTTAAAATTTGATTTGTATGAATTATTTTCATGTGGTTGGCATATTAAAATAAAGTTCCAAGCTAAATTCATTCGAAAAAAGGAGGATCATCTTATTGACTCCATAACTTCTTTGTTTTGACTTTGACTGCGAAAAATATTGAGAGCTTACTTTATGATAATTTTCTCAGAAGCTGTTTGCGGTATTGTTTATTGCAATCAATGCAGATTTTGCGCGATTAATTGCGTTGTTAAGTGAGAAAAGTCTCGTGAAAAATACAGCCCCATAAACTCGAGAGTAAACAACCCATTGCAAATATACATTGACGGGAGTTATTGCGTGTGGATGAAAACTGCCCATATGGCTGAAAAATTGAAATTTTCAGATGAGTCCTTCCCTTTCTGGTGTTAATAACTGAAATATCTTTCGGATTATTTTGATTTCTCAATAGATCTTTCAACTGGTCATAAGCTAAACATACTGCGAGCTGCTTCACAGAGTCTCTTCGAGAAACTCCCTCGAGTGAAGGTAGGAGATGAAGATGACATAAACGTTTATAACGGCTAAGTTAAGGATGGTATGAATATTGGCGTTAAGTCGTCTTCTTGTTCGGTGGTGAGTGCTATGTGTAGCACATTTCTGGATCACCACCTTTTATTTTGTTGTGAAAATGCAACGATGCCGAGTTTATTGATTTCATTTCATATATTTCATCATCGCTTCTAATAAAGTCCATTCTTCAGTCCCTGAACGAGCGCATACTTCCAAACCTTTATTTTCAAGACCAAATCTCGATTTCTGTTTTTAGAACATAACTGGTGACTTTGAGACACACAGACCCTGACAAAAATTCAGAGAGGTTATTGTTATGATTTGGTACTATTTTTAAAAAAATCCTACTATTTTGATCCCACATATAACAATCCAAATTTACGAGGCGTTACATCCCTGTTTGGACCGTTATCATCGTACAGAATCCATTCGTTTTTGTCGTTTTGGCATACTTTAATAAGACGTTTTTTGCGGTGCAATCATTTCTTTCACATCCAAATTTATCATGAATGTATACAATTGATCGAATCTTTGTTGCAACAAGCATCCATAAACACTTCTTTTTGCTGGATTTTTCACTATTCATACCGTATTTTTTTTTATCAAACACGGTTTCGATATGTCAATGATGGATAGATATCCTTTTTATCAGCAGTCGATTTTTTTTATATATTTTAACATCTATTTCGAGGTCATCATTGTGGTCTTTTTAAAGAAGTCAAATTTTTTCGACAGTCTACTTCGAGGAAATAGCAATAATTTTCAATTGCAATCGTTTTCCATTATTGAATCAATTTTCTGTGACGATAGTGATCACAATTTGCCGAACAATGTGTTCGGATAAGGACATCGGACTTAGCATAGAATTTTCGAGCTATTGTGATATTCTCGATAATAACCAACAGTCAGATGTTAAAAATGATTCGATGGCATATTAACTAGCCTGGGTGCTAGTCGTCCTTGCAAACGATCGCAAAAAAATTATGTTGATAAAGTGCGCATATAGTGTAAATCAAAATGGAAACCCTTATTCGCAAGAGTTCACTCACGCGTCCACAAGAGGCTACGATTATGCTGGCGTGTTTTGTTGTGGCGTCCCAGAGGTTGTTTACCGAGTTCCATTGCACCCAGAGTTGTAGGATGCAGTCGGCGGCGTGGCATAGGGGCGCGTCTCGAAGCGCGAGGGCTGTGCAACGAAGGGCCCGACGAAAGCCTAAGTAAGTGTGGAGCCTGCCATAGTATAGTTGGTGCACTACAATTTGTAATTTCTGAACGACGCGTGTGTTTTTGTTCGTCACCATTGCAAAAAACGCGAATTTGCTTGGGAAAAACGCCGAGTCCGCTAGCGCCAAGTTTACATAAACATTAGAAGTGCTCCGACCCCGCCGTCCCCCCGATACACAATGCATTTTAGGGTTGCAGTGACGAGTATTCCGGGCAAATGCAATGCTGTGAATAATTTTGTGAAGTATGCGCAAGTTCGTGGTGTGTCTCGCGGAGAAAGTGCATCAAAAATGCACTTGTTTTTGCGCGAAAGCCGCGATGGCGTCCCACTTGACGCGGATCAACAACAACAACCCCACTCCCGACATTTTCGAAGCAAGTGCATTCGCTGTGGACGTGGACTTGGACCCGCCGTAGTGCTAACGACAAAAACGTGCGCGGAAAAAGCGGAAAAGAAAATAGCACACGGAGAGGAAAACATTTTCATATTTTTATGAATGGTGCCGAGTTAATTCATAACGGTACAGTACGAGAATACGATGATGTTACGATACGGTGCGTGCCGTAGTGTTCAGTGCCTGGCCGCCATGTCGAGTGTGTTTTTGTTTGTTTCGAGCCCCGGTCGGCAACTTTTTCCGTACATTGACACAAAGCCGACGCTTCTGGCCCAAGAGATAGATGATGACGATGCTGATGGAGTCCCACGACCCAAGGCTGGGGCTGGGCAGAGTTCTGCAAAAGTGCATGATGTATTGTGGTTGAAATTTCGTGACACATGACGTGTTGCTGGGTCCCAATTCGTCATGTTGCTTGTCCACACTGAGGAACTGTTGTTCAGACATGGATCACTTCCGGGATGCATGGGGCTTTCATTTACTGGTACGTAATCAAAAAAAAACAGCTCCAGGTATTGCTGATGTGAGGAGGATGCTATAAATATGAACAGCGTTTGGGAATTCAAACTATTCCTTTCCGTTTGAACTGGACAATATTGTTGCGATAAGCAAAGATGATTTTATGGGCTTATTAGTAGATCCATGAAATCCTTTTAATCATCAACATATACCACATTAGTTTCACCATCTCTTGAAGCGAAGTTCTATATGCGATTAGCATTATCTGGATTCTATTACGCGTAGTGCTCCCATGACTGACGACCTAGTGCGATGAACTCTAGATCTGACATACCTAGGTTCATACAGGACATACCCATTACGACATGAACATCTCACCAACAGAAAAGATACGACGGAATCTACCAGAACAATATAAATTGGACTGTAACCAACGGAAGGACTATCATTTCTAATATTAGGCAAAATTGTATTTATTTCATGTACGGTTTCCCGTACAATGTCATATTATTCACCTTATATTTCACTTAACTAAAGATTTACGATACGTCCCATTGACTTGGCGCCGTAAAACTATCAAGTCGAAGCTGCAAACACCCTATTAAAGTGTCAAACTTTTATTATCAACTGTCGCTTATGCATGCTACATATCAACGGAAACTATGTATATTATCCGGAAAAATTGAAATTTTCGGCAGACTCCGTTGACATTTTCATCATTCCGGAAAATTTACCTCTAGCATCTGGAAAAAATATTTCCTCATAAGGTATACGATCATTCTCTTGGGTATGGATCTTATTGTTCGAAGAGCAAATCAAAGTCCAAGCTGCATCCAAACAAATCTTGTAATCAATTATTGATATTTTTGAAGTAGCATTTCAATTTTTCGATAAATGAGTGTTCATTTTAGAAATGATTGATTTTACGCATTCTTAGAAAGCATTATCGATTAAAAATAAAACGGACATAATAAAGACATTAGACAGTGGCGTAAGCTATAAAGCCATGTAGAAGCTTGAAGCGCTGCATATTGCAAGATACTGTTCTATAAGCTTGGTTGTACCAATGATTTAATGAAAAATTTGCACCTCCATAGCATATGCTAATTGAACAAGAGGCGAAAGATTTGTTCCGACACCTAAAGATCCCATCGAAATGTGAATTTTCGCAAAATCGGCTCGATAGATTCAAGAAACGACATCAAATTCACAACCTTCATACCTAGTCGTGCCATAAATATTGATACAACATGTTTTAACTATAATAATGAAACTATGAGTTGGATTTTAATTTTTTTTTAACCATTTATTTTAATACTAACACTACATAATAAGAAAGAAATTGTTCAAAATGGCCGCCTTTTGCTTGAATAAAGCGCCGAAGTGTGTCAGGCCAATGGTCTATTGATTCTCGCACGACTTCCATCGGGAAATTGTCCACAGCTTTTTTCAACGCCTGTTTTAACGACTCCAGGTTGTGGTGGCGTTTTTTACAGATCATATCCTCTAATATTGACCACAATTTGTAGTCGAGGGGACTAAGGTCTGGACTGGCTGATGGCCACGAATTAACGCTGATAAACTCTGGCACATGCTTCCCCAGCCACTCTTGTGTGGTTTTCGCCTTGTGGGCAGGCGCAGAGTCTTGTTGGAAAACCTATTCTTTATTTTCAAACATGGTTCGGCTTAGGGGCTCCACTACCTTCATTAAGATATCCGACTGATAGTTTTTGGCAGCTGTTTTGACGCCCTTTTCACAGAAATGGATAGAAGTGACATCTTCGTAGGACACTCCCCATCAAACCATCACTGATGCTAGATAATGTCCTCGTTCAACCCTCGGAATCTTTTTTGTAACCTTCTTAGAAGACCGTGCATATATTCTATCATTTTGTTTGTTGAGGGATTCCTCCACGGCAAAGATTTTCTCGTCGATAAAACACAATATTCATTTCCCGAGACATGATTTTCTGGTTGCGGACAGGATTTCTTGCGATTCTGGACCTTACAGTTTTGATGGCTTATGGCTTACGAACCGAGCGAGGTCTGCCGGATCTTTTACGGTCTATTACATCTCCAGTATCAATGAATAACGCTATAGTTCAATACACGAAAACACGCGTGATTTTTAATGGCTTTAGTGTTTCGAAAATTCGGCTTTTCTCCATTCCACATTTGTGTGAAGCAATCACAGTGATGTGGTTCTCTTTGCTAGACCACTCCATCGTAACGGCTCAAGCTACACTGACAAGATTTGGCGCGTTTTTAGAGCATATGTCAACAATCAGGATCAGGACTACCAACATAGCAATTAGCTACCTGCAAGCTATCATCCGCAAGGGCCGCATTTACAGTTGAATCAATATTTATGGCATGACTAGGTATATCGAATGGAAAATTCCCTACATGTTATGTATCTGCAACTATATTTACGGATAAATTCGCTACAATCATTGGAAAGGAAGATTTTCGTTATCCGGAAATTGTTGATGCACAAGAAACTTTTTTTTCCTGTGAGATATCTTTCATCCACTACCCTTGCAAATAATATATGAAGAAAATTAATCGAAACTCATCTCGTGCTTAACCAGGCATCCTTCGTTTTGCGAACGTGTTATATATATATTTTTAACAGGAGCATATTCAATTTATTTGGACCCGCCGGACGACAAAAAGTATGATGAAACACGACAGAAATATGATGAAAAATAAACCTCACATCTACTGTATAGCACGGTGAAGGCAATATAATGATGTGGGGGTGCATGAGTGCTGGAGAAGTGGAAAAACTACTTGTAATTGATGGTATTATGAATCAGTACATGTATGAATGAAAGATAATTTATCCGAGATTGCCACAAAATTAGGCTTAGAGAAACAATCAGCCAATCCTGAACATAATGTCCGCTGCTTTACATAGAAGGGCGGCTTCTCAAAACATCTCCCCTGTTGACAGTTCTGAATCTCACATAGGATCAAAATAATCACAGAATTTGAAAACATCTAAAATCCTTACAGAAGTTTAAAAGTGTCATCAACGAAGAATGGGATACAGCGAAACCAGAAGGACCTCCTTGAAGTAATCGAAAACAAAGATGGTCGAATATCGTTTTAACTTTAATCTAAACCTCATTTGTTAAAGCTTTGGTGCATTCACAGAAAAATGATCAACATAAAATCATCACAATTTTCATTAAATCAACTACAGGCGTGGTTTTAAAAACCTATGGGATGTCTTCGTCTATTGAAATTATTTCTGTATGTAGTGGTTATTGGGCGTAAATAAAAAATATTAAAAGACATGTAATTTAAGCAAAACTAATATTAATTCATAATTCAATCGTAAAAGTTAGCAGAATTTTTTGGAAATATTGTGTAGATCTTTTCTCTGTTCATTTAGCATTAAATGTTTTGTTAACATTTCATTCCATGCACATTTGTAGAAAACAACATTTAAACTGCAAAGCCAAACAAGAATGAGATACAATCAAAATTGCAGATTAAAATCACGTGAAATTGGGGAAATCACCCAAAGATTTACATGCATTCCTTATAAGCAATTTTCATATCTTCTGACGGATTTGTTTAGACGAACGTTCGATGGGTTTCATCACCTTATATGAAACATAGTACGTAATGGCTAAATAGGGAGCTCGCATTCAGGCGAAACGTAGAACTTTGCAGAAATTTATTTCTGTTTATACTATTGAAGTTCTCAATCAAATTAAAAAAATGTTCAAATCATTGAATTAACAAAAACAGGCATTGGATGTAGTCTTTCTAATCTTTCCGGTATCAAGAAATTGTTTTTCAAATGTAACATTCTTCTTTTGAAAAGATGAAAATCGGCAGCTGAAAAATACGGAGGCATGTAAAACCATCGTTACCTACCTGTGTATAAACGTTGTAACCATTTTCGAACTATTCAAAATTCAAACCGTCGCGCATATTGAATTTGGAAAAATTTAATTCTAGAAGTGTTTCGCGACAGTTGTTAAACGAAGAATTAAGCAAGCGACAAATCGATCGCTTCAAATGGACTCTGGCTATGAGTAGAAAAAACACGGGGAAAACCACGGTGTATGCTACCTCCGCTAGTCTCAGGAATAGCAAATGAGGTCGGGCAGGCTTTTTTGAGGCATTCAGGCGCCTATGTATCATAAATTTTGTTTGAATTCCATTGTGATGAGCTATCGATTTTAATGTGGCTGTTATGTGTTCTCGGACGCAGTCACCAACAACGGTTTGAGTTGCTGGCGCGAAAAATCAGTGAGTGAATACCAAATTATGGACTGATCGGTTGGATGTAAAACCATCCATTTCAAGGACCTGTTTGTTGAAATGAGGACAATACACAATAACCCATATTCAGGGTAGAACTTGAAGAAAGGTCCAGCAACCATATAACTTTCCGACAGAGCACTTCAAAATGCCCAAACAAGATTCGTCCTTGAACATTCCGAGTGGAGTTTCAACTGTGAAAAGTTAAAAAAAATCTGATAAATATATCTAATAAAATGACATACCATACGAGAGAAAATTAATGACAACCACGCATTCAGGAATGCTACCACCACCAAAAGAATCCATTCATTCCGAACTCCATTCGGACGACCATTCTTCTTATATCATGCATTCCATTTAATTTTAGCATCTGAGCCATAACTTGTTTTCGTGTCGGTGCCATTTTTAATCTTCAAAATTCTTGGAATTGTTTTCTTTTCTATTGCTGCCTGGGCCGATAAGGTAATAAAAAAATCAAGTTGTCAAAAACGTTTGAAATCGAAAGAAAAGATATCGCAGAAGAAAAGCGAAGAAAACACTGAAAAGACAAATATATATGTATGTACCTACATTGATACAAAACGTAATACACACATGTGTGTAATGTAGGAACAAGATAAAAATCAATACCGGCAAATGTAAATCGATGTTATGTTGTTGTTTTTCTGCTATGTTCAGTAAGAATAGTCTGAAAAAGAAGAAGAAATCCGTGTGAAAGTTGAACATCTCTTAATATATCTAATTATTGATTAGAGAAGTCGATGACACCTTTTTGGCTTAGAAAAGGCGTTAAATTTTTACTATGCACTCGAATTGTCTTGAGACAAACAAACAGATCAAAGAGAAATGCCGTATTGTGGAAAAAATTGGCTGGGCTGCCAGAAGTGAAGTTTTGGATAGTGAATGTTTTTGGGCCAATGAATCATGAATGATTTTTTTGAAAAAATAAGGCTTTTTTGAGAGAATACATTTTGTTGAGGTTCATAAAACGGACGGCGGCTGCATAAAGTGTTCATCCATTGATTTAATGAAAAGTTGATATTTTAGTGGCAGTTTGTTATTAGTATACAGACCTAGTCGTGCCATAAATATTAATGCAAAATGTTTTAACTATAATAATGAAACTATGAGTTGCATTTTAATTTTTTTTTACCATTTATTGTAAAACTTACACACTACATAATAAAAAAGAAATTATTCAAAATTGCCGCCTTTTGCTTGAATACAGCGCCGAAGACTGTCAGGCCACTGGTCTATTGATTCTCGCACGACTTACATCGGGAAATTGTCCACAGCTTTCTTCAACGCCTGTTTTAACGACTCCAGGTTGTAGTGGCTTTTTTGCAGACCATACGAGAAGACTAAGGTCTGGACTGGCTGATGGTCACAAGTTAACGCTGATACACTCTGGCACATGCCTCCCCAGCCACTATTATGTGGTTTTCGCCTTGTGGGCAGGCGTGGAATCTTGTTGGAAAAACCATTCTTCATTTTCAAACATGGTTCGGCTTAGGGGCTCCACTAAATTCATTAAGATATCCAACTGACAGTTTTTGGCAGCTGTTTTGAAGCCCTTTTCACAGAAGTGGGTAGAATTGACACCTTCGTAGAACACTCCCCATCAAACCATCACTGATGCTGGATAATGTCCTCGTTCAACCCTCGGGATCTTTTCAGTAGCCTCCTTAAAAGACCGTGCATATATCCAATCATTTTGTTGTTGAAGGATTCCTTCACGATAAAGAATTTCTCGTCGGTAAAAGTATTCTTTTGTACTGCCTCTTACCGTATCTCGATAACAGCTGTTTTGACTTTTCCACCCTATTTCGTTTTAAAGCGGCATTGGGTCTGTGTCTTGTTTGTCTTCTGAAAGCTGCAAGCCCCAAGTCATCTTTGATGATACCATTAATGGTTCTCTGCGCAATATTCATTTCACGAGACATGGTTTTCTGATTGCGGACAGTATTTCTTGCGATTCTGGACCTTACAGCTTTGATGGCTTATGGCTTACGAACCGAGCGAGGTCTGCCGGATATTTTGCGGTCTATTACATCTCCAGTATCAATGAATAACGCTATAGTTCGATACACGAAAACACGCGTGATTTTTAATGGCTTTAGTGTTTCGAAAATTCGGCTTTTCTCCATTCCACATTTGTGTGAAGCAATCACAGTGATGTGGTTCTCTTTGCTAGATCACTCCATCGTAACGGCTCAAGCTACACTGACAAGATTTGGCGCGTTTTTAGAGCATATGTCAACAATCAGGATCAGGACTACCAACATAGCAATTAGCTACCTGCAAGCTATCATGTGCAAGAGCCGCATTTACAGTTGTATCAATATTTATGGTACGACTAGGTATATGAGAAAGTTTGGTTTGCCAAACCTTATCCTGGTCGGATTTGACAAGACGACATAATGAATAAATTTATTTTTGGGATTTGAACCTCCGTGTCTAGTCGACACCACCGCCCATCAGTGTGCTTTGGTTAGCAAATTACTAACTCTATTTTGCACATTAATGGAGTTTTTTTTTTGGTTCGTGGCTGGTACCATCGTAATTAAATGGGGAATAAATTTATGTTTATCAAATAGGTCTTAAGTATCGTAATGAAATTAGAATGATCTGCCAGGTCATAAACTGTTGATGGTAGTTGCATTTGGTTGGTCATATTTTAGTGATACTTTTCATCGGCCGTTTTACAGGAAAACTACGTCAAATTAAGAACAGCATCTTTAATTTCCGCTTATCATTGGTCTGCCAGGTCACAACTTGGTGGGTAGTGAGAGCAAATCAAATTTATCTATAAAAGTGAAAAATCGAAATCCCTATATGTTTCGACAAGCATAGCTCACAAATACGTTTTTCGCGTGACTTCCCCCCCTTTCTAAAAGCAACAACTCGCCAATTTGCATCGATTCCAACAAACGGTACACACCGATAAATGACTCGCAACGAAATACTCTTCCTTCCGACCAGGATATGGGCAGACCAGGCTTTCCCATATCTACTGATAGTAAACTACCACAAATCGATGGGTTAAAGCTTTGTGCAGCCACCGCCCGGTCAATGAGTTTCATTCAAAAATAAAGAATATCTTATTAGATCTAGCTAATAGCTACTTATGTACTTAATTTTTAATTTGAAACATTAATCAAGTTGATTGGTGGGTTTGATTTGAATATTTAAAGCAAAATTTTCGAACCTCTCAGACTTGGTAAACTGTACAACTTAACATCTAACTCTGACGTTTTTTCATAATGAAGATGCTGGGACAATAAATTTATATGAAATATATGGAGATGATGGATAAAGCCAAAAAACATTTCAAAATCGTCGGCAGATCCGTAAATTCTTTGACAAAAAAGTAGAGTCATTCTCGGGAAATATCCAGAATGATTTAAACTCTAAAATATTATTTAAGTTTTTTATCATGGGTTAGAACCTCCTGGTCTATTCGACAACTTTCTCGTCTAACCCATGATAAAAAACTTAAATAATGAAAAAGCTACGTAGGCAGACATACGAAACACATTGACAGTCGTTATAATTCACACATGTAAAAATTATAAATAGTTGAAATATAGCGAGCTTGATCCATCAACAAGCCAGCGGTGGTAGTGCTGTCTCGTACCGAGTGGCTAAAAGGCAGCACCTGAAGAGGAGCCACTCGTTACGCCGAAACCACACTTCCCATCTAAAATATTGTTTTTATATTTTTTTGGAATATTTTTAACCATGAAGCGTAGGTATATGTATGTAGGTACCTGACATTTGCATCGCTCTTGATAGAAATATTGCTTACTTTATCCACACCTGATTGTATCGTATTTGTATCCATCAGATCGGGATGAAGTCAGCTCATTAATAATTTGTTGTTCGTTTTGGACATAATATACGGAATATATCGCCCGATTTGTAAGGTACGGTGAAAGGAAGTGTAGGAAGAACTAAATTGCATATTTTAATTATGTAGAATGATAACTTCTGAACTATTTTTGCAATTCAGACAAACTGTGAAGTATCTTGAAGACTTAGTGTTTCTAAAGCCATTTTTCCTGCGTGTGTTTTGCTCTATATACTACACAAAAACATTTTCCATCTGCTATGAAAAGTAAAAACTTTCTTGATATTGATATCAACGAAAATTGAATGTTTTTGTATAGTAAATAGAGCCGAACATGCCCAGCAGGCCTGGCTTAATCAAAACTCTGAATTTAAATTATGTACGTGCGACAATTTGGACTACAAAATGGAACTATTTGTAACAGTTGAAGCTCAATATTGACGACATTATTTAGCACATTGCGGAAGAATAACTGAAGAGGTCTAGAACAAAACGAAGCACTTCCACTCATGGTACTTTTTATTTTTCTGAACGCAATTTGGTTGATTATATTTTGATAGATTTGATTTGCAGCAATATTGATTTTTGAAATGTAATGTTTAAGGAAAACATCAATGAAAATTTTCTACTGCAAACGTTTTTCCACTTTCCAGTATCTAAGTTCAGATATGCAAAATAATCGATTTTTTTAAAAAAAACTGTACTTTTGCGATTAAATCCTATTAATGAAATGTTGCCCAGAAAAGTTAACATTCATACATCGGTCGTTGTCAAGTCAATAGGCGGTCTCCTCCCTCCAAACGATTTTGGAGGCTGACCTTAAATCCCAAACTTTCTCCATGCCCAAATCGTGTCGTCTCTTTCTAGTGAATGAACAAACGGATTGTGCAAGTGAGACAGTAGCATGAGGGTTTCGATAGATGCTCCAACAATGACTTCAGATTGAAAAGTATTTTATGGATTTATTAGGTTTTAAAATGAAAAATAGTTTTTGTTATTTGAATAGATCAAATGGTTTAAGAAACCGGAAATTATTTTAATATTTCCTGTAATAATTTAGCATAATTTTATTAGCAATTTTTTCTGTGTTGTATTTGATTCACTGTTTTTTTCTTAGCTCTTTTACGCCGTGGAGAGTTGCAATCATTTAAATTATCATAATTATTATTAGCGTAGTTGTAAGTCATAATATTTATTTTGAATGATTTTTAAAATTAAAATTTGAAGTTTCCTACAAAGATGCATCATGTTGCATTGTTCCTTCAAATAATAATGACTGGAATTCAAATCTAAGCGGCCTAAAACTAAAAAACCATGTGAAAATAAGTAATCGATTCCTTTCTTTGTAATAAGAGCAAATTCAGGAAATGCAAACCATATTCGATTTATTCAATTTACTCTCAATGCTAAAGTATTTATCTGTTATGATTTATTTCATTCTACAGATTTATTTTAGTCGTCAACAAAATCAATATAACAATATAAAATTCTACGCATCTGTAAAATATAATTTCTGCGTGGATCTAAAGCATTACAAATGTTTCTGTACCACAATCTGCACATATTGCTTCTATGAATGGATAGTCTACAAAACTTCCAAGAGTTGGTTCCGAGGCTAAATAAAAAAAATCATCTGATTCATAATTCAAATGTTGACGCATTCTGTCTTTGAATGAACATTTCATTCATATAAATATGTATGTAAATTCTAGAAATGCGTGCATATCAAGCCCTTACAATCTACGTATCTACTCATAGCATCTGAACATGTTTAACGGCACCAACTGCATTCTTTAGTCACATTTTACTGTAAACAAACAAATAAACACGTACTTGTTGGGATGTGTGTACTCAACTCGTTTGATTGATACTGTTGTGTTGCGATGGTGGCTAACGACGATGTGGCTTAGAAATTTCGTAAGTTTGCTGGGGCCCACGTAAATTCCTTCCGAAAAAAATGAGGAATGTCGTTAAAATTCCATATCTTGAAAGGTAAACGCAAGAAAACATATTCAAGCTCTATTTCCACATACCTTTGATATGTCTATACTATTGGACATTTCAAAATAAAAACACATGCACAACCAGATAGATACATAGTTTGGTACCTATAGATGGATAGATTCCCATGTGTGACAGTGGTATGTGTAGGTATGGGCATATGAGTAGTGCGCCTATACCCAATAAAGTAAAGCATTTCCGGATTATATCTAACAAAATCTATAGCTGTTTTTGTCTCGAAACAAATTAGAGGGAGCAATAATTAATAGAAACTATTCGTCATTTGTGTAATTTTTGAATAAATACTAAAAATATCACGCAGTGGGTTGTGTGTCATAATCTTAGCGAAAAGCGATGACTTGAAATGAGATCATTTCTAATCTCCAAAAAAATATGGGTTCTTAGTAATGTCTCACCATGCGAAATGCTAATTTTAGGGTACAGCATCAAAGGGCTCTTCATGTTTCACGACTGTATGATTTTTGTTACAATACACTTGACCCAATGCAAATTTTTCAATTGTTGTTTCGTGTTATCATTATTTTCAACATAATCAACACTATTATTGTTAATAAGAACATGTGCTTTTGGCATGAAATCGATAAAACTTCCGTATATCATTGGTTTTCTTTTGAAGCTGCTTTTCAACTCGCGGGAGAAATTCGGGAGTAGAAAAGTATTCTAAAAAGTAGTAACTTGCGTATCATATCTGCGAGTACTAAGATTGATAGAAAATAACTTTGTATGGACAAATGACTATTATTGTAAAATTCTAAGAGCAAATTCAAGGCAATATTCAAGGCTTCAAACTATTCTTTCAATCAAAACTTAATTAAAGATATTGGAAAATTGTTAATACATTATATTTTTGGGATTACAATGCCAATCGAAAACTTTGACGAATCGTGGGTACTGACGCCATCTTTTTGAACAAGGTCCATCAAATTATCATTTAGAAAAGTGAAGACCATAATCAGCAACCGTGTTTTGGTTTTGCAAAGAAACGCAGCGCATCGGTTCATATTTCACTATTTGAAAGACGTGCCATGCCCCAGGTCGAACAGGCTTCAAACCAATTAACCATTGATCCCTTAGTTCAAATTTGGCCTTCATTGACAATTCATTTGATAATCTAAAAAATATCTACGTGCAGAAGGGTGAGATAGGGACGAAGAAAAAATCAAAGCGAACAATATAAACATGATGGATGTAAAAGCATAACATATGCCGGGTGGGGTATAATGGAGTCTTATTGTTCATAAAATCACTAAAGGAGCCCGGGCTCCTGACCAGGTAGAGGAAAACGGTCGATTTCGCTAGATGCCATGAACGACAAGGTTGCTATCAGTCTACGTGCCATTGTCAGGTGAAAAACATAGATTCGTCGTGTATGCTTTTTCCAAAAAAGTCAAGTTTGTGGCGCTTCGGTTTGAATCCAAACAAAATCCTAATCGGAAAACTATTTTGAATTGGAAACAGACCCTAAAACTTCAAAAAAAGACGTCTCGATACCTGAAAACATCGTCGAACTCAGAGCGTCAATAGAGCGACCTCCAAGGCATTCTACTCGAAAGCTTGCCGCTGCACCTCAGATATCGACTCGAACGCTGTAGCGAATTTTGCACTGTGATCTTAAGCGTCATCCTTACAAGATTATGATTGGTCAAGAACTGAGTCCACCAGACTAGGGAATTTGCAATGCGATCCTTACAGTTATTCTATATGGAGTAGCGAAGAAGCGCATTTCCATCTGTCTGGCACATTGAACAAGCAGAATTTTCGGTATTAGGCAGCTGCAGGCACCGAAGAACTAGACCAACGACCTCTTCACAGCCCAAAATTTACCATTTGGTCTGCTTTTTCCTCTGTAGGCATAATGGGCATATTTTTTTTTGAAGAAAATAGCGTCACTGTTACTGGGACTTTTGACCGATACTACGACATGCCGGAGAATTTTCTGCGCCCCCAATTGGAAGAATAAGGTGAATGAGGTTTTTGTTTTCAACAGGATGGAGTCACAGGCCATGCGGTCCATAGTCCTTGGGCCATATTGAAGAGGTGTTCCCCGGTCGACAAATTTCTTTCGTAGAAACCGTTGGATGCCCCATTCTTCCCTGATTGGAGCCTCTGCGGCTCTTTCTGATTGGAGTATTTCAAGGCAGGGTTTTTTTTAACATGTCCTTTAATACTAGATCATGGGAAAATTGCCGAAATTTCTCCAGATAGAGATTAAAGAAAGCTTCAAAAAACTGCCCTAAATGGGCATCACTCGTGTAGGTCAACATTTGGACTTAAAACTTATCAAAAAAATCTTATTACATGTACTTTGAATAAATGAAAAGTATTGTGTTAAGATGCCCGATGAGATCTTGACCTTTTTAGACTGTATCAAACTTACATATATGCAGCCACATTAATATTTGCAAAATAAATATTACCCATAATTATCCAACTATAAAAAAAAATAGATATTTAGATACACATATATCTGTGTCCCAAACATTTTATATTTCACTGTCGCTGGACATACCTACATTGACCGCCGAAATTCAACTGCTACCACCTTACTTTTCCTTGTTTGCAAAAAGCCCTCTATTTCAATTATTTTCATAAATGCCTCTACAACAGAATACTGCTCTGTAATTAGCATTTGCATTTATCTAATAGTGAGTGATTGCGTTTTGTGAAGAAAGAAATGTGTTCGTTGCTCAAGGAGGAAATTCAATTCAATCCACTTTCTATGGGAGAGTTTGTTAGTCAATTAATATCTAATGAGAGTTACATTTTCCTAAGAAATGCTGTTCATATTTTTTTCGTTTATTTATATTTAAATGTTCAAGGAATATTTTCTCGGTATGTTGCCAAGCTTTCAGAATAGCGTCTATCAACTTATCCATTGATCAAGATTATTTTCTTCCACGGTAAGCAGCTCATGTGCAAATTCACGATATACTTCTATTGAATTTAAATTTCCGAAATTGATGAGAATTTCTTCAAAATTATTTGAACATCATTTTTGCTATTCACGCATCAAAATGTGAAGATTCAAGCCAAAAATTAAATGTGAGTGCAGCTTATGTTCATTTTGACGTCTTTTTGGTTCGCTTAGTTGTGCTAACTATGCAAATAGATTAACATGGTCCACACCACCAAAATTGAACTGATTTTTTATAGTTACCCAGATATTTTCGAAGGGTATGTAATTTCAGCAAATTGAAGCCTTTTTTCGATTTATCAATACATATTTTTGCTCTTTTTATCGATTTGTGGCTATTTAAAGCAGGTAAATTTTTCCGGCGCTGTTCGATAAGAAATGCCCAGACTAACATCCAATGGTATTACACTTTTCGACGGTACGACCTTAAATAATGTTCTTTCATTTCCTTTTTGTTATGTCATGTCACTGGACCACAATAACCATGGATAGTTTCTTATATAAATAGCTTTATTTTTAAGATAAAACCCAACGCATTTATGAGATCGTTCTTCGCTGTCTGTTTCTATTCCTTGTGGACCATAGTTTTATGCTTCACTCTTCAATCGAAAAGATTCGCGATGATAACGCAGACACTATTGATTCCTGTTGGTAATAAAACATACATATAATTGAAAATGTAAATGCTGGTGAAATAAAAGAGAATCCACTGGAAAGGCAAGTGTATCAGTGTTACAAGAGTTGAGGATACTTGATTTTGATATAGGTATCGCTTTTTGTCCTTCCTTTGGAGTGATCTTGAATATAGTAATCATGTCATGGTCTGAAATACCTACTGGGCAGCAAAATTTTAAATGACAATGCTTATTTATTTATTAAAATTAGCATGAAATCGAATTAAATAATTTTTTTTACTGTTTCACTAGTCGACAAAAAAAAATATATCACTTAGACGGCAAATTTAGGTTTTGTAAAATTTGTAAGCAAAATAGGCTTTACGACGCATAATCATGCTAAATTCGCTTAAGGGGTTGCATAAGTCTTGAAGGGAAAACAACTTTTTCTAAAAATTGTATTTTAAAAACCCAAAATCTATTTTATTTAAAATTTACACACATAAAAGTTCAGCAATTCAAGAAGTTGTAAAAAAAATTCGGCAGAAAATATTTAAAATTGTCAATTTTCCTGCAGTTTTCCTCGTCCAACCTTTTTTTTTGCAGTAGGCAGAATATATCAAATCAAAAATTCAAAAATATTCTTATAGTTTATGCCCTTGGATCGTGCTTGAACGAAAGAATTGAAAAAAAAATTAAAATTAAAATATTTTTTTTTCGTATAAGACAAAAACGAGTCGACCGAATGAAAATCCCTTCGTTTAAAGGCAAGGCAGAGTGCACCTATCGACCACGCGGTATTCAAATCTCTATAACTCCGGTAATATTGCTCGAATTTAGTTCACATTTGATGTGAATACTCTTGAAGTACTATACTTTCATATGGAATATATGGATTTTTAGAAAATACAAGAACTATGTAACCCCTAAAGGGAATAGGTCTAGGACAGCATGTAAAAAGCATATGATTTTTTATCGTGAAATCATTTGTTCGGGGTGCCTTAACTTTCAAAGTCTTTTTTTTTTACTTTTTAAAGTGGCGGCTGTATGAGAATTTTATCGGACATAATTTTTCTCTGAGTTGTTCCACGGCGTGCAACTAAGCGTCTGTTGTTTTGATGTAAAACATTTCGAAATTTTCATGATACCTAGGATACCAAAGATAATTTTGTTATTTAAACTATCCCGAATTGGATCATGTCCTCTATTATTATAGTGCTAAATGCTAACAAGATACTTATTAAATTATACACGATACAAGCGTAGGTTTTGAGTAAGATGTGGAACTTTCGCCATTTTTGACTTTGGAAATTTTTAAATTAAATTAATTTTTTTTCGAGTTTGGATGTTACTATAAACAACTTTCTTTCGGCATTTATTGTTGAGATATTACGCCAATACAATGACAGTAAGCTGTTATTCAATATGTGCTATCGCATACCTGCGGCTACAAGTCCGAGACCAAGACTTTGTGAGACTTTACCCAGAAAGGGACGGGTTTTTCGCTGAATGAAGAACATTTTCTCCCTTCATATTTTGTAGATTTAAGAAGACCCAACACTATTTATTTTCCAAACACTGACTCAATGCTAAAAAATATAGCAACCAAAGCCTGAATAATGAGCTATCCAAAATATTTGTGTATGGAAATGCAGTAATCTTGCAGAAAAGGCCAAGACTGGACAGACGAGACCAAGCCTATAGATGCAACACCTAGACCGTGTGTGCATGAACCAGGATTAGTCTGCTATAATTTTGTGTTGTTTCGCTCCTCGTTAATGCTTTAAAAATTATCAACGGCGGCTCTAGCCCAGTTCCTTAGGGAAAGTAATTTAGGTTTAAATACCAAAATACATATCTTGTTAGCTATATCACTACTTACGTAATCAATTTGTGATTAATAATATACAGAGAAATTGCGTTGTAGGTGTGAGAGTAGAATAATCCAGTTCCCAAAATTCTGCTTCCACATCACTGTACCTAACTCATATCAGTAATGCTGTGGAGCCATCATGAAATTACTGCCTCGATATCTTATACGAAAGTTTCACGCAAATCTTGATTTTTTATGCGTAAGTAAACCTAAAAATCTTTTAGAAAACAATTGGAAGCTACGTTTTCGAGAATTTCTCGAACCTCAACCTAAGAACGATCGTACGATGAAGAATAAGCTTTTCTATTTTTTCAGAGTTGAGATCAAGTAAAGAGCGGCTCATAATATGTTTCAGAAATGAGAAATATCAAATGATATACACTTTAGTATGGGCAAAGGAATGATTAAATTCCTTCCTAATAAAATTACAAAATTAAATATCGTAAGATATGTGATATTGAATGTACTATAAGTCAATTTGTTTTATTCCATTTTCAGGTAAGTACTGGAATGATTTTTATCAGCCACAAAGTCGTAAGTAATTAAAAGTAATACTATCTGCAATATTTTTGTCTTAAATTTCATAATAAAAATGTTTTTGGTAAATAGAGACAGAGTATATTTAATTTTCCATACATGTAATGTGACATAAGTTTAATACTATTAAGTGCACAATTAAATCTGTTGTTAGATTTCAACAGATTTAATTGTGCACTTAATAGTAAATTAAATTGATAATCGTGTTTTCTTAAATTTAATTTATTTCTTTTTTGCAATTTATTATAGTTATATTATAGTTATTAATCGCCCTGCTACGTTTTTCTTAACATGAAATTAGTTATCAGTTTATTAATAGTTTATATTTTGGCGTCCTTGTGAATTTTTTTTGTAGTTATTTTTAAAAAAAATGGTTTGTTTGAAGTCTGACTTTTTGATAGTCGTGCAGAGCATTAGATATTAAAAATGGCATCTAATAGCAGTTATAATCTTCCCAAGACCGCTATTTTTCACGATAGTAATTTTAAAATTTAGCTTAAATACAACAGCCTTGGAAAACTCGATGAAATCACTGGAAGACACAATAAATCAATGAAATTTCATTCATTGCAAGCCACCCGCAAATTATGTGAATCTTTATTTTTCAGACGACAAACAAACATACACATGATTTTTTGGGAAAAAAAATCTATGTTAAAATGTTGACTTCTAATTTGTTATTTATTGATTTGTGTCGAATTATTGAAGAAAGCTATTCAAAATTGATATCAAACTATCTTTCATAATAATATATTCCGAGCATTGAGTCGGAAAATTCATTCTTGCACATTGATTTCTAAATATTTATGATTCTGTATCTACAAAATTTTAATTTTGAGGTGTCCGTGATCCTCCTAATTCATGCTATTGTGTTATATTAGTAAAGAGTCACGATTTCATAAGGACTGTACTTATCCATTCAATCTTTATAAACTTCAAACAATTTTATCTGAAGAAGAAAAATGAAGGGAAAAGCGTTTGTGAACAAACTATAGCTCCTAAAATTTTCTTCTTGTCTTCACTATCACAAATCTCTAAATCACTTTTCTCTAGATATTTGTGATTGATGTGAACTGTTGCCATATGATTTTAATCAGAATATTTTCCCAAATTGCGATGTCCCACGCCGTTGCAGTTAAGTATAGCAAATCTTATCCTATTCGAAGTGGAAACTTTGTTTCCAAGCAACTTCAGCTACTTCGATCTTCCACTGCAAAAGTTTGTGCAAAATGTAGCGCGAACAAGCAAGCAGACGAAAAACAACTCGAAAATAGCAGTGTGGCAACAATTTGTGCAATCGGCATCGTCACGCCCATTCGTCATTGGCTGCGATCGTCGCGGCTGTGCTGCTGTTGTTGCTGTGTTGCTGCTGCGGCGCGCATTGACTAAATCGAAAACAAAAAATAGCATGAAAAAAACTCACACATAAATAATTTCTTCGTGCGCTGTTTCTTCTTTATGATGACATCGTGAAAGGCGCGCAAAATTTTTGCGGCCGCCATTTTTACGGGACCATGCATTTGGCCGGTTGCGATCAATTCGCGAGCGTTCGCGATCGCGAATCAACGAAATCCGTGACGCAACACATACAGTTCCCATGGAAATGTGGATGATCGTTGTTTTCCACTGGAATCGATCAAACGCTTTTCCGAAAGCCGTTGTAGTAGCGTAGATGACTCAATGCCTATTGTTCATCAGAGATCGATAAATTTTCCGATTCGGCCGGAACTAGATTAATTGGATGATATCTGATCTGGGAAACAAATGAAAAAGTATGTGATTTATATACATTGTGCCAATTTTAAAAGTGTGCAGCACCTGCGGCACCTGTTCGATATGTGAGTGTCTACGGTCTACGCATATCGACAACACGTATATTCAATCCTGTTACTAAAGTACCCTTCGCTGATACATGAATAATGAATTGAAGCAATGCCCCAATTGCTACATTAGACAAGCCATTGTAGATGAACTATACATTCAGAATCAATGACATCAATTGAAAATACAAAATTACTACTTGTTCTTAGTCTAAGACGCTAATGGGTTGGCACATCCTGTTTGCTAAAACAATATAGGTATGTTGAGGATTAACAAATTTTCCATATTTAAAACAAGGTACCTTCTCTGAATCTACAAAAGCTAAGAGGAGTTCTTCGTTTTAGCATGAGCCCCAATCAGGGCGTTTCATATCTATGAAATGTGTCATGTCATAAGGATTACATAAATCTATTGTTGCCAACGTAATGCGAAATTGCATACTTGAATAAATGTTAAATATTGTGGCGTAAATAATTCTTAAAGACTGAAATTATCAATTTATTGACGAAGCTGCGGATCCAATTGAAAGTAGGTGCACGAAACGATAACATTGCCCACTTTAAAGGAAAGGATCTCGTGTAGAGCAAAAAGTCGCCTAGAGCGAAACTTCCTTTTAGATATTTTGCTAACAAGTAGAAATGAATAGTTAGCAGCACTTTAACTACGACACCGTACTGTTAACATGTATGTAGTTAGCTCGGCTCGGTTGACATCCTAGTCCAGGGTTTCTCAGTCGTTTCTCTTTCTCTCAAGCCAAAAATACGATCTGACACAGCTAACGACTACTGATGGCAGAAGAAGAATTATCAAGGATAACTTTGCAGCATCACAACCCAATTACTTTGGCAAAAAATGGGAATGACCTTGGGTCTTACGAATAATAATCTTTGGATTGGAAAGCTCCTTCGCTGCCGACAAGGACACTTATTCGAATGTATCGCTGTTGGAACCATCCATTGCACGTGAGAAAGGTTTACGTCTGGATACGGTTCCTGGAACACCTTCAGTAATATAATTCTCGTACATGTTTATGGATTTGAAAAGAACGCTATCAATTCACTGCCGAACTTTTTAAGGAACCATTTATCTACTTGGCGACAAGTCTTCCAATTTTTTTCTCTTCGATTATTTTTTGTAGGTATGTACCTAATATTTACTTCTATTATCTTTCAAGAAAACAACCCACTCGCCATTCGGATCATTATTCTTGCAACACTTCTGTTCGTTGTTTTTCTTGAAATTTGCAAATGCCTTGCCCTTCAGTATATTTAGCATTGTTGTATCGACATTTTGTGCAGATGGGGTGCCCCAGAAACATGTCATGTTTTTCATCGCAGCGACGACAAACTCGGAAATATGTTTTGTATTATGTATTTCTAACATCTCCCTTTTTGTAAGTTATTTTCTATTTATTCAAGTTATTTTCAACAAAATAAAAAGTGACTGGGCACTGTTTCCTCAAGGAAATATAAAATGCAAAATATCAGAGTCAGTTTATATCACCTTTTATAAATTCGTTAAGATAAGATAAAGTCGGGTATTGTGACTAACGTAACTTGAAAAATGAAAGAGATTTTTAACTTAAACACGAACAGTTTCAATAAAAAATAAATAGCAGCAACAAAACGTGTAATGAAAATATTCAAAAAGTCGTAAAAAGTCGGCTTTATGCGCGTGATGCCGTACTTTTTCATGTTTTTTTTCTGCCATAATTATTGAAGGTGTTGCAAAATGATATGTGCAGGAGTCATGAATTCACAAATGACACATTATACTCTTAACCCACTCATCAAATTTGATAATATCTGCGTAGTGTTCTTCGTATCCAATAGAGACTTCAAAGTCTTCAGGTTCGTCAGATTCATCTTGTATTAGTGTATTAGTATTAGGTTATTTTCGCCTTCAGACGTAATTTCTTCAATCGCATTTTTAACACGTTTTTTGGTATGTTTCTTTTTATTTTGGGACGCGTTTTTGCTTCTTATTTCTACTTCAAAGACTTTTACATTCGACATTTGCTTATGTGTCGAAAACTCGAGCCTTTTGTTTTCCTTCAACATGGCGATTCAAAATTTTGGATGAATCGAATACAATTTGAATATACATGTAAGTCTATAAATTATTCATTAAAATTTTAAAGCCAACTCTTGTATAGATTTTCATACCAAGACTATATGAAATTCTAAAATCAAAAATCGATATGCCGATTTTCTGGCCTCTCTGAAAATCTCTTCATTGATCCGCATCATTCTGGAATTTTACTTTTGTTTGTTAATGATGGATAATGGAGATTCGAACCACCGATTAGACTAGACATAGTTAAGAACCCTGTGCCTCCACTCCGTCAGCCACGTGAACACCATGTAACAAAACTCAATCGCATAGATGAAAACTGAAACAACAAAGACTGTTTATGTGTGATATCATCATGTGTCTATACAGAATTCGCATGGAAGCTATGTTTTGTTTTTATGAAATGTATTTTCGTTCGAAATCAAGCCCAAATTTCATGCAGTTTGCGTTTTGATCTCGTCAAAATATAATACGTTATTAGCTATATCTTTAAATGTGTAAGCATTGTTTCTGTTTGCTTCAATTGATAACTTGAAGGAAATATGTACAACCAAATAATACATAACCAAAATTGCATCGAAGACGCCTGCACCAATTGGCATATGAAAATTTATTCTAAAATTTTGAAAAAAGACGATCGAAACTTCAAGATAAAGTTTGCAATAAATGTATACATATCAGTTAACTTGTGTAAAAGTTCAAATCAAAATCTATGGTAATAGACAATTTCGCTATGCCTCGTTACCTCTCAAAGAGTTTACTTATTTGGCACGCTGATATTTCGAGCCAATTTCTAACCACAAATAGTTACCTTAAAACGAATGGATATATTCTAGCGGCTATAACGCTAAGGAAGACTTGCGAGTGCGGTTTTTTAACTAAAAATCAAGGATGTAGCTTGTAACTTGTTCTGCCATTATTGCAAATCTGCTTGATTTATAATTTAACTAAATTTGAAAACAAAATCATCTCATTTGGTTCAGTCCCACGCGAATGAATTAATATCAGGATCAAAGATACCGATGACATAAACTGCAAAAGATTGATCCAAAAAGGAATTTGCTGTATCGAAAATAATCTTTTATTTTGATGAGGTTTGTCGGCTACAAAAATTATAAGATTTGCATGAAAAATATTTTTGGTAAGGTAATTCGCAACGATCATTTCGAATTCCTTAGTAAGTTGAGTGTCTTCAATGGGAAGAGTTGCGTTCAAAAAACATTAACAGTGACAGTTTGGCTTTTATTTTTGACAGTTTCATCTGCGTGACAACAAAAGCAAACAATTTAGATGATTGCTAAGTGCGGGCTGCTATGGAATTACGTTCTTAAGACAGGCAGAAGGTCTTGTCGGAGGATCGCGTGAAGAAAATAAAATTTTTAATTCCACATCCTATCTTGCTTCACAGAGTAATAATACGGAAATATGACTATTTTTATTAAGCCGTTGCTTGTTTTCAAGTCAGTAAAAACATGTGCTTTTGTTGTTCGTTGTAATTTTGCCGTGTCTATGAAAATATTGCTTTTATTCTACCTGTAACATCAACCACTCCGTCTTGTCGCATCTTGTCCTACATAAGTTGCATTCCATGGAGGATCTTTGCAAATTGTAAAATTGCCTGAAGAGACTCGCTGTAAATGCCCACGTATCTTAAAATCAGTATTTATCGATTCGCAGATCACTGAGAGTATTTTTTTAAAGTTTGAAAGCGATACTCAGAGGACATAATCATTCGTTTCTAAATCATTTTTATTTGGTCGTCTCCGTACTACGTTTTTATTAGTATTCAGATGGTTTCAAATTTTATTTGTATATTATTTTAATCATACATTATTACTTAACATAGTATCCACGTCCATGAAAACTAGCCGAATCTAAACGGAAACCTTTTTTTACCGAAAAGATAGTCTTATATTTGAAATTGTCAGCTATTAGGTCGTATTGACTCTAAAATCCCATACAAAATGTGAGAAGGAACAATCCTTACATTTATATAAGTAGGCACACCCTTCAAAGTCATTTTCATTCACAAAGAACGTCCACACAGTATGTGGATCGTTCAATTTAGATGGCTGTTTATAGATATGAATGGAATTGCCCCCTAAAGAGATGAAAAGATGCAACCATACGTCGAACACGTCCAACAGAGATGGAATCCTGTGTGGATTTGAATTAATTGTCGATTTTGCTATTCCAGCGAAACGTCGAACATCAAAAACACGTGAAGTGGATTTTATCAATTAGCGCAGGAAATTTGTGGGTAGTTGTAACCACTAGAAAGCTTGGGTGTAGGGTTTGTTGGAGGCATCGGTACTATCTGGAAATCATTGTGTGTTATTTGCTGCTTGATCCCGTGACATAAGTTTATGTGTCACGTGCGTAACAGTAGAGTGGGACTGAATCAGCCTCAGGATCATAAATATTGCGTGTAGTAAATTGTAGTTGGTAGTGTATCGTTTACGAGGAGGAAAGATAGTCTACCAGCAGCGCACATTGCACTGCACGATCTAGCATCCCTTCCATGCACCTCTCGTAGGCCTGGTAGTCGGAGCAAATTAAAAATAGGATAATTCCGGCCGTATCGTCACTTCACGTGCTTATTATGTTATTTCATTCACATTGCGATAATTTAATCAACAAATACGTTTTTCTTCCGAATGTTTTGATATACCTTTAAGCGCCTGAAATCGAATTTCAAAGCGAAAGGAAATGAAAATGCTCTGTAAATATTTGTAGAAAAGCGGAGTATCTTTAATTGATTGGATATGCGATGGCAAAGAAATGCATACGCTGCGAGATAAGAAGCTTGACAGGAGCAAAAGTAGGTGGGCAGGCAGCCCTCTGCGATTTGTGGTGTTGTGCTTATGGCGTGGAGCATGTTGGCATCGCGGAGAAAACACTTGGGACACAGTGTGCGCTCGTCTTTCAGAAGCTTGCCGAGGGATTTCTTTGAACTCCACAGGTGCAAAGGACACCCCGATGAGATAAAAGCGCGCATTGAATCGAGTGCCATGCAGGCAGTGAGGCAGCGCCTATTTAAAACTGCAATTATCTCGAATCAACAGCAACATTGCCCCGCATTAAAAGAAAGCGAATATATACAAACAAAGATAATCTATTGCATTGACGTGTTGTAATAACATTGATTATTTGATGCATCTTAATGCTAGTTATGTGGGAACAGATGTGGCGAAACACCTCAATTGTAGCTCGATTATTTGTGATGAATTACTCATTTATTAATTTACATTGTGCAGGTCGAATCCGATTGTATTGGGTAGACCATCCGTTAGTTTTTTTATAGCGAAAAAACACACTTTTTGTGAGAGAAGTTCGGAAATCTTTATTGATTATAAATTGTTGGTCTATGACAATCATGTATGAAACACAACATCGCACATGTGCCCAGCCCGGCCCCGTTTACAGGCTCTCATTCGAGCATCAAAATTTTCGATGACTTTTTCCAGTATTAGCGTTGGTATGACCTCAATTTCAGCGCTAATGTTGCGCTTAAGGTCTTGAATCGTGCGGAGGGCATTCGCGTACACTTTAATTTTCAAAAAAAAACCCAAAGATAATAATCAAGAGGTGTTAGATCACATGATCTTGGCGGCCAATTGACGTCGGAATTCCTCGGAATTATGCGGTCCGGGAATTTTTCGTGCTGATGATTTGACGAGATGTGTGAGCTGTGGCTCCGTCTTGTTGGAACCAAAGATCCTTTATCATAGCCCGAAAACGGTCGCCATTGATGGTAACAGCCTTTTCCTCATGGTCTTCGAAAAAAGCGGCCCAATGATACCGCCAGACCAAAGACCACACCACACAGTCACTTTTTCGGCATGCAATGGTTGTTCATGATATTCATGAGGATTTTCAGTCCCTCAGGTCCTACAGTTTTGCTTGTTAACATGGCCACTGATGTAAAAATGAGCTTCACCCGAAAAGTCGATTTTGGCCGAAAAACCCTCACTTTTTTCAGGCATCCAATTAATGAAATTTCGACGCTTCTGATGGTCTGCCGGCTTTAGTTCTTCAGTTAGTTGGATCTTGTATAGGTGTAGGTGAAGATCAACATGCAAAATCCGCAATAATGTGGTCCGAGCGATGCCTAATTCCTGTAAACGATATCTTGTCGATGTGGATGGCTGTTGACGGATACTCTCACTTACTGCGGCAATTTTTTCAGGAGTACGAACCGGACGAGCATGTTGATATGGTCTACGACCCTCCACGGAACCAGTTTCTTTAAAACGTTGAACAATTTTACGTATTTCAGGCTCTGTTGGACGTGAATGTTGACCAAAATTATCCCGAATTTTGCGAAACGCTTCTTTTACAGAACGACCATTTTCGTAATAAGTTTGGATGATTAAAATGCGTTGTTGCGTTGTTAAAAAGTTCATGTTTACGTTTGCCAAACCTTTGACAGTTGATATATGCATACCACATGACAGCTCTCACATGTGGTATGTCAAATATAGTAAGTTAAAAAAACCAACAGATGGACCACCCTTTAGCTAGGGGTTTATATTCTGAACGTTATTTTTGACATAACATTAGTTTGCAATATATAAATTAGTTTTTACCCAAAGAGCTCGATTGTGGAGTCAATAAAATCAGAAAGTCGCGTTTTGAAAATATTTAGTAAAATTATTTTTAAACTTTTGCACAATAATTTGTTCCCAAAGAAATCAAAACGGTATTTTTTATTTGGATCTCTTTATCCCGAAATCGTTGGTACCTTGGTGACAAGTAATTTGGTCACTTCAAATCTTCATGCAAACGTTTATCATGTTCGTCAGTCATACTTCTGGAATTTTCAGGATTTTTTTTGGCGCGAAATAAGGAAATGCATTTTCAGAGACGTATGGTCTTCTATATGTGAAATTTTTCGAACCACCACAACGAATGCTTCATAATCTTAACTTTATTGTTTAAGCCCTTTCACTACCACTTTGAAACCAACGCTTATTAAATGATGGTCAAAAATTTAATCTTTGAATATCTTTCACAATTGGGGACCCACAACAACTTCTACTTAAGATTCGCAAAATTTTTCTTAGATATTTTTATCAAGCGCTTTAACAAAAATAATGATGATAAGCTTCATAGCAAAGCAAGCAAAATTAAAATACAAGAAAATCAACATTAAATTATTTACTGATGGCCAAACAAAAAAAATAACAAAAAATATTGAAAACTCCTGTTACTCCGCACGACTCATCGACTAATTTTCCACACGGTATGTAGGCATTAGATATTGTATTCCCCAAAGCTTTCTTATATGACATCACTACGTCAAAGACTGTTAAACGAGTGCTGCAAATTAAGAAGTGTATCGGAAAAAATTGGCCTTTATAATTATGTTTCCAAAATTGGTATTAATTGCTCCGTCGAACTAATTTTTTTTCTTTTAATATTATATTATATTAACTAACATTTACATAAAAGTTCAATGAACTTTCATTTCAAGGGAAAAAAAATTCGGACCCTTCGGTTACCACCTCAGATGTGTTTCTCCACTTATTTTCAAAATTGTTTTTGGTTTTGGCGATTTTGTTTGTTTTCTTCATTTCAGCCCAATATCTTTCGATTGGTCGAAGTCCTGGTCAGTTTGGAGGGTTAGCTGCTTTCGGTACCACAGAGATGTTGTTGTCCTCATACCACCTCAATGTTGATCGAGCCTAATGACATGTAGCTAAATCTGGCCAAAATGCTACAGATGCGTCGTGTTTCTCGATAAATGGTTTTAGTCGCTTTTCTAAACACTCTTCGATGTATACTGCTGAGTTGATGGTGCCCTTCGCTACAAATTCCTCTGATCTGAGACTACTTCGACATATTGCCTGCCAAATCATATACCGCTTGAGAAATTTGGTGCTTTTTTGATTTTATGTCTTGGGCTACCACCACCCTTTGATCCTGCTATATAGAAGTTCTGACCAGGCAATTCTGCGAAATCGGCCTTCACATATGTTTCATCGTCCAACACAACACAATCGAATTTGGTCAGGTATTGCTTTCGAGCCCGATTTTTCGCTTCATTCTCCTTTTCCTCGGATCAATCGGGTACTTTTTGGGCCTTATATGATCTGATTATAATGTTCCTTAATCCTCTGAATCATTGCGTTCGATGTTGGCACTTTTTGAGCCATATCTCGAATGAATGTGTTAGGACTCTGCAAAAATGTCCCCTTTACCTTTCGGTTCAAATTTGTATCGGATGGATATTTTTTTCTACCTAATCCAGACTTACTAGCAACAGGTAGGCCCTGTTTGTACTTTATAATCGTCCGTTTCACTGTTGTAATCGACGAATTGGTCTCCTTTGCTGGTATCGAATATTTACGAAGGGGATTTTCCAGGTATTTGCACACAATTAAACTACGCACTTTTTCTTGATTTGATGACATCTTTTCTAGAGTGATCTTACAATATGAATGGATTATACGTTCTTGTTTGTCACATTTTATAGCTAATTTTGCATACCTGATGAAGACTTAAACTTATCCCAAACAAGAGCTATGCAGGAAAGACTAAAGGTCAATTTTTTCCGATACAGTCCTTATGCGAATTTAAGAATTTTGGACTGTTGACTGCTTATGTTCAATTAATATCAGAAGGCGTGAATTGAAACAAAATTTCATTATATTTCAAACGATGGCCTTACTCGGTGTTTGTTTATGTACATATGAATCCTACAATTTTGGAATTCAATTGCTTCTCTTATTTTTGATAAAAAAAATTGTCCACGCTATCTTTTAGATCATCAATCATATCTGATTTTTTTAAATAATTTATTGAAAATATTCTTTTCAAGGACATTGGGCGTTTCCTTCAACGATTTCTGCTACAGATCGAAAAAAAACAGTCCATCATTTTCTGTGCGAATGTCCAGCACTGATCAGAAGCAGAATGCAAATTTTAGGCTCCCTCTTCCTGGATAGGCTCATGAAAGTAATTAATTTAAATTTTATCTGCAAAGCAAGCTTCTTAAGAGAATTTAAATGGTTCTCATCATCCCGCAGCTAGGTTCTAGTGCCGTCCCAATATTCTTGTGGTATCACAATGGGCCTGTTGTGGCTGAAGTGAGCCATCTCTTGAGAAAAGAGGGCTGCCATAACAATCAACAGTTAACCACATTGATTATCTCTAGAATTAGGTATTGAAAATTACACTTAGTGTCTAAAAGCGATACGAAAAGGCTTGCGTTCGCTAATTGAAGGAATTCATGTTCCCTGTTTTGCGCAATTGCAAATTGATTTCATTTGCATCATCAGCTACCATGAATGAATAATTCTTCTGTTTTTATATGTAAGTTTTTAATGAAAAAGTGCATGGATATAATGATTTATTCACGCTCTTTGATTAATCCAATGATGTTTTGAAATCAACAAAAACTATCTCATATATAAAACTAAACATCTGATTGAGTTTCCACTATTCTTTACCGCATCCATAGTGTCCAAAATTAGGACACCGTTTACTTGATTTCTTCCGGAAATTACGAGTATCACTTTAAAGTAAAGTTTTCTTAAATGCAGTTTTTAAAACGAAACAAAACATATTTGACTTATGATTCATATACATACCATCTGAGCAAATTTGACCCGGACTGGTCCATTTAAACTGCGCGCGTAAACCGAATCGATAAAAATGTTTTTTTTCTAGATTGGTACAACCTTTTTTATGTTCGTGTGAAGTTTCATCTCTATATGTCAGTTAGTGTGTGTTTGGCAGCTGTTTGTTTACGACGCGAAAATTTTGTCTGGCGTTTTTTACCATGAGCAAAAAATTGAACAACGAGCTTGTTTAAAATCTTGTGTTTCCAATGGAATCACGGCTACGGAATCGTTGAAAATGTTGCAGAAGTGTTTTGGGGAGTCTACTTTATCACGAACACAAGTATTTGAGTGGCACAAAGCATTCAGTGAAGGTCGTGAAGTCATCGACAACTTGCCTAATGCGAGTCGTCCATCCACCTATGTGAATGATGATAATATCGAAAAAGTTAAAGAAACAGTGCTTGAAAATTGTCGTGTTGGCATCAGAGAGATAGCAGAGGATCTCAACATCTCTTACGGATCGACTCAACACATTTTGGTTAATGTTTTGGGTATGAAGCGTGTTAATGCTAGACTCGTACCAAAAGACCTGAATCCTTTGCAAAAACAACGAGTAGAGGTCGCAATAGAGATGCTTGACCACGTAGCTGAGGACCCTACATTCATCAAACGCACCATAACTGTTGACGAAACTGAAAAATCCGCTTCGGGGAACGCGCCATGAGTCCATTGAAGACATTAAAAGTAATTCGCTAAAGGCACTGAAGGCAATCCCAGCCGAGGCTTATAACAAGTGTATGGAAACTTGGATTAAGCGTTGGCATGCTTGTATTGGCTCAAAAGGAGCCTATTTTAAAGGCGATAACAAAGATTTGTATTAAAATACGTGAAATGTTTTTTTGTCAGTCCGGGTAAAATTTGATTCTATGGTAAATACATAAATAAATTATCTTACGCGTCAAAAAATTCTTCCAGACCTATTAAAAAAAGTCAGATTCCTATAAAAAAATAGTATCTGAAACTAGGACGCTTTTCTCTACGAAAAGACAGAAATGTTCAAAAGTATTTCAGGAAATACGTAGGATGTACCTATTGTTGATGTTTTCATGATTCAATTGCAAAATTGAGCAGATTTTTTTTGAGAAATCATTTTGGATCTTTTCTCTGTTTATTTAGAATTGAATGTTCTTTCAAAGAAGCTTTCTGAAATTCGGGCACAATTTTAGGTAGACGTGAATTGAATTGTTTGTTTTTTTTTTCTTTCAAAAAACTAAAAGTTTACACACTTTGCTTCGTTATTGTTTTTAGGGGTAGTATGCAATTTGTTTCAATCTATAATTATTTTCGAATAAAAATGACATTATGTTAATATTTCAATGTTGTTTTAATTCTGACTGCCTTTTGCGATCTCGTCATGTTAAATATTTTTATTATGGGAAAAATTTACTAAGTGCCATATGTGTAGGTACTGTTAATAAGTTGATGCCTGGCTATTCACTACTAAAACATTTATGATACGGACGGATCGAATTGATGCGGGTTGCCAGGTTTCTATTGAGTTGTTTCATTTGAAATTTTCGATTTGGAGATAATTTTAAAGCATACATTCTTCGCGATGAGACGCAGATAAATTAATTTAATTGTTTATACTAATCTGAAAGTTGGTGCGGTTACATTCATTTCAAAATAATTGTCGCTTAATTTTTGGTTCAGTACCTTTCTATTTCGCTCTCGCAAAATATGTTTTCGTCAAGGGATTCAATTTAAAAAAACAATTCGGGGTAGCTGCAGGATGTCGAAAAATTACCAGCATACAAACAACCGTTCGTAACTGGTGTACAAACTTAAGCAAGAAAATGGCTGCGAAGGACAAAGTTTCGGGGGGAAATTTTAAAGTTATGCTGCAATATTTTCCCGTATACGGTCGTAGTTTTTCACCTAATGACCGCACTATTGGGATTATAAAGCGGTTTCAAAAAGGTTATGACCGAGTTTATACCCCTGAACAGTATGGTACATACATGGAAGAATCAAGCCATCGTTTCACCGTTCACTACCTCACAACGAGCCAAATAGTAAATTCTTCCGTATGATGGCATCAACATTTTAAAAAACTTGTTTTGTCGGAAGAAAATTCAATAAAGAATGTGCCAAAGGATGTGAAAGTTACTTTCAACATATCCAATGTTACCGTGTTTGTTTGCCACTCTGAAATAGTCGAAACGTACGATATTATTGATGGAATGAGTTTTTTATACTGACCCGAGACACTGCTGACAGATCCAGCGTGCAATACTGGTAACTGTATTGATGGCAAAAAATTAAACGAATGTCCCTCAGGAATATATTTTATTCTATAACACTATTTCGTCCTGGAAAACTTGTTTCGCTCAGCGATAAAGCAGAGAAAATGTAGAAATGTACTCAGATAATGACGTAGAATAATGAATAATACTTATTTTAAGCTAAACATTAATCATTGCAAAATATGTTTCAAATGTTTTGCGAAATAGATTCTATCGTGCCTGAAGTGAATTCTGCTTTTGCTAAATATGTAATTTAAATAAAACGATGCTCCAATGTGACCTCGCCACATTGTTTAGTTTCAAAACAGAACATATTTGTTTTTTTTTTTTGTTTTTTGTCTTTTTCTCTGCAGATTTGAAATAAAAACTGTGAAAAGCTGTTATGTTATTGACTCTTATACGACTGTACAACTTTGCACAATTTTTTGATGCAAGGATACATCATTCACATTTACTACAAATAATAAGTTTTTTTGTAGCTGGTGAAAAATTTACAATGATGGACATGTATGTAGAAACTATGAGATCGATTCAAGCAATAAGGATTGTTTTGAACTGAGAGAAATGATGTGGTGCCTATTGGATTTCGGTGACTGTGATACTTCATTCCCCAGCAATTTCGATGGTATTTTGCATCATATATTTGAGTTTGAAATTTCGAATTTCCACGCTATGATTCGTTATGGTGGAGATACAACTCCAGTGATAGCAATTTTCTCCAATTAGCTTCTTTTCCGCTACAAACCATATGAGTCTGTTCCGGATGATATCGCATTCTAAACAAAATGTCCTACAATCAGGTAACGGGTTTGATTCCCGATTGGACTCATTTTGGACGATTTTTATATGCTCTAATCTTGAGTGTGATGTTATGTGAAGAATTCCCGCCATTTAATGTTCATGTGTAAAAGGTTTACACGAAAATCGCAAGTTTCCTTTTGCATCGAAATCTGTAACATTTTTAAACACACGACATCAGAGACATTGTCTCTGCATTTCCACCAACTAGTTGTCTGCGAACGTGGTGCTGCCCGCGAAATAGGGGAAATTCGAATTTTTTTTTGAACAACCGGAAGTGTGTGTGTTCCATGCAACCTGAAGTAGGTAAGTCGCACACTGACGCCAAGCAGTAACAATCAACGTGCTTGCCAGCAATTGAATAATTGCTGGTGAATTTCTTCAGTTTGCAAGCACACTTGGATGGCAGACATTTAACATTCATTTTGTTGGCTGTCGGACAATGGCAGATTTTCCGCAAACACTTTTGTAGGCGGGATCGCATCATCAATGATGCCGAAAAGCCAATCAAGTGTTGCAGCGCGATACTTGTCTCTGTCTCGCGCACGGTGCAGCCATGTTGGTTTTAAATTTTGTTTTGTTTTTTTTTTTTGTGTGGTTGTTTACTTTTAAAGTTGGTTTTGTTGCGTACACTAAAATGTGCGCCATGCGATTTGCGGTTGCAGGAAAGAGACGAAGCACGCAATGGTGTCGATCGTAAACGAGGTTGATTTGTGTTTGGTACGTGAAGAAATGGATGCGTGGATTTTTGTTATTTTGATGGCTTGGTTCGGACTTGGCGTTGGATTTGGATTCTCGCTCGTTCGAAGGGGCGCTGCTCCGTAGCAGAGCGAAGTGGGCGAATGCAACGTGTGTGTGCAGATTCTAGTGGAGTCGAGTCGCCTGAAATGCCGCTGAGTTTCGGTTTCTTTAATTGGCGCTTGCCGGATCCGAAGTGACGGCGACGGACCGATTGACGGAAAGCGAACATTCCAGATGGTGGACACCAATGGACTTCTTGACCGTTTCCAACGGGCCCTCTTGGTTGGGCTCTGTGTGCATGGGAGTGCGGTAGTGTTGGTGGGCACACACGCGCTTAGGAGCGGCCGTTTGACATTGGAGCGAGCGGCTTTGTCGAAGGAGTGGTGAAAGCATGAAAAGGAACGAAAAGTGTCGCCTTGGTCGGGTGGAGGGGGGTGTCGGCGGCTGAAGAAATGGAAGTCAAGAGCCGAACGTCTCCAGAAAGCTTGATTGGAATGGCGAAACGGGGAGGCCCATCCGAAAGTGTATTTCGAAAATTGGCTTAAGTGGCGCGACGACCGAAAGCATGGGAACAAACAGATTCTCTGGCGTGCATGCATTGCGAGTCACGGCGCCACTTTGGTCGCGCGCCAGTCCTGCTTGCCTGCCCTTCGTGGGGCTCGAGAACTCGTCAAATGTGGCTTCCGCCGAAAGCACGGATTTGTGCAGCTGACAGGGGTGCAAGATGTACGTCCAAGCTGAGGGTAGCGCCTCCAGCGAACAATTGCGTGTGCGCCTGGGGAGGGGGTGAGTTTGTTGAGTCTTCAAAGAAAATTGGCAGAATGGAGCGAGCGCATTGCTTGATTAGTTGCGGAGTGCAACGGAACGGCGGGAGCAGCACGCGAACGCGGCACGAGAGGTGCCGAGCGACTAGCCGGGTGTGGGAACTCGTGGTTGCCGCGCAGCGTTTTGTATTTGCATGAAAATATGAAGTCATTGGACTATTTTTAAAGTTGGGTCTGCAGGCATGGCCTGTCGTCGCTGTTGCCGCCGCAGGCTTGTTCGTCTTCGGTTCGTCGTCGCCGTCGCCGTTGTTTGGAAGGCGGTGGAACGTGGAAGCGGTTGACTTTGGCCATGCGCTAGTTTATGTCGTGGCCGCTGCGCGTCGTTGTCGGCGAATAGCCGCCTAGACGGGCACGAACTGGGCTAAGAAAGCGAAAATACTGCCAACCCTTGGCCATTCGCCGTGTGTATTTTGTTTTTCGCGTGAAGCACATTATTATTGCACTTGACATGGAACGGGGATAGGGACAGTCGCCTACTCTTTCGCTCTAGCGGGACTTTGGCGCGCGCTCAGCGGTGTTCAAAACCGACCATGAAATTCGACTCAAAAAATTATCGAACAAACGATTTATCGCCGGCCAAATGGCAAACAAGAAAAGATCGATTAAAAGCAAATTTCATTCATAAAATATGATTTTATACAGATCGCCTACGGCCTCGCTCGTATCCACAGATCGGACAGTGGGCCCGACGGCGAGCTCTTTCGTGCGCACACGGTCGCAGTCTCCCACCCGAGCTGCGTGCTGTCCCGCTTGCACGTTGGGAAGTGTGCACCCGTCAGCGGTGCCGACCGGCGTCGGCTGCGATGGCCTTCTTGGCGTTTTGAAACGGAATTCATCTTTGAATGGCAAATGAGGTTGTGTTGGCGTGGAGTGATGCGCTCACGACCAACACTGGCAAAGCGGCCTACATTCTACACTCGCGGCACACTAGCAGCCCAGTTGGCGCGCAACACAACGCGGATCTGCTGTCGCTCTCTAATCGGCGAACGAATTTCGTTTCTCACCCATCCACGCAAAGAGTATGTTTCCGCCGCGGCAGTGCTGCACAAGGCACGCTTGCACACATCCAAAAGCCGGGCTCGAACTGGTTTGATGAGTGAAGCCTTAGTGCTGCCCGATGCCACTGCCGTGGAATCTGGGACGCAGGACGCAGCGCGTTGTGGCTGTACTCCAACAAGCGGGACACTTCCGCTTGTACAATGGTTTCGTTTCCCGCCCTAATGGAGAGGAGCGTTTTGCCGCATTTGATGCCGAAGAAGTAGGTTGCGTGTAGTAAGTGATTCCCTTCATTGACTGGCTTGTTGAATGTGGCGATATGCATGGAACTAGGTCGTCGGTGCAACGGTCAATCCCCGAAAATGTAGGACGCCACTGGTGCGGCGGCGTGGCGACGGCCATCGTTCACTGCTCGCATTTGCACAATCAAAAGTCAGTTCGCCGAACCAGAAACATCCTCCGTCTGTCCCGTAATCAATGAAAATCGAAAGCATTTGCGCTCGCCGATCGAGCGAGCAACCACGTGTTCGGTGGCGGCAACATAACCTGCAAAAATTTTTCCCAACGACTCGCGGACGCTCCGGAGGAGTTAGTGATGCTTGTGCTTGATGGCGTAACGGTGAATGGTTGTGCTACACGAAGCTGATTTGAATCGCTACCCTTCACATACGATTGAACTGAATTGTGGCGATGCAAGGTTGCGGGCCGCATTCGAGTAGAATGGTAGCCAATTTCCCCCCTAGGACAAGGAGTGTGATTTTCGCAGTAAATTATTCGCAGCCCCAAAACCGTACGGTTTCTGAATTGATTGGGGGGGGGGGGGGGGCATAACGCGGAGCGAAGTCGGTTGCCAGTTAATATCAGCAAGAGTTGAAAACAGTTGAAAGAAGTTGAATTCAACTTGAAGTGCTATTTTAGTAGATTGAAAACAACGTGCCACGTAACTGGAAAACTTAAAAAACTTAAAAAAGAAGAAGGAAGAAGCAAATAAATAGCAAAAGTTACGCCCAAAAAGATTGCATACAGGAGTCAGAAATTCAATAAATTCGGCAAATATACACAGCCAGTCACAAAAGTATGGATTCACTGCGAATTTCGTTCCAAATATAATTTTATCAAAATTCAATTAATTTTTCTAAAGTGTATTGACATCTCCAACTTTTGCCTATATTCCTTGAATAAAAACAAATTGCAACACTCAAATTCCCTAAAGACTTTTATATTAATTTTAATTTCTTATAAAGTTTTGATGTATTGTTTTCGCTTCAGATTTTTTAATATAGTGCAGAGACGGCGTGAGGTCGATTTGCAAACCATCCTTAACTTACTAGGAGAGGCTCCGACTTTGTAGTAGCAATAAGAGAAATGAGAAAATGAGTTTCTAGTATAATTTATATATCTAAATGTACGAACAGTTTGCTGATTTGTAAAAATAAATGTATTTGTAGGTGAACATTGAAGTGAAGCGTATTTCGGACAAGGCATTCTGCATCGCTCGAAACAAGTAGTAGGCAGAAGGTTCGATGTCTAGTGAATGTGGCAGGTGCGGTAGAACTTCCCATCCAACATTATCCAAATTATTTTTAACTGGTTGCGCAACATATGGCCAAGCATTGGCATGATGAAAAGTCAATGCCTCTTGTCTGGTCTCCCATTCTTAACGTTTACTTTTCAGTGTTCGGTTCAAATGCATCAGTTGTTCTCGGTACATATCCTTAGTAATGGTTCCACCTAGTTTTAACAGCTCGTAATATACCACACTCCGCTGATCTCACCAAATACACAGCCATTACCTTCGAACCATGGGTGTTAGGCTTCGGAGTGCATTTTACCAGGTCTCGTATACGATTTTTTGCGTTTAAGGTTGTCATAATAAAGCCATATTTCCTCTCCAATGACAATACGATGCAAAAAAGGATCCCTCTTTGTACCGTTGAAGCAGCATTTCAAACGCTGTATAATGTCGTTTAGCGTCTCTTGGTTCTGCTCATATGGAACCGAATTTTCCATTTTCTGGATCATAATCATGAAATTCTAACACAATGAAATAGCTTGTTGAGTCACTTCTAACGATTCAGCAAGTTCCCCTTGTGTTTGACACGAATCTTGGTCCAATATCGCCTCCAGTTCAGCGTCACCAATCGTTGGCCAATCGAAGGCCACCCTCATGCTCTTTTTCGCATGTGTCAAAATCACCGCTTTTGAATCGTCTTAGTCAGTACGGACAACTTCAAATTGGCGGAACATGGTCCCCCATAAGCCTCAAAAGATTCGCTGACATTTTGACGAACTTTTCTTCATAAAAAACCAAAAAAGCAAAGGTTCCCGCGTATTTTGGCATAAAAGTTAACATATTCAGAGCACAATCGAAGTATTATTCATTATGCACTATACCAGACCGAGATCCCATGATACCGCAGAAGCTCCCACACTGTCGAAGCTTGATGAGTAGCGACACGGGATCATACGCCACATTTCATCCTCCATATGGTCCTGAACGCAGTGGAAGTAAGTAGTACACAGATTGGTACATGAAGGCTTCTAATCTCGAGCCTCTCTCAGATGCCATTTCGGTTATGTTGCTCGCATGCACAGGACTGATGATCATTCCCAAGGCTTCATTAGGAAGTGGTTCGTCAGTGCACACCTTAATGAAAAGCTTGATTTTCGCCACAGCGTCGGTGCCTTTTGAAAGCAAAAATGAATTTTGGCAAGCCATTCTCCATTTTGTAATCCTTTGTTTGTACCCCAAGCAAATTTAGGTTCGCTGTAATTTGTCTGACCCCCAGACTCATTTGTAGGAATTCGGCGCAACACGGGAACAACAAAAAGAAAAGCAAATCCTGTTAAAATAATGTTTTCTTCAAAAGTTTACGTGCTATGAAATCCAGAATGGCCAGCGAATGACCAGGATGTCAAAAATTCTCCATTTAATATGAAACGGCAATATAAATGGGCTTTGGACCAAAAAGACGCCAAAAATGTCTAGGCTCGTTGATTATGCAACAGATTTTTTTTACATTCAGTTATATCTGCTGGTTTGGAAGATCGTTAAGCATCCAAAATTCCTCAGCAGTTCAATAAAAATGTTCAAACTATGTTAGCAAATTCCACGACTGCCTCCGAATTCAAGCCTTGGTCTCGCAGAGAAACTAGTTACTGTAGTCCGAAGACCGTGTCTTCCAAAGTGATAGTAGTTTATTCCAAGTTTTTCGGGATTTCATGGTGTATTAAGGAGTTCTGCCAAAACTCACGGTCGGCTCGTTGAAGTCTGCTCGGCATCGCTAGGATCGATACCGCTGGTTTGTCAAAAATCTTACCTCGAATCCACTAGTTTGGTTGGTCCTCCACGTGCCGCAGGATGCATCGTAGCGTGTCATTCGGAAATATGAACTGTTTTTTCAAAACTCTTATGTCAAGGTCTAAATTTCACATCAATATATGAATGCATAGCCAATTTTTTCGGCACATTTTCAAGGATTCAATCATTGCAAAGACTGAAAAGTGGATACACTTTATTGAGCATGCTAGTACGTTATTAATTTCGTCTTGGAAAACGCAGTTTAGGGAAACGTAAGGAAACCTCTCAGCGCAACAATGTTCAGGCGCTGCTTGTATTCTGGGTGGTTTAGTGGTTAGGCACGCCCTAAACGATCATAGAAGAATGATAAAATCTTTGATCTTGATGATTGATATGCACCGCGTCTCACGTTCGAAACTGCTTGGCGGCAGATAGTCCTCGGAACGCGATTTTTTGCTGGACTATCAGTCCACTCGGCTGTAAACGAGTACATGAGTCAAATCAGGGTAGAAATCACGAACGAGCGTTTTGCTGACCACTTCACCTCCTAGGATTCCGTTGGTCAAGTAAACAAGATGATTCTACAGGGTGTCTCAAAAGAAAGTTTATATTTTGTGAGTCGATAAAATAAAAAAATAAGATGTCTATAAAAAAATGTTTATTACAGTACAGTATTTGGGAATTTATTTCTTAAAAATAACATCGTCCCGTTCACGGCATTCATTTAGTCGAACGGGTAAAATTTCCAATGGTGGCTCGGCAGGTCGACTCCGTGGTGACTGCGATTTCGTAGCGAATATTTTCTTTCAAATGCGCCAGAAAAGTCTGTTTATTGTTATAAACTTTTGATTTGAGATAACCCCACAGAAAAAAGTCCATATGAGATAAATCAGTACTGCGTGGAGGCCAGTTTATGTCGTCTCTCCTGGAGATCAATTTTCCAGGGAAAATTTCACGTACTGTAGGCAGTGACGTATTGGACGTGTGTGAGGTTGCCTCGTCCTGCGGGAACCATGTTCTTTGGTTGCCGGAGAAGTTTTGCAGTTTTGACATCAAAAAATGGTGTAACATTTCCACACAACGCTCAGAATTGAAATGTAAACTTTCTTTTGAGACACTCTGTTACATTATCGCAAGACCTTTGATCCATTTCGGGCTATTGGTCATTGTTATTAATTTCGTCCTTTTCCTTATTGTCTTTGGCAAAGTATTATCACAGTTGTATATCGTCGTAAAATGTCTGATGTGCATTTTTGTTTTGCGGGGGCATTACCTATTGATTTTCATACACAAGTCGTAGACAAGCCGTTGAATATGTCTGGAACAATTGATTGGCACGTCTAATTTCGTTGACAATATGTCGTGAGCCTGCTCCCAATTCTGTCGTTCGTGTGTTACGACGTGGTTTGTTTGTAATCGAAGCTCACGACTGGTCTGGTCCTTTTAAACTGAACGGAATTGTCAACAATAGAAGTGCCTCCCTTCGTCCCAAGTACCTACCGTGCCCGAAACTGTTGTGGGTGTGGGACCTATGTACACCTTCGGCAACCGAGTACATGATAACTGAAAGGGCGAACGAAGCCCCGTAAGGTCTGCGGCGATGCACACAAAACAAAGTTCCCGCCATTTTTGGGCAAGCGGAAACAGTGTCGCATGTTGGCCCAGCGACCATGCCGCGGGTCGGCGCGCTCCCCGGCATCTTCGACATTGCAAGGTCCGCTCGCCAATTGGAGTCCGGCGTTGGTACTAGGCTTGCGACCACACAACACGTGTTGTATTTTGCCCGATTTACGGTTCTCGCCAGTTGGCCGCTCCGTCCAATTTGACATCCTTGCCCGCAGTGCAAAGTCCGTTGAAAGGCCCAAGTTGGCCGGGCGGCCGATAGTGGACGATACGTGCCGACCACGCGCTTGGCATCATCTTCTTACTTGTCCCCAGTGGAATGGCGATTGTCGAATTTCAATTAGAAGAAAATGCTGTACCGTTTGCTCTCGGCATTCGAAAATTCGCGGCAAGTAGCACAACGCATCCGAGTCGCTGACGGATCGTCGGTGTGATGCGTGAGTGTGCGTACCTGAGCGACGGGCTGCCAGTGAGCACGAATTTGCGACATGCGGACGCGTGGAATTGGAGTCTGACTCAAATCGTGTTGGCTGGTTTTGGTGTGTTTGTGGCGCAGAGAGCAGGACGAGAATGGTGTTCCGCGAGAGCGGCACGTATACGTATAGGACGGGTTAGCACACAAACATGCGGTCGGGAAGGTGAGGTGAATTTCAGACGGCACATGTGTGTGCAGTGAGTGAAAACGGGAAGTCAGTTAGACTTGGTGCGTTCTTGGCGGCGGAGACGGTATTTTCGCTGTGGTTCGCTTTGCCGATTTGTGGGTAATTTCCTTGGCGATTGCACAGTTAGGCTGTGCGAAAGGAGTAATTATCGCAATTTCCGATTGTGTCGTGGTACAGGATTGCGCGCACACGATTTCGGGTGCGGATTGCGCGTGAACGAGCGAACGTCGCAGGAATCAGCCCCAACACGTGATTCACGCGGCAGCCAAGTGTGAAGTTGTAATCGACAATTGGAAACGCGCAACTTGTGCAGAACTGGAATCGTGAAAATGTGGTGAATTGCAGCTTACAATTGAGTTTTCGGTTGTTGCGAACGAACGGAAAGAACGAAAAAGTCGGAGAGCGCTGCGCGCCCCGAAAAGAACTCGCGCCGCCGTATGGTGTGCTGAAAATTGTTGGTCGGCCGCCGACAGTCTCGTCCGTCCCGCCCCGGTGTCGTCTGGCCCACGGACTTGGTCGGATCGGGTCTGCCGAACGTCTGCGGACTGCTTTGCGTCGGGCAGCCGCCACGGAAATGGTAAATGGATGAAAAAGCGAAGCGAGCGAAAGCGCGGGTTCCAAGGATGGCCACGGCGCGGCAGCAGTGTCGTGGCGAGCCGCCCCGCCGACCGGATCGCAAGCAACAGTATTTAAAATTTCCGCTGCGGCCCGTTCTCTTGTGGCGACTTCGAATAGGACTGGCGAGTGTTTCGGCGCTGGACTAGCAGCGGACGAACGAGGCCCCGGCTTCCGGCTGGACTTGGTAGTCGAGGCTCCGGCGGACTCTGCCTGCACGCAATCAGGACGATGGTGGATTTCAATTTCTAGCTGGCAGTGTAACGCCGAGCGAGCAGTGCCCCGCGTTGAAAGACGGGTGGTTGCGGAGAGGGAATAACTAACCTGCCTTCATGCGTTGGGAATCGCTGCGTTGCGCCCGCCCTTGGATCGACCGCGCGGGCATGCCGCGTACAACGTCCGGTGCGTATTTTTTCAAATAAAAATTGTTATTTCTCCGATGGCTGTCGCTTGCCGCCATAGGCAGGGCCGCCGTCCCGCTCACAGGCATCGGCCGTGGCCACGCTCCTGCCGTGCTCGAGCGTGGATCTTGATAACTTTCGCTTTGTGGAATTTCGACGGAAGTAGAGCGTCCGTAAAAAGTGGACCAGGTTGCTTGCGGTTGGGATGCTAATAACTGGCCTGGAGTTGGTTGCTCCCTCGCGGCTGACGTGATGCCTAAGATGACGCGTTCCACGCCGTAGGATGGCGTCGAGCGCAGACAAATGAGAATTTGGAAATCAATGTCGCCCTTAAAGCTGGAACAGGACGACCTTTGAATTTATCTGTCAGACCTTGGCGGGGCTTGGGTTAGGGTGCATCGACCCAGCATTGCCTCGTTGTGTTTGGGGAAGGGATGCTGTTAATTTCGTCGCTGTGTATGAGCTATAACGGTAGCCGCCAACCTGTCAAAGGCCGCTCCAATCAACCCCAAGCCACTCCAGTTCGTGCGGGTCATTCGGGATCGGGGAGACGGCCTTCGCGCCGCAACTCACTTCACCAATTGCAAGTCGTTCGTTTTTCGTGAGTTTCCTTGGCCGCGCGCTCGCCCCTTAGGGGTAATCGACTTTTATTTGGGTGTGAAGTAAGGTTGGTTGTTTACACGACCGCCATTTTGTCGCGCTTGTGCATATACATATACGTACGAAGTACGGCGAGATGAACGTGCATGGAATCAAGTACACCCATCAGGGGCCTCGTTTTCGGCCAGAATTCTCGTGGATTGCCGAGCAATAAACGTATCAGCGAGTGGCAATGCTCCCCGAAAGGTTGAGAGCGCCTTGCAATTCGGCTCGCAGCAAATGGGGCTTACTCCCGGCGGAAGGTACAGCGCGGCGAAGGCTAGCGTACTTCGGGGCAGGAAGCAAAATCCCCGTTCACAATCGCTGACGTTCGCTTCAGAACGCAGACTTTCCTGCCGCGCGTAGTACAATGATGTGTACGAGTACTTTGCGCACCAACTGTAGGGGAATGTGCGCGCATTTTCCCCGCAGCTCGCCGCCCGTAGGCCGTGTGACGCTTTTCCAACCGTTCCACGGCCTTCTTACACCAAACGCGTCTTCCATGGCGAAGTTGTGCGTGCAGCACAGCGCGGCTTGGCAATCTCCGTTCGGGTGGTGAGTGGCAAACATACATGACGTGTGTGGAAGCACGGCTTGACGAGCGGGGCCGAAGACTGACTGAACCCGGCCGAGACTGGTAGTAGCCCGGACTGTTCCAGTGGAGTGTGTAATTATTCGTGTGTAGAAGTGTTATTGATTTGAAGCGGCTATTGGGCAATTGCACGCGGAAGATGTGCCCCTCGTGTCCTCGCACCACGAGGATACAATCTCATGGCAAGTGTCCTGCAGAAATGGTTATTTTCCGGTCAAGTTATTGTATCGATTTTGCTCGAGCGCCTACTGTTCGGAAGAGGGGTGGGTGGGTGTGAGTAGAACGACGTCTTCCAGGACATGCTTGGGAAACTGGCTCGTATTGTAGGAACCTTGGAAGGGGGAGGAAGACGAGGTATTAAAGATTTACTTGGATTGACGCATTCAAAACTTAGTTTTTTTTTGGGTGGTTTGTCCTTAAATAATGATCACCGAGTTGTGTTTGGGCGTGCATGGATGGAAATTGGCTTTCGTCCCACATTACCTTAGGGGTTTCCCTCATTCAAAGGCCATTTCTACCCGGTTCAATGAAAACAAAGTCTGGCACGTGGTATGGAATAGCATCTAGACTTACCCTGCACATACGAGGAAGAGACAATCCAACACTTTCTGTATGAATGCCCAGCACTATCCAGGAAACGCATGCAAACCTTAGGCTCACCTTTCCTGGACAGCCTCACGGAAGTGGCTGATTTAAATATTGGCTGCATAGCCAACTTCATACGAGAATCTAGATGGTTCTCGTCATCCTGTAGGTTCTAGTGCCGTCTCAATCTTATGTGGTATCATAATGGGCCTATAGAGGCCTAAGTGAGCCATCTTTGGATAAAGAAGGCTGCCCTGCACATAATTTCGAGGAATCACGACCAATTCGACATTTAAATATTTCAAGGCTAGCTGAACAGTTCATCTTTGTTAAATTCAACTGAAGGGCTCCGCTTGAAAGGTCCTATCTACATTTTCGCAACTTAACAGGCAGCAGAAAAAACCTCCCAACCTGTATACACTCTTTTTACACTGATTGCCAATCTCTTGTCTTCAAAGAGCCGTTAGGAATTCGGGAATACCTTCAAATAAAGTTGATCGGAAAGATTCTATTAACACTGAAAACTCTTTATGCAATTTTGCAGATAGGACCTTTTTAGAGAGCCTTTCAATTGTTACACATATATAATATTAAAGGGTTTCAGAATCAAGCCTCGTTGCTGAATTGCATTTCTTGATATTTCAGGTATAATTTCAAAGATTTGCGATGGATATGCAGAATCTTTTGGACGAATCCACATTGATTTTTGAATTGAGAGCACTTCTTTTCGGATATTTGCTCAATTCTCATATAAATTCTTAAGCGTCAAGTCCAATGCGTTGAAATTAATTTGCATCTAATTAATAAAGGTATCCTTGATCATAAAATGTGCATTTTTATGAGAATTTGAAGTAGATGCGTCCAATTGGGAAATAGTCTGTACTCCGAGCACTGCAGAAAACAACATAAATTAATTTATTCTGCTGTGCTCCTTGTTATTAACGCATCGAGGACATTGAACTGATCAAGTGCAGGAACCCTGAAGTAGCGGATGCTTTAAATTTATACATTAGAATTAGTCTGAAAAACGACGAGGTGCAGTAGAGGCAGAATATACCTAATCATATAAGTTCTGACACAAATATAGGAAAGGGTATTATCAAAATCAATAAGCGTTTGTTTAGTTTCATATAAACTAATTTATAATCTTGCTAGGGAGCTATCCATACCATCACGCACCCTTTTCGCCACACAGTTTGTTTCGCTAACATGCGAACTAGTAACTGAAATGCTGTCCAAACGTTTAGCGTGCGTCGCTAAATTTGTTTTTGGCTCCGCCCCCTGCTCATTTCGCACGCATTCCCTATTAGCAACTTAAATGCAGTTGTCAAAAATCGTTCAGTTTAACATACGTCTCGCAACTCTTTTATGTAATAGGGAAATACTGCACGTTTTAAACACCTACAAATTATTGAAACTGGGCACACTTAGCGTTCACACAAGCCCTTGAACTATCAAGTCAATAATCTATTGAATAACGAATAGTTTGTAAGCTTAAATTCGCCATAGCTTTGATTAAACCTCTCTTCAAGCTTTCTGTGATGTGAAGAGCAAGATTCTTCCTCCAAAACGCTGCATATGGGGTAAAATGGGTTCAAATCCGAGCATCCTGACGGCCAATCTTCATGGGCATTAATTTCTGAAGCATTGATTTTGAACCAAATTTGGGCGAACCTTGCCTTATGAGCAGAAGCTGAATTCTATTGAAAGACCCACCAAATAATAATAAAAGATGTCGTAGCAGTCGAATTTGGACCAAGGCCTTGCGGTTTTGTAGAACTTACCTCATTTACTTGATCAACGGAGCAATAGGAGATGAAATGGTCAGCAACACGCTCGTTCGTGATTATTACCCTGATTTGACTCAGTCAGGCGGTAAATCGCATTTTCGAGAACTACTTGTCGCCAAGCAGTTTCGAACTTGATACTCGGCGCATAGGAAGCAAGCACACTAAGTTTGTAAGTTATGCTCGAACATTGCACCGCTGAGAGACTTTTTTTTTAGCTATTGTTCTGATATCTTAACGAAAATGAACCTCAGTTCAGGTCAGAAAAGACGGACAACCATTGCAGATGGATGAAAGTCTCTTGTGCCGGCTGTAGCCCAATTCATCAGGGGAAGAATTTAGTTTTAAATACCAAAGTACTTTTTTGTCCAGCTGCAAAACTATTCACACAATCAATTTAAAGCAGGCGCCTAGCAAGTGTATAGGAAATTTTGAAAGTTGTGTTTTTGTTTGGTAAGAAAGTGATCAAAACTTGTGCGTCCGCATTTACATATAAGTTACAAAAATCACCTAAGAATTTGGAGTTTCCTAGCGATCCTGGGGGGGGGGGGGACTGCCGCCAATAATTTACTTTTGATTTTGACACATTTGTGTTTCAAGGTAGAGGAATTTGAAGTGTTTTTTGGTCCTTCAACTTTTCCAAGCAATGCGAGAATTATAGGATTTGGTTAAAACAGATCGAGACTTCAAGTAGTGACTACGTCGCCAAAGTTTCCTTTGAATCAAAGCATATTTTTCATCTGCGTTGAAATGCTTTTCTAGACAATGTGCAGCAATAATGAATCTTCTTGCATGACACAAACCCATGAGCTTACACCGCCTCCCTAAATCTGCTGTAACATGAAAGCTACCAAAACAAAACCACATAAATAGTAAAATCTAGTTTTTGTAGTGAACAGGACATATCGGAGTTTCGATTTGTAACTGATGGTCGTGTTTTCAACATTTCTTTGAAACTTGAGATTTCAAGACAGCACGAAATTGATAAAAACAATTCAGGGATATCTTTAGAAGTATTCGCTATTATTTGACACCGCGTGAAGCAACAATTGTGTAAGGAACCGCATTTTGATATTGTCTAGGCAAAAAATGGCCCCTAACCCTCCTCCGCGGCTAAGGGCATTCATCAATTTTTTTATATTTATTTTTAAATTTTTAACTTCCCAGTATATGGGAAGTTCTTGTAATCGCCTCGAAAATCGAAATTGAAATTTTCAACTTTTCTTTACGTTTTGAGGTCTATAGAGTATATATAAAGTGTTTTTAGAAAGAAGTATGTATGTGTGTGTGTATGTACGTACGTACGTGCGTTCGCAGGCAGTTTTTCTACGAGCATAACTCACGTAAACAAAGTCGTATCGACTTTGTTAAGGTGTCAATCGAAGCGTCTTTGCAATCTTAAGAGCTGATTAGTTTTTGGGAAACTTCGGTCGGGGGGTTTGGTGTTTTCACCCCTTGAAGGTCAACCATGTTATGCGCTATATCGCACGAACCAAACGTACGATTTTTTTGAACAAGGTGTCAATCGACGCGTATTAACATTTTTGTGATTCTATCAAATTTATAAAAAAAATTTGTAGCCGTTTTTTAATTTTTTTAAAAAAAGTGCAAAAAATTAGGTTTTTTTCAAAAACACAAAATTTTTAACCTGATTTTCAAACCTAAGTAATCAATGTTTATATAATTTATATACTCCAAATAGTTTTTGTGAAAAAACCAGCAAAATTTTTTTTCATGAATACAAAAAAAAATGAAATAAAAAATAAAAAATCATTCAACGTTCAAGGTCATTTACGCCATTCATTATATCTCGAGAACCAAATATAATCTTCCGATCATTAAGGTGTCAATCGACGCGTATTAACATTTTTATGATGTTTTTTATATTAAAAAATCGTTAAAGCGTTTTTTTTATTTATTAAATTTTTTTTTGGAAAAGTAGTGTTTTTTTCATAAAAAAAATCATTTTTAACCTGATTTGCACATCGTTATAATAAATGTTCATAGAATTTATAAACTTTTATCAATTTTTATAAAGAAACCAGCAAAAGCTTTTCTCATGATTACAAAAAAAATTAAATTAAAAATATAAAATCATTCAAAGTCACCATGTAAAAACGGTTCATTCGAATCATTATACTTTAAACCTCTTATTCTAAAGACATTGTTGTATAGTCAATCAAAGTTTATAATATTTGCAAAATTTGAGCAGATTTTCCATAGTCTTCACAGCACCTTGTTTTAACTTTAATGAAAAAACTGCTTTGAAACCTGCCCCCCCTGCGATTGATCCGCGTGAATAATCAATCAAACCAACGCACCAAAATCCTTACGTAATCAATTGACGCTCGCGTAGATGTTACGATTAATATTAAGTCATTCCAATAACTTTTATGAGAGGTACATTTTTATTATTTGAAGTAGTATTATTTCCATAACTATTATCGTGTTTAATATTTTTAATATCTATGTAGATATTACTGGGAAGTTGACAGTGTGGACCTCATGGGTCGCACCGCACGGCTTGTTTAAAATTATTTTTATGTATTTTCTTATATATTATGTATATTGTTTTTTTACTTATTTCACAAAAAAAAACCTTTGGTTTTTTTTAAAAAATTTCCGACTTCTGAACAAGTCTAAAAACCACTTCCCAGATCAATTTTACGATTCCATATGATCTCTGGAAATAGGCTAAATAATAATTTTTTTACCGGGGAAACCCCCATAACTTCTCATGGGGCCGTGACCGCCGCGAACTTTTTATGCCATAGTAGTAAGGGAACCCCCGTCTTTCGATCCCTCCTACGCCCACCTCCTTCGGGGATGTGGACCATAATCATAACCTTTACCGCGGCATTGACTAGGAGTCGATTGATTCTGCAGGACCACTTCACATTCGAGAGAGGTGTGGCTGTCTGATTCAGGTAATACTGATATACTTGATGATTAGTACGTAACACAAAAGTCACGCCAGTGATGTTCAATTGAGGTAACACTGATACATAACTGGTACGCATCATAGAATTAACAAAATTGCGATGGAACGTAAGCCATGCTTTGCAATGATTCACGGCAAGCGCGGCATCTCAACTCGGTCAATCATACGGACTGCATATTTTCGCGGTTTTGGTTGAGATGCTGCTTCGCTGCTGCATAGAGGGTTGATAAGCGGCAGTGGTGCGAACACAGTACACTTTGCAGCAATTCGAGGACCTGCTGATTTGCTGTGCCTGCGACATGCCGTAAAGACCAAGTCGAAATATCCTTGGTTTTGGAGGACGTACCAAACAGAGATCCGGTTTAGTTGAGGTTCCAAGCTAAGGGCCGAAAGAAGGATCTGAGCCGTAAACTGTTGGCCTGGCCACCCACTGCATTCCGATCGCGGCCACGAGCGGTATTGGCATTTGTTTGGCCGGAATGGAAGTCATTGAATGAAATAAGAGCTCTGGAGGTGGACGAGTAATTCTTAGAATTCTTCGGGCCGACGAAGACGACCATGATGGCACGACGAGGTGTTTTCTCACAGACGATCGTACCGGGCAAAGTCAAAGATGGTTTGTTGTTGAGCTTGAGCGGCTTCGGCCTATGCTGCTTCTCCATTTGCGACTTCCCGTGTGCGCCTCACCTTTGCTTGCGTCCACGCCGCCAGCACTCGCGTCGCGGACTTTTGGAACGATTGCCGCCATTTCGTGCGTCCTTCTTCCCAGTTCGTCTGTTGATTAGCTCCTCCGGTGCACCGTCAACAGTACCCACGTTTTTGCTGGCTGCTTCGGTTTGCACAATTAATGTTCCGTTGATGCAGCAGGGATGGAATGGGGCGGGGCGGTTGGTTGCTTTTGGCACACCAAGGCCATGCACAATTCAGTTGGAATCCACCAATTTCGGGGGTGGGCCATTATTTTTGCAGAGCCCGTGCTGCATTGCATTTTTCGGGTGGAAAAAATGCTTGGCTGTCGCGCGAAGAGACATTCGTCGGGAATTGGAGCAGCGACGGAATTCATTCACGCCATGCATAGCCTAATGCACCCATTCATTCCAGCGCTACGCTACGTTACAACACCCCCGACCGTGGCGTAGTGATTCCAATTGGAGTGCTGCACCTTTCACTGCGGGTCGAGCATTTTGTGCAATGCCTGGCCTGTCCTGGCCCGGCCCGGCCCGGCCGGGCCCGGCCGAGGACGAACGATGCGCCGCAAAACGTTTGACCGAACATTTTATCGATTTGTCTGCTTCGACGCCGCCGTTGCCATCGCCATCGCCAGGTTCAACGTATTAAAATGATTTTAGAAGAAGGGAGGGGGTGCCGGGACGAGAAGAAGTGATGACGGGTTTGTAGAATGTGAAAGCAGAGAGAGGAGAGGACGGGCGGATGAACGTGTCGTTGCTACGAGGGGTAGCGTAAGCGTAGAGTATCTAATCGTTAAAGCCGGGATGGATTTGGATAACATAATAGTGAGTGAGTGTAGATAGGAGCGGCTGCCGTGAAAATGTCGGTAGGGGAAGAGGTCGAGGGTGGTTGGTGCTGATATCATGTTAAGAGAGGGTTGCGATTGTCTGTCTCTTTCGTGCGGCTGGTCTGTACCGATGCGTGTCGAGTTTCGCTCGTTGGGAGTGAACCGGAAGTGTTCCAAAAGCACATGCTCTAGTTGAACGCTGGCGCGGTGTATAATCGTCGCGTGCTCTCGCACACATTCGCAAGCCGATATGTGGTTTCCATGGGCTCTTTTCAATGGATTCTGAATTTGCTCGGCATTCGCAGATCTGAGAATTTGATTTGCGTCATAGTTGTTCGCTCGCCTCCGTAGTGGATTGGGCTGGGGAGATTAGCCAAGCCGAACCGTGAGAACCGCTCGAACGCAGTCGTTCTCTGTCTGGTCGGGGTGGTTTGCAGCGTTCGGCCATGTGTCGCGTTGAAATTGTACGGTGCGGTCGCTTCGGTGTGTGCGAGCAAGAATGTAGCACTCTCGACGGGTAGGATATAGGTGAAGAAGAAGAGGAGGTGGAGCGGCCGCAGCAGTTGTTTTTCTCTTGTTCCGACGGCGAATGTAGTTGGTCGTCTCGCGAAAATGCCATGTCGTCCCTCTGTCGACGACCGATATAACTATTGGAATGCGGCTTTCCGTTCGAAAAAAGACTATAGTCTATGTTTTCGATTCGATCATTGCCCTTGCGGCGATGGAGTGCTCAGCTCAGCTCGCCGTGGAGCCAAGCAACATAGATTCTATAGATTTCGCCGTCCTCCGAAGTGCGAACTGCACGCTCGGAGTTGCGAACGCGCAAGGTTGCAGTTGTTTATGCTCTATGCTGGCTGTCAGCGGGCCGTGCTCCCGGCGTCCGCAGTGGCGTTGCTAGCTTTCGGAATCTCGACATCGTAGTGTGGAACAGGTGTTGACCGACTGTCGTAACGTGCAAAAAGCGCAACCGAAGTCGCATTCCTAAACTTTGTCCTCCTGTACATTCAATAATGCCGAAGGGATGTGCGATTGAATGAGCCGAACATTCGGCTATAGGTTTCTGTGCTTCAACAGCTCAATTATTTAGAATCTCATTGAAATTTTGAGTCGCATTCAATTGACGGCAGAATCCTCCGAAACATGAAAGCCCGAGTGTGCTATGCCTAGATTCTGACTTGTAGACTATCTGTGTCCTAAGGATATCGTGCAGTTACGGGGAAAATGCGCTAAGGCAGCAGAAAACAAATAAATTTCAAGATTCTTTTCTGTCGATTTTTTATATAAATGTAACATATTTTAACCCTTAAATATCGTAGTGTGATAATGGTTTGTTTATTCGTTGTCAAAATTGTTTGGAAAATTCATTGAAGTTTAATTGATTCAGTGTGAATCAAAATATGGTTAAGATTATTGGAGAGGGGTTCGAAAGAGGGGGCTCCCCTACTACTATGGCATAAAAAGTTCACGGCGGTCACGGCCCCATAAGAAATCAAAGTGTTCTCTCTCTCCCCCCATCTAAAAAATGGTTATTTTGCCTATTTCCAGAGATTATATGAAACCGTAAAATTGATTTGGGAAGTGGTTTTTAGACTTGTTTAAAAGTCGGAAATACTGAAGAAAATTGTAAAAAAAAATATAAAAATACAAAAAATATTTAAAAAATACAAAAATAAAAAAACATTATAAAAAATACATAAAAAATATGAAAAAATACAAAAATAAATATTAAAAAAAATACAAAAAAGGAAGAAAAAATATAAAAAAATTGATGGGTTAAGGGTTACACTTTCGACACACGTTTTTCTCTGGTCTCCTCACCCACCCGCGCGGGTAAGTTGTGTATCAACAGGCACTTGGATACGAGCGGTTATCAAGACCGCACTACGGAGAATTGTGTAACTTTTTTGCTATGCTCCTTGATTGTTCAATTAAAAAAACAATTGTTACTTTTAAATTTAACAATGGCGACTGTACGACACTCCAAAACTATTACGGCTTGAGCTGTTTCACGGCGAATATCCTATCGTCTGCTGGAACGATTTGAAAAATCAATAGTATCTATTTCGATTTTGAAGATACACACGCTCTATGTGGACCTAAAAAATAGAAAATTATTAAAATCTACTAAAGCAACTCTAGAAAAAATTAAAGAGCGTTGGTTAGGGAATTTAAAAATATCAAAAACTCACCTAGAATTTTTTTGCCAACTGGGTTATTTTAGCTGCTGCAAGTGCAGCTCAGTGGTACGTGAAACACCGACTTCCCGCAGCGTGCAAAATCACGCGCGGCACCAGCTTTTGCTGCTCCACAAGCAAATCGAAAACTTAAAATCTAAGCACGTACTCACCCAAACAATGGATGTGGCGCATGGTTCGTACAGGCCGTGGGAAGCCGCCTTCCCACCTCCTTTCATAACCTGAAAACAATCTCAGGAAGAAAAAGGGGTTTTATATTATCATACTTTTTTTTTTGTTTTTACTGTTAGTTAAATGTGTTCATACCAAATACAGAGCTATAAGATTTTTTTCTACCATTTGAATTGAGACCATTCACTTTTAAATTTTAATTTTACGTCGCGGATCGTTTTCCGTAGAGCACAAGCAATAACTTGCAACATCTATCCGAGGCAATAGTTCTTAAATATAAAATAAAATATGTATTATAGATCCAAAGAGAATTAATTATTTGTATGATCTGTGTGATACTAAATTTTTGCCAAGATAAAAAGAAGGAGAGAAAATGTATACTTTTGCAACCTCTTTCTCTCCATAAATCGATAGTCCATCTAAAGAATATAGTATGTCAGCCAAAGTTTTATAATTAGATGAACGTGATTCTTCTGTACCTGGCGTTCGAACGTCGTTAGAGGTTAAAACGCGTTTCTCTCAAAATAATTTTATCTCGTTGAATCGCGTTGAACTGTGCCGTACATCTGTTCTATAACAACTTGAAGTTTTATCAAATCTGTTGAAAATGTGACTTTTTCGAAGCAAAAACAAAATCTGGGATATAGTTTCGTAAGTGTGTCAATTTGCGAATTATTATTGTATCAATTTTCTACAAATTATACAATTAGTTGTTGTTGGGGTCGTATTTAAAACGTTTTATCTAACTTCACGTCGTATGTTTGCTTCAAATCTGGCGATAGATTTTGAAGCCACTTCTACTGAATTGATTCTAATGAAACTTTGCATACGTACTCAGTCCCGATGACAAAACAACATTATGATGATAATTATAAAATAATGATAATGATAACAATATGGTTCCAATATTGAATAATCCAGGGCTCATTTTCTGAATTTCAAACGTTGACAATTTGATTGTGCGGCAAATCATCAATTAAACAATAACAAATTTATCTGAATCAATTATAGCTTTTTTTGTATTAGTAATTGATTTCATCCTCACAAAATACTACGTGTTGTTTTTTTTTATAAAAGAAAAACTTCCTTTTAATTTTGTGTATCTTTATTTGGATTCGTAATCGATTTTCGACCGTAATCGTCGGTCTTCCTCAGCGTAGTTTGTTTTAATTTTCACCTGTTTTTGAATATATTCAATAAATATTTTGTTTTCGTAATTGCAGGCAAGAATATGGAAGAATGTTACTTTTTTTCCTGCGACATCAGCCCTTGGTGGAAATTCTAAAAAACATTCATGGCATAACGTCGACAATGTTAATGATATCAGAGGATAAAGGTAAGCTGAAATGTTGTTTGACTGAATGATTTACAGTGCAGAAAGAGTTAATCGTGATTTGACGCTGGGATTCTTGCTTGGTTGATTGACAATTGAAGTAGTGGCAAAAATAACTTTTTGGGGCTGGAGTCTAGCTACGAACCACATGGAAGCAAATACGATTGCACTTCAGCTCTATCGCCTTCTGGAATTTAGGGTTTGAAGTTTGAGACCAATTCAACTCCAGTTCTATGAGAGCTTGGCAAATATGTAATTTAAATAAAATATATGTATTTCCAATTCGTGTCTGGACGACTCTTTGAATTGAAGCCATGCACCCTCCACCGAATGCACTGCGAAATAGTCCGTAGAAATCGGAACGTCTGTGCGTCGGCCGTTATTGTAATTCTTGCGTTTGGCAGTGGTGGAGATATTTTTGGAATTCTCTAACGTTTGGCATCGATGCCAAATCTTCTGGTTTCGGTTGGCGTCTTTTTAGCTGGCGAGACCCCGCCACGGCATAGTCAGACTCAGACGTCCAGGCACACAAAAAGTCCACAAACTAAACTTTGCGCTCAAATAAGTTCAGTATATGTATGCATATGCGATTGCTGAGATTCCGCAGTCCCTGCTCCTCGCGTCGCGGACTGCAAGTGGATATGCTCGCGCGAATTCACGAATTGGCGAATTCGCGAATGTGAAACTGAAATGGCATAGAAATAAATAATCGCTGGTGCCGGCAAGGAACCATCGATCCGAAATGGCGATGACAATGATATGGAGGTGATGCCCTGCCGTAGGTAGAAACGCGTCGCAGGCTTCGGCCCCGGCCCCGGCCCCGGCCCCGGCCCCGACTCGTGGGAGAAATTTGTCTAGAATCTCAACAAAAGCTAATAGAACCAACCCTACAGATTAAATTTGTTTAAATTTCTCGGGAGTGGAAGTGTGGCGTTCTAGATTAGAGTTGAACGAGTCAAGTTGGGCCGGGCCGGGCCGCTTCGAGTCGTCTGGAGGTCAATACATGTGCTGGTATATATACATAATTTTTTGATGAAGCCAAGAAGTTTTACTTTAAATTCTATTTTTGTTATCATGTCTGGCCCAGACACTGCGAGCTGCTCGGCATGACATCATTGGTGCCGCAAGCTTTTTTCTGCTTCAGACTGGACTACCTAATCCTTGAATCAAATTGCCTGCATTATTTATGAGTATGCGATCGGTTAGGATATGTTATTGCTGGTGAACTTGATTGTGTATGGAATTTGTTTATTCGGCGGCGCTTCATTTGTGTCTCGATTGATAATTAAACCAAGGACAATGGACTTGGCCCGGATGAGGGCATAAATGCCGTATTTGTTTGAGATGTGTCTCAAAACTAAATCAATTCGGGAGACGAAAGCTTTGTTAGCGGTTGGTGTGCCATTGCTGCTTAACATCATTCGAAAACTGCGTTGGGGCGCTGAAGCATTCGCAGTTATTCTTGTGGACATCAATAACCTTAAAGCGATTTCGAGACCAAGCACAAAAGTCCTTTACTGGGCAAAGTAAGTCACCCGTCTATTTTCCACCAGCAGTCCTGCTACATGACCGTCCAGACTGCAAATGCAGAATGTTCTAAAAATAATATTCTTTTGGCAAAGTTATAATGTAGATTATCGCCGTTATATTTGCCCTCGTCTAGAATGAAATAAAGAAAATAGCAAATAAAATACAAGTCATGTGTCTAGGATAAATTTAGATAGTCAAACGAATCTATTTCGAGTCAGACATATTGCTCACTTGATGATCCGCTAGCAGCATTGCAGCAAGCCAAAAGCCAGGAAAAATAGGGAGAATATACATACATATATTCTTTGACGTCTGTAACAGACGCACCTAGAAATGCGGGCCAGAAGACTAGACGACATAAGACGATGATGGTGGCGGTGGCGGCGGCACAACGGCATTAGACGTCGCTCTTCTTGAATTTGTCACCGAGGCAACTTGAGGAAGCATTGATCCATGCAGATTGTCATTTTATTTATAATTATTTCGGTATGAGTGCATGTAAATTTTCCGCCAATGACGTACAATTGCCGTGAGACGTTGAACGACATGGAGTTGTGGCGACACTAAAGACACCCAATCTTTGATCATTTACATAGATAGTTTTTAATATACAACTTTCCTAAGGGAATTTGTTCCCTGTGAACATTGCCACCAGCGTCCTAGCAATGACGTCATTCGACTTCAAATTTAAATTTGAAGTCGTCAAATATGAACACTTTCAGCCTAATTTCATTTAAATATTCTCCGCTCCACAGGGGACAGAAGACTGAATTTTGGGTGGTGCACCAATCATGATGGTGGACTCGCCTATGCCTGAAATCTTTCAATCAAAGACTGGCATGTCTTGCAATAAGAAACACAGGTGCGATGAAATACTGTAGAAATATTGCAATGGACGATTTAAGCCTTGGCTACACTGACTGTGATCATAATGATGAGCGTCGTTATGATTGTATTTTCCATAATGCATAATGCAGGTGCTAAATGTAATGACGATAGTGCCATCAGTGAGCGAATAACAGAATATTCAGAATATTTCAATCGTTCATCACCTTTTTTCGAAACAAGTGATTGTAGGTTGTAAACATCTATTTGAAGTGCCGTTTCTGTGCATTCATTCACACTAACAACTTGATTTTTTCGAAATTTAACTCTCAACTTCAATGACGCTCCGCCAATATGTCACACCGTCATTGCGCTTTGCACCATACCGAGGTTGACCATTTTTATGACGGTCTAATCTGTCCAAGGCATTACTCAATCTGTCAGCTCCTCTCCGAGTGAACCAACCAAATATAGAAGACAGTAAAATATAAACCCGGAAACAACCGGGAAGGGTATCTGAAATAGAAGAGTCGTTAAATATTCCTTTCAAAATGTAAATCAAGTGTATATTAGGGGTGGGGATGGTGGAGAAGGGTAGGGTTAGTTTTCAATATTTTAAACACATTTTTAAAGGGTTATTTCTGAAAATATGGTAAACATACCTTTATAAGTAAAGAACATAATAGTGCAAAATTTCAAGAATCTTCCCTAAATTTTTTGTAAAAAAATATTGTGAATTGAGTCACTGACAGCAAATATTCGTATACACCCCAAAAAAAGGTACTTTGTGGTGATCACCATAACTTGTTGCTGGATCATAAATTGACTAAAAACCAAAAATATTTCATTAGTTTATGAGTTTTTCGAGGTAACAACATCAATTTTTATTTTATTTTATTGATTTTTCAATTTATGCAAGCAAACACAGACGAATTTTTTGAATTTATGGAAATTTACTGATAAAAATTGTCGAATTGGTTGCTTTAAAATAAATTATAACAATAAAAAAAACGATATCTCGATGTTGTTACCTTGTGATTTATGTATAAAGTATGTGTGCAAAATTTTCGAAGGATCGGATAAGAAGTTTTTGAAATACAATGATCACCGACTTTGCAAAAACTAAATCTGAGAAAAACGCGTTTAAAAATTGATAATAATAGCAAATTGGCTGGAGAGCATACATTTAAGGGGTCTACCTTCTTTTAGCAGTGTAAAAACGGGTTGTTTTCAATAATTTTTTTAGATAGGTTTAAATTATAAATATTGATAAAAAAGGGGTTATACTCAATAAATACATTCCCGAAATATAATTATTTTTTTATCCATTTATATGAGTTTTTATCAATGAAAATGCTGGTCGCAAAACTATCGAAAAAACAAGATGATGATGATGAAATTTTCGAGATGGTTGGTCTGAAACAAAAAAATCAAATAGTTTTAGGTTCAGTATGTTAATAGCTATAGCGCGAATAGGGCGATTTTTGATTTTTGCAAAATTGACAAAATGGACATTTTTCAAAAAAATACGAAAAAACATGGTTTTTTCACCGTTTGTGGCCAAAAAAAAATATTTCAAATCAAAATTAGATATAGTGCGAATAGAGGGTATTCCGCCTCTATTCGCACTATATCTGCAGTCATAAATAATGTCTGGTAAAAATTTGGTGAGAATCGGTCCAGTAGATTCCGAGATTTCATCAACGCGGCGTTGAAAAACATTGTTTCGAGAAAAACGCGGGTAAAGTTTTTTTTAATGAAGAATCGCGCTCGGATGACAAAGTGAAAGTTGCCCAAAAATATAGTTAGACAGCTCCGATCATTATAAAATTTTAATATCATATTTCTGTATTTGTATGTATATATACTTTCCAAAAATGCAATAAAAAATCGATTTTTTGAAAATGATAAAGATGGTAGACCCCTTAAAATGGCTGTATCTCCGTCAATTTTTGCTCTGATCAATTTCTCATTTTAACTGGATAATTTTGAAGAAAAAAAATCGAAATAAAAACTCTACCATCCTCGTTAAGATGAACCTCGACTTTTACCTTACCCGCTACAAAATTTGTGTTCGCTATCAACAATGGCCTTTTTTAAAACGAAAAACTTGCCCCGAACACCAACGGCCGTGTGACCAATGTCTGCACTTTTGGCGCGCGTACGGGACGAATTCCATTGCGAAGGTGGCCTTAGCGATAGGGTTGGCAGCATGGTAGACAAAAAATCCATTTTTGATTCTAATTTTTATGTGTTTTTTGTGTCCATTAATCAAACATATCCTTTTCGCAGTGAATGTAAACGTAATCTGTCTGCGTTAAATTTTTTTTTAGACTGTGCCATAGAGTTTCGTGTCAATCTCCCCCTCCTTGCTTCTTCACTATCCTGCTCATGCGGAAAAATGAATAAAAACGAATGGATATCTTTGCCTCCACTAAAACTGTTTGACCCATTAAAAAAGCAAGTGTACAATTTTCATTTTGCAGTTATCTGATATCACAACGTTCTTGTTGTGTTATTGCCATCGTGTGTGTATTCTTTATCTATAAGGCATTTAATTTCATCAAATAGCATTGTTTACATTGAAATTATTGCTACAAAAGTCAACGGCCAAATTCTTATGAAAATAAGTAGAGAATATGCTAGCAGCAAAAAATTTAAATATTGACTTTCTCACTATTAGAAAGGCGTTTTCCTTGAACAAGACATTCGCAGACAGCTTGACCCGAATTTCCTTCCTTGCATGTGCGATTGTTGTGTATGGGAGTTTGTTGGAAACGTGCATTCGACATAATTTTCCAATTGTGTGGAAGTATTTTGTAGCATTTTTAGATAATCGATGCTTGTTGAAGATAGTTTATAAGCGTGCACTTCGATTTGGGGGTGGTTTTGATGCGACACTGTGGAACAGTGATTCGCAGGAAGCATTCTTTGTTCATTGCTGGATAATTTTTCAAATCGTTTCACTCAGTCGAAGATCGTCAATGACGCGTTGACCACTGTCTTGGCTTGGATCTGAGCGTCTGAAGGCGATGTGTCGCGTTACGGAACTCTCATGACCGGAAGCTGTTATCACTAATCCCCATGGAAAAGCATTTTTAAATACGCATTTTTAATACGTGGAAATCGCCACTATCTAATTTCGCCCAAGGCGATGCGCATTTTGTTTTCATGCATGGATTTCGCAGCTTTTCCACTTGCTTGGGAATGGAGGCGTGCATTTCATTCTGAATGTGTATTATCTAAATTCAAGATGGAATGACGCATGCAGTTGAAATAACGAACGGTTGTGTTCATTGAACAGCGACGACGGCGACGACCGTCACTTGTCGCCGGCACATTTTCATTGGGTCGCGTCACGTTGACGGCGTGGTCTTTCATTGACATAGTTTTTTCTTATTCAAAAGCTTATTTCGTCGCGACATGCACTATAAGGCTTTAAATACTTGCGCAGGCGAAAATTAGAACTCTATAAACAGCTAAACACGCCGTACAATACGGAGCGCCTGATAACCCAAAAGCGAACAATCGCCCTGATTTTTGACGATAAATATTTATTCGTTGTAGTCGCGTGAGAATTTAATTATTGGGTGATTACTGAACAGGAGATGCGTTGTTGATAGCCATTGTAAGGACAAGCCTGGCAAAGTGTCTTAGTACGACGTCATGGGATCATACGCGGAATACAAGCTGATTCCTACAAGGCAATGCCGGTTGTATCGACTGATCTAATCAATGTTTGTTTTCGATCGCTTATTGATTGTGCTTGCTATTTTCCAAGTAACTATAAGAATTTCATCGAATTGATTTCTCAATCAAAATTATATTGTAAATGTGACTGACGAATACTAACCACGAACAATCGCATCAAGTGTTGGTTAGTGCGTGTATGATCATCACTAAAAAAATATCACAAGATCGAAATGAACAGATTCTTCGATCTCTCATCGATTGGCTTTTTTACGAGTACCTTCTTCTGTTAGTGGCCATCCATATACTACGTAACGCAATTTTTAGATATTTTTATAACCTCCCCATGTAACAATTGGTAACATTTTCAAAGATCCGTATCCTCCCTCAGAATTTTAAATATTTTGATCACAAAATATTAGCAATGTATCGGATTGTTCGATAATTAATGTCGTTTTTTTGTATGTTTTTCCAAGTGAATTTATTTATATTAACAACACACATTAATCAATGATATAGTGACCATTTTGTTGGATGATCTTTTGCCATCTTTCGGTAAGTTGAAAAATTCCACGTTCGAAGAAATCTTGGTTTTTTGAAGCGAAGAACTGGTCCAACTCATTTTTAACAGCCTGATCGGAATCGAAAGTTTTACCATTCAAATTATTTTGAAGGGAGCGAAACAAATGATAGTCTGATGGTACCAAGTCCGGGCTATAGGGTGGATGTGGCATCAGTTCCCAATTGAGCTCCATTAATTTTTGACGGGTTATCAAAGAGGTGTGGGGTGTGGCGTTATCATGATGAACCCTCACGCCTTTGCGATTGGCCAGTTCATGGCGTTTTTTCTTGATTTCTTCGTTCAATTTGGATAGTTGACGACAGTAGACTTCCGAATCAATAGTTCGGTTTCTTGGAAGCAGCTCAAAGTAGACTATACCCTTGTAATCCCACCACGTAGAAAGCATAATCTTCTTTTGAATATAGGCTTTGTATGTCGATTGTGGGGGCTCATCTTGCTTGGTCCATGATCGTTTTCGGACTACGTTATTGTAAACAATCCATTTTTCATCAACCGTTATGATTCTCTTTAGAAATCGGTAGTTTTGGTGACGATTCAGCAAAGAGTCGCATACGTTAATGCGTTTTGTGAGGTGGATTTCTTTTAATTCGTGAGGAACCCAAACATCCAGTTTAATTACGTAACCAAGCTGTTGTAAGTGCAAGTAAACGGTTGAATTCGACATGTCAAGCTTCTCCGCTATCTCTCGAGTTGTCATACGCCGGTTAGTTTCGATTAACGCCTTTATTTTGTCATCATCAGTAGTGGTTGGACGATCAGTACGGCCAGAACGAAAGCAAGCAAACCAACGCTGACACTGGCGTTCAGTAAGGCACTCCTCACCATAAAGTTCACACACTTTCTTTCGAGCTTGCGCTGCATTTTTGCCCTTTCGGAAGTAAAACAATAAAATATGCCGATAATGCTCACTTAAATTGTCCATTTTCAAGTTTATTTTTAACCAACTTGTCCACTAACGACAATCACTTTTTGACTCAAGGTAGTCTGAAGTCTGATCTTTAAAACAGCATATAATAATATAACACACGCAATCACTACTACATGAAATATGCAGTTCACGCCATCTATAAGAAAATAACGACATTAATTATCGAACAATTCAATAAATACTTTTAACCACAAACACTTATTATTTTCCATTTATTATAAAAAATAAAATATGAAGATGTTACATGACAATTTGCTGGAATCCCCCCTCCCCCCTCTCTTTCCTTCCATCCATCCATGTAACACTTACAATGAGAAGCCACGGTCGGAATCTGAAACGACGAGACCGTAGCCTCTCCTTGTTAGCAACATTTTCAAATACCCGCCCTCGCCCTTGAAGTGTTACGTAATATATGGATGGCCTCTTAACTGCCACGACGAAAAAGTAGTGCTTTACCATTCGTTAGGCTTTTTATTGTAAAGTAATGAACGTTCTTCTCCTTTCGATTGGAATAGCTATCAATGCCGGCTGTCATCCTGACTGATCCTTTTGATATTCAATTTTTGTCTAGGTGGCAAGATATTCATGAATGGATCGACGTCTGACCAACAATCAAGAATTATCTGATTTTATTTTGAAAATTATTGATCGTTGATTCGCGGGACTGCAACACGTTTTCGCGGACAGATTTTGTACCGCATTATGCACTCATTCACTTCATGTTGCAATAAAGTCCAATATGTCATCGAAATACATATATTTGTGATTTATTTTTATCCTAGTTAATTTGTTGTTGAGTAGAATTCTTGCTTCCGGAACCAGGCCGACCTAGAAGAGACTCGATTTCCGATTAAAGGTCTACTGACTGTTGCTTTGCCTGACAATATCCTTTACATGTCATTTTACTAGTACTGGGATTTATTGTTCTTCCAGAATTGCATGCCATTCGGCAGGGCTTTCCAACATATCTTCGGCATTCTGGGCGAAATAAGCCCGTATTTTGTGGAATTTTGCCACTTCCTCAACAAAAGGATCTATGAGAACGTTCGATTTTATCCTCAGACAAATATTGCCGTCAAGCCGTTTCGTCTGACTCGACCCGTAGTGGGAAGCACATTTTAGCGATGGGAAGTCCTTGATATCGTGACTCGTTTGCGAAGGACTTTGAGTGATGTTAGGCAAGGCGACTGGAATGTGCTTTGCCGGAAAGTTTTCAATTGTACGCAAAACGTGAAACCGTGTGTTGGTCGATGATGGTAGTGTAACCGAAGACGAAGAGTCATTGCCAAGTTGCATTCCCCACGTCTTGTTTACGTTTTTTCTGTTTACAAAATAAATCTTCGTGGCGGCGCTTGCAACGCGCCCCAACTGCTGATGCCACACTACACTCAGCGCAATCGCCCGTTTGCAATCGCGTAAAAGGGGAGGCGGGAGAAAACACACTTTTCGGAATTGCGCTGGCTGCACTGCACATTCTGGAGCAACCTTCGCGTGCATGCAGCTGGAGGGCGGGCAGAGGAGAAATTGCGCGTATAGCGAGTTGAAGAGGCGACGTTCCGCAGCCGTCGTTTACTGCACTCCAGCCCGTGTGCATGTATGCATGCAGGCATGCATTCATACCGGCGAAGCCGAGCCGGGGAGGGCAACACACGTTTGGCACTGTTTGCAAAACATCCAGTCCACTTGGGAGGAATCATCCGAACTAGTGGAGAATCTTGGCAATGTACGCTGCGCGGCGTGCCACAAGTTGCCGCTGCCGTTGCAGATACATACGTTCCGTCGTTTTCCCAGAATCAAAGTTCCTCGAATCGTAGCAGAACCTGCCCAACCGCATTCCATGCTGCAGAACGGCCAGTCCGATTGCTCCTGGAAAAATCGAAGTCGACATTACTGCCAATTGATGGTATCTTACTATGTGTGGTGTGCAAGTTGATGTCTTCTCTTTGCATTCCTGCCAGGCTTTCCACTTGCGAAGAAGCTATCGTGCGAACACATTGTTGCTTACTCTGGCCAAATGTTGTATAGGAATGTTATCAAGCCGTAACGGTACCAGCGCCGACATCATCAATACGTCCGAAACACCTCAAGTGGGGTAATGTGTGGTGGTTTACGACTGATGACGCTTGCGAATGCATTACCTCGGAATAATAGTTTTGGCATCGACAACGAATCAAGCGCCGGGAATTTAAAGCGGAAATTGATTGAAACGTAGAACTATGAGGTTACAGTCACCCAAGATCAAATGTTTCCTTGGAATTAAGGAAAATCTGTCCTCAAACAATTGCTTCCTCAAAGACAGACCTTGATTCAATAATAGAATCTTAAGAATGTTTACAATAGCGACTAACAAACGTGCCCTTAGAGCTTGCGATGTTTTAAATCGTTTTAGCTGTAAACCAATTTCTCGCACTCACATCCATAATAAATTTCTTGCGCTCCTTTGATTGAATACTGCCTTGCCTATTTTGCCGAGAGTTGCATACCCCACACTATAGGAGGGAGTGAAGGGTTAAAAAAAGATGCTACGATGTCGTTGACTCTGCATAATTCGCTGCTTGCGGGCAAAATGTTCATGGCGGCATGAAGTGGAACATAGTTTACAAATGCGCACGATATTTCCCATAATGATTTTTCTACAACTCTCGCCGCGGAGTATGTTTTGCCGGAGTGCGGGGCGTGCATTTCATTCAGGTATTATTGAAGAGGAGGTTGAAGCGCGACAGCCGCAGCCATAGCCGAGTATGTGCTCTTGGACTTGGGAGCAGCATTTCTAAGCCTGCGGAATCGTCGAACATCCGCGAGGACGAGGACAGTATATGGGATTGTTTGTAGCAATGAGGATTGAAACAGAAACACAAACCCCCCTGTGTTGAATATCTACATATGTTTTTCGCTTTTAATCTTTAATCGCGACCGACACTAGTTTGAAACGTGGAGGGATGAAGAGATTGGAAGGCAGGCAGGCGACACCAGGATGCATGCTAGCGAACCGCAAGGCTTACAGTTCGTGGAAGAAGGCGAGGATTGAAATGTTGGCAAGCAAACATGGTGGTGGCAAGGAGTGTATTCACCCCACGAAGAGTGCATGCAGTTTGAAGTGATGTCGATGGATTGTAACTCGGATCGATTGAACCGGGCAAGAGTCGCGATAGTGAGAATGATGGAGCCCGTTCAAACATTGACAATCGACATTTCGACGAAATACACTCGACGCGAAGGTCCATTCGGTTTGTTGCATCAACGGTCGCATGACACCAGGGTGGATTATAGTGGCAATTTTCTCATATGCGGTGCGCCTGGGCAACAGCTTGGAGCAGTTGATTGTATTGAAGCATCCTACTTCCTGATTCGCAATGGTGGCGACGCGGTGGTCGTGATTCTTCTAACTTTTGCGGAACTATGAATGAACTTAGAGAATGCCAATGAACATCGACATCGTAGGGAAGTTGTCGCGTGGTTGATATCCAAGTGCAAAGATGCAGGGAACGTACGTTTCACAGAACTGGTGCGACCTGTATTTCTATCAAATACCAAAACAATCGGTATAGAATTGTTGAGGTCCCATGTTTTGTAGGGAGTGCATGCTCCTGCGGCACATGAGCAACACATGTGATTGTTACTGATGCAAGCGAGCCGCCCGCCTGGCTTCCACGCTCATGCACCACAGCTCAGTGCAACGAACTTGTATTCATATTTCCTCGACACCCAACCTATCCTATTAATCGTCCAGCGAACTTAGTGGAAATTTTTATGAATGAAAAGCGTTTTCAATTCGCCGAGTGCCGTGCCGGATGGATGGATGATGCTGGCTGGCTGGATGGATTGTGTGCATGGATGGAGTGTCTCCACTGCAGAAGCGCGGGGTGTACGCGAGCGCATGTTGGCGAGGCAACATAGTGTATACTACACTACACTACACTGGCATGGAATGTTTGTACGTTTAGGAGTCGTGGCGAGCTCCACACCCAGTTTGTTGTCCGCCAGCGGGGGCATCTTATTTTGTTAATTCATTATTACTACAATTCATTCGTTCGCCCTACGTTGTACGATCGCAATCATGATCGATCTTATTTTGTCGTGCCATTGCTTAGACATGACTTCCAAAAGGTCTTTCAACGATTTGTCATGCGAATGGAATGCCCGCTATGGAATGTGCATGCTCCGGCCTGGGTCTGACTTGAGGTTCGACTTGGAGACGCTGGGTTGCAAACGGCTTGGAAGCAATAGTGCTAGCTGAAAATATCAATACATTTCAAAGTGTTCTGAATGAACGGATCAATATGGTTGATTTAGCTGTCTTATGTGGGTGATATCAAGTATCACACATATGTATATTGATTCCTAACCCTTGGCTGAAAAATCCAAATTCAACAGAGAAAAAGAAATTTTTATGAAAAATGAGCTGGTCAAGTAATTTAGGTAGGTACTCATCGATTTATTTTTGCGTATAACAACTTTATTGCTCACAAATCTTATCGGTCGAGCATTTCTGCCTTATTCTTTCGCTCAAGCATCTATCCGCCGAGCCCCTTTCTCTTGCAACCCGTACCTTATTTTGATGAGCAAGCCATTTTTAAGCCCCCCGCCTCCCTACACAATTGAAACGACCGCATCGACACGACTGGCGATATTTGAATAGGTAGCTTTTTTTTTTACAGAAATACAACGATTAATATTTTTAGGTTCTCGCTTTGCATGAACTGTGCCACATAAGATGGCTCAAGGATATTTGTATAAATAATAATCAGTGGCGCAACATCACAAATTGGGCTGTAATGTAATGTAATATTAATAATAATGTTAGGAGCTACCTCGTTTACCTAAACGCGACAGAACACTAGGTGGTGAAGTGGTAAGCAACACGCTCGTCCATAATTCTTGCTCTGATTTGACTCAGATAGTCATTTTCATCGGAATGAACTAATAGTCCGGTACGATTATTCCCATTTCCGATAACCACTTGCCGCCAAGCAGACTCGAACCTGGTACTCGGTGAATTAGAAGCAAGTATTCTTACCACTAACGCCACCAAGCCAAATGAATCTCATTATAAAATCCCCAAACAGAGAATGAAACATTTTTAATTTGAATAGGACAAAGTCTCATTGAATTGACATCCAAGCCGACAATATTTCTTGGAATAAAATTACTCTAATAAATGAATGGGAAATACTTAAATTTGGGATGCGTTCGGTATACCTTGTGAAATAGTTTATTATCAAATATAAGGAAGTAATCACGCAACGGCGCAAGTGTTAGAAGTTTGCTTTAGCTAAACCGAGCAAAAACTATTGATATTCATTCGCTTTCAGACAAAGCATTGGAAATGGGCACTTTTCTTGATTATGGGACGAATAAACTTCTGAGAAAATTTTCCGTTCTAATGTTTGCGGTTTTATATTCGAAGAAAGCTTTTCATCTAAGATCAAAATTGGTATGTCTCCGATCAAGACTTCTGTTCTTTGTTAGCTCATTTCACATTAAGGGTTGCAATAATTCGTGCAGTCAGTGTATGCCGTTCAACGTGATCATTGACATCAGTCCGCTTATTCGGAACTCATGACTTGAATGTGAATGTTTATTAACTGGCATCTGAAACTGCTCAATGAACCAGACTCGAAGTTATGCGATCCATTCAATAACTGGTTGTTATTTGTACTCTTTTTGGCGTCGTTGTTGTATCTTTCGCGGTCGCTGCTTCTATTGGTGGCGGAGGCTTCGGATTTAGATTCGGGGCTAAAGCAATCAATGTGTCGGGGTCAAGATAAAGGCTGACGCTAACGTTAACGCTAGCTGATGTCGCGCTGCTGCTTGCTTGGTCAAAGAGATAAAGCCCCGCTCGCTGACGAGGTTATTGATGAGAGGCCTCCATTAATATATAGTATATGGTTGCTGCCGCTCCACACACTTGTGCCCTGCCTGCAGAAGTGGTAAAAATGAAGCAAAAGAGAATAAGCTGCGTTGATAAGTAGGCTAAAACGTATATTTTTTTAAAAAATCTCTCTTGTGTACGTATTTGTAGTCCGGTCGGGCCTGATGAGTGTCCAATTCCGTCTGTGGCTAATCTACCATTTTTCATTACTACATTGTTCTACATATTTTCCGCCGTATATATTTGTTATAGCCGAAAGCGTCAAACATGGAAAGAAAAGACGATGAAGTCGACATGACTGGAACAAGATAGCGTCGGAAAGATTGTAATGAAGTGCCGCATAGCGTAGAAATCATGAATGGAGGAGGCACATTGAGGCGCGATTCCAATTCATTTATCGGGCAATGGATTGTTTCGAGCTGAAGTGGATTGTCGAAGCAGCTTTAAAACGGGGTATATCAAACATGACGTAGCTGCACGGTTGTCTTCAAAAATTTTCAGCGCCGATGAATGCAACACTATTCACACCGAATAATATATCGAAGAGGGTGAGGTTCCTTCCTTTAGGACTCTGTTCAAGAAACGTTAGGAACTGAGCCATAAGCCGAATACGAATAATTCGATCCGGCATTCTCTAGGCGTCCCAGGTTGCATCCTGTTAACAGTGAAAGACGTGCTCCCCTGCAGCAATGTAGGTTAGTTGTGTTTGTAAATATATTCGAGCGATCGAAATTCTCGAATTTGTGAAAACCATTTGACATTTCGATCGGCCCACATCCCGCCTGCGCCCAACTACTCGCCAACTGTTAATAATGCATGCAACTATTCCGTTTTCACTTTACCACTTTTTCCATCTGCATGCCATTGAATGGTTGATTATAAGATGAAAGTATCTTGTGTGGCGAGTTCATCTTGAAAAGCTGTTTTCTATGTAGATTTCATGTGAAGATGAACTGTTGCGTGGTGTGTACAAATTCGTTCGTTCGTTCATTCATTTATTCGGTTGTTCACTCATTCATGAATTCTTCTGGGAAAATTGTATTACGGTTTCCATTTGCTGCTGACCATTTTTTGTCGTATTTCTTGAAATTGGCCACCACCACCACCACCACCTCTCCTGGCTTTCCTCCCTTGAATTGGACCTCCCAGTAATGCTCCACAGTCATCAAAATGTTGTAGAATGTAAGATTGACTTGGTTGATGTGTACTAAACGGAATCGTGAGTATTTCCGCAATCGGAAACCAGTAATCTGAAAATGGACGGAAGAAATCGTTGATGAATAATCGGAAAAATATTGGCATTTGGACAATTCGTGGAAAGTAAATGTCTGCGTTCGCGTAATTCATTTCTCCAGTTCGGGAGTGATTAATAATTACCTTGAGTTTTGAAGTTTTCTTGAAAATATTGGATTATTCACCTGGTATTGACCTTCGGAAGCATGAGTAATAGGGGAATAGGTTTTAGTCATCGTAGTTCCTCATGGCTTCAGCAGCTTCTGAGTCACCAAATGAATAAACGTTGACTTCGGACATATTTATTGATGCCACATGAACTAGGCAACATAAGTGATGGGAGTTACGAGTAATGTTTGATGAAAAAACTACTTCGTTTAATGCAGAATTTCGTCAATCTACGCAATTAGGCCCTAAAACTGTGGATATCTTCAGCTATATCTCTATATTCTGTGAAACACGCAAAAATTCGATGACTCATATTCCACAATTCAATTTAATAATCCGTCATCGCGATTCGCAGAGCGAAGCGAGCAGCGGGCGGAGCCTTCTAGTAAATCCATACATTTCTTTTAGAACTGTTTACTTTTGAAAAAGTTTAATCATATGAAGTAACGAGAACCTTGCACTTGCTGCACTTTTCAAGAGTTTTATAGCGTAAAACCGTTTTGAAGCAAGAATTAAATAATACACATACACTAGAAGTATGCGCGCTGCTCGTTTCGCTCCCTACCCCACGAGGATGACGAACTATGAACTAATGTGAAATGGATTTTTGAAATACAAAAAAGGAAAAGATTAATGAATGATAAATTGCTTAATATAACAGAATTTATATTTATTTAAATAAAAATACAGGGTTGACTGTTAAATTTAAGTTAAATTAAAAAACCTGATTTCAAATTTCATGGTCCGTACGATTGTATGGAAACCTTAGCATTTCCGTTTCAATTTTGCTGTTTTCGAAATCAAGTTGAATTCTTTCTGAATCAAATTAGTTTTCTCGAATCATCGTAGGCTCCTTAAAGGTCAAGACAAAAGAGAAGCAATAGTGAATAAAGACATAAGATACGATTCCGACAAATCGTGGTCGCAAGGTAACTTTGTTTATAGCTATGTCGATGAAGGAAGTGCTTCACACGAAAATTTTAGTGCAGGTCATCTACAACACGTATAAATTTTTCTAGTTTCAAGCGGGAGCACTCTTGGTAATAATATAATCTTTAAATCCACAAGAATTGTGAATGGAATGAAATTCTGCAACGAGATGGTCCAATACATGCTGATGCTCAATTGCTTAGAAAATGTTGTTTTTTCCTTCTAAAATGAAAGCGTCTGTCGAACAAACACTAGGGGATGCATCACGTGAATACCCTCTTGTAGATTTAATTGTTGCGGATACTGGCGCTGTAATAACCTCGGATTGCACAAACTATGTGATAGAGATGATGATGATGATGTCCTCTATTGCCGCATCTAGGCACATTAACTGCTTATATTAATTTTTCTTTACTTATTTCTTGTACGTTTAATGTTTTTATAAAAAAACAGAAATTTTTCAATCAAATATGTTAGCTGATTCGATTCTGAAATTTCCTAATTTGATTTGAAAGAATATTAATTTCATTCGGAAAAGTACTAATTTCATTTGGAAGACCTTCAAATCGGTTTGAAAAATTGAAGGGAAAGTACTATGCTATATGTTGCAGCCATTTCTAAATATTTAGACTCGCGGCACCACACCACACACTCACATCAGGTGCCACCACTCTTTAGTTTATTGAAAATAAGCTTTGAAAATATTTTGTAAGGGTTTCGACGCCACCGCCTTGTGTTTTGTACTCTGGCGGTTCGTTTTTTATTATTTGGAGTGCTATTAGCAGTCTACTTGATTTCACTCCAGTCCAAAATAAATACGTATGTCATTTTTCCGTTTCTTGAGCAAAAAAATTCTGGAAATAGAGAAGATTTATGAATTTTCAAGCATCAAGTCTTCAGCTTGTAAATCGGTCCTCGTCTGGATTGTGTTTTTCTGATGGGGAGAAATGGAGTTTTTGTCGTCCCCCGGACCTCAAATATATTAGTAGCTGGGCGATAAATTTCTTGAGATCTATCCTACTATCCTATGCTAGTGAATTAAAATTTGAACGAATCGTTGGAAAAATTGCAAGAAATTAGAATAAGACCCATAAAATTCATCTGGACGTTTAAGCAAGCCAAAAACACTTTACAATCATTTCGCGAAAAAAGTAAAATATGAATGTGATAAACTAAAATTAACATTCCAAATCAGAGCGATTACAGCCTGAATATTCTAAGATCCACCGCAAATCGGACCATACCCAAACAAATATTCCCCGTAGTATCAATCGGAAAAAATTGATTCATAATTGCGCAGTGCATTGAGATTCGCTATGGTCGATGTTTTCCATTCACGTCTGTCGTGCTCTGCCGCGAAAGAGAGTGGGAACGGAAGGCCATTTGACCTTTTTGCAATGCAAATAATTTGCATTGTAAACATTTTCGCTACGGCGCTTATCAACACGCTTTAAAAATTCCGTGAAATTTTCGCGTCGAGTGCATTTGGCGGGCGAGTTTAGTTAGTCGAAACACGGAGGGTAGTGGCTGGTCATTTTGCTGGCGTCCAAATATCAAAATTGGCGTCTGCTGAAGCCACTGCTTGCGGCGTACGTTACCTTGCAAGAGTGCTAAAATGCTTGTTTGGCGGGCGGCTTTTTGCGAGCTCTTTCCGCATTTCGCTGAAAGCTGATACGGTCAAGTCATTGTACTTTGATCCACGAGTATCTTCGCCGTGGAATTGTTGTTTTGCTCATCGAAAGATTTCATTGAAACGCTAACATTCCTTATTGGTGGCTTTGAAGCGAAACGCTGATTTGCTGGCGTCGTGGTTTTGCCAAAACTTGGCGACAGTTGCGTTTTTTGGATATGCGTTCATGTGTGTTGCGAAAAGCGAACTTGTTTTTTTTGTATAGACGGACTGTTAATCTTGCTTTACTCGAATCGGTAGTAGAATGTAGAATGAGGTGGTTGGTGGGGGTGTGTGCAACTTTGAACTAATAAATAAAAAAATAGAGATAGTATTTGATCAGAGTTGTTTATAGCGTTTTCAGCGAATGTAATCAATAATGCCAGTGTGTTTAGACGTGTGACCAGTGATCTGGTCACTGGCGACACTGAACTCGCTATCTCTGCGCATTACCAACTAATTAGAATTTCCGAACCTTGCCCCTTCACAAGCTTTGCTTCGAATTGAAGAATTGTAGAAGCGCCGACTATCCTCCATGCAACTTGATGTGCGGATTCATAAGAAACGTGATTCGAATTGTCCGTTGGAGCTTATCAGCCAGACATGCTAAGAGATCTTCCTTCGCCAAATGTCTCTTTCGCCGGAGATCCGAAAATTGGTTCCTCCAATTCGTTGATAGTTTAGGAGCTACCTACTGTACAATGCTTCAGCAAATTATCGATTGTATCTTTTCTCATAGCTAAATACAGGCGACAGATCATTCTCTAAAGTCCTCAAAAGCAATGGATTCGAAAATTGTTGAATTTCAGCTGATGCTGAAGTTAGTTTCGTGCTAACTGCAAAAATACCTGACTGCTTTTGCACCGTCAGAACTTTTTATGCCCTGTTATTTGAGCAGAGTAAAGATTGTATTTTTGTTTGACGCTTGTACAATGTATTGTACGCATCTGCATGAGAAGGGACATAACAGGTGGTTGTCGCACAAGGACTGATCCTACACATGTAAAATGCTTGCCAATGTGCAAAATCGCTCAGAAGTTGTTTGGATGTAAATTTATGGCAACTTTAAATCACGAAGGCGCTTTTGAAATCACCCGTTTGGGTGTGGTTGCATAAATAATGTGTCTCGACATTTCTATTAGTTACTCTGCGTCGAAGCTCTGCCATGGAAGAATTCAAGGACATATTACTGACCCATTTCGCTGCCAATGGAGCTCCCCATCACTTTGTACGAAGTGGTACATGAATTTATTCAAAAGATATTTTAGTCGTTTAGTAGCTACCCCAGTTTCTTCGTCCTGTTCTACTGTGAACAGGGACGTCAATTATTATACATAAATTGTACGATACAAAAGTTGAACTTCGGGCGGCACTTGATTATCCCTCGGTTTGGTTACTAGAAAATGTCCAAGCGCAGGATGAGCGGTGAAGTTTCCGATATAATTTCTACCCCAATTACATAATGAACTATAAACTCCACATCTTTTTCGGGCCATCGTTCCTGTTGTAGATCCTTTTTTTTTTGAATTTTGACAAGTGGCTTCACGGTGTGTATTCTGGCGCAGACGAAGTAGTCGTTGTTCGTTGATTTCTGCTATATAAATTCTCCCTTGGACCGTTGTGCTCATGTCTACATGCCAGGGAACTTTCTCTTCTGAGAGGCGGATGCTGGAATCGCACATATTCGCAGACATGTTGTTAATTTCCATTGGAACGTTAAGCTGAGTCGCAGCCGGGAGTGAAAAGGACATATTTGGTTTATTTTGGATAAAGATTTGCCGACGTTCTCAAGGAAGAGGAGCGATGAGCGCGCGAGCGCGTCGCATGCATGCCGACCGAGGCGTACAGTGTCCCAGTACGAGAATGGTACAGAGACAAGCTTGGTCTATACCCAATTGCTCAGTGCTTGATGTCCTGCTTAAGGACGTTGCTGTTCGTAGTATCATTCGGAGCGTGTACAGTCGTAGAAAATGACTGCTAGAGGTATTTCCACGGCGATGCGGTGTTTGGATGAGGGAATGGTACGGGGTCCCCGAAAGACGTCCAACCTGTAGGACCACGGTGTATGGTAACGGGCCATTAGATTTTCAGTCGCACCTTGGCACCACGCTCGGGAGAGCTCGTGAAATGTCTTGGAATCGGGAGAAGACATCTTACAGAGGGAGCAACTAGGGATGATTATGGGGTTTATTACTGAGTGACGACTGCTTTGAATATGGTTTGCTGCCAAGACAGCAGCGCCAACTAATAGTTGGAAGAACTGGAGGGACAGCGGAGATTGCGGGCGACGCACGCCCTTTTCCACGTCGCTACATGTGTGTATTTCGCGTTAGAATAATGTAATTTTAAGGAATACAACGCTTTCTGCCGATTTCAGTATGCTCTGCTCTTTCCGCGTTTCGTCCTTGCGTCGCTCACGACACTGAACAGGCCGTTTTCGTCGCCGTAGCTAGACATCAGAATATGTTTTGTAAAAATTGTCACATGAATTTGAAATTGGTTTATGTAAGAATCGAAGGACTGTAAAAGCTACTATGCCTGCCCCCTCTTCGTTTCGATATCTGTGCTCGTGTTCTTGTTAGGTTGGGGATGGTGGAAATGTTTACTTTATGTTTTTGTGAGTTGAAACTTTTGAGCTACGAAGCTGGCAAAATGATGCTACGTTAAGATGCGAGCAGTAGATTGTTTTTGGGTACAATCAAGTTGTAACATACAATTGACCAACCAACATTCACAACATTCTTCTTGCGGTCTCTCAATCCCAATCCGTGGTGCTCAGCTCGAATGCTTGGCGTGAAGCTTTTCAAAATGTATCCAATTGATTCTTTTAAAAGTCGAAGATGCTACATAATAGTTTAGCAATGATGAACACATCCGTTATTGGAGAGTAGTGCGGGTAGGAAGGAGGTCGGCAAGGGGGCGTATAAGAGCGCTTTGGGACGGTATAAGTAGTATAAGAGACTCGCATATTATCATGACCGCGCCAGGATTGTGCGCTGGATTTTTCTTATTTCGTCCTTTAGATACATCCCGATCAGTGTGTACAGTCGGGAATGAGGATGGAAGAGTAAATGTAGGGAATCGCCGTACGCTCGCTGGCCTGGTTGTATGTTTGATATGGCAGTGAGTGTATTATATGGTGGTTGAGGGCGGTGGTCGCGCCGCATAAAATATCACACATATCCTTTTCGGTTTTGGTACGGTGCGGCGCGTTCGCAACTAAATGATGGCAAATGTGATGTGATATCTCGAATGCTGGAGTCATAATTTTATAATACGACGTGACGAGCTTGCTATTGGAGTGCTGCGAATAAAATAAGTGAAAAAGATAGCCTGGAAGGTGAGTGCCGAGCGTGGCAGTAGGAATTTGCAGATAATTTGTGTTTTTTAGTTGAGTTTCGTTGCCGCGATTCTGCATGATTGAATTCGCTGTGAAAGACTACAGTGAAGATTGGGTTGTGCTCGCGCGACTGGATTTGAAAGAATCCAAACGGCCCAAGGATAAGCAACAGCCCTTCTAGTAGTTTAAAGTGTCAGAATTTTCGAAAGGACTGCGACTAGCAGCACACGTAGCAGCGTCCACGCGTGTTCGTGGAAAATGGCATGAACTCCTCGGACCCAGTGCAGATCTAATTATTTTACTATATGTTTCGGTGTCGTGGTTTTTGACATCTACCTTGACTAATCACTTGTTCTTATACTATATATTCTAATCTATATTGGCGATATGAATATGTGGAAGCCGAACCATATTCTTCCCGGCGAAGAGTAACTGAAACATTCGGTAGAGTTGTAGTGGTTCCCGTCGTACGTCTTCGGCCTTAGCTGTTATTGTTGTAGTCGTCGCCCATTAAAAATTCCCTTGGTATCTTCACCATTAAGGGTGTGTCAAATTTTCCGTAAATATATTCACGGATTCATGCGTCGAAACGATCAACTCCATGCAGATTTCATTTAAAACTAGAAATGTAAGCCGAAAATCCTATTGGGATCTAAACTGATGTAATTATTTTTGTGTTGTTGTTTTAGTGTCTTCCGTTCGACTACAGTTAGCGGATCAGATTGTAAGTATTATACAACAAGTGCGGGAGCATGCATCACCTGATCTCGAATATTACCTGTACGACCGCCTGTTGCAAATTCTGCTCAAGTACTTCCAGGACGATGATTATATGGTATGTATTCTTCAATGATTTTACAAGGCGAAAGTAATTTTGATAATCGCGTTTAATCGTGTGGTGTTTGATTCACTAGTGGCATATCTCGCAAATCCCTTCCGCCATCGATTGAGTAAAATCATCCTTAGATTTTTTAATAAATCAAGCTCGGCTGGATGAAATGCTCTCTGGTGGCATTCTGTGGATGGGTGTTCAATGTTTTCTCTGGTGCTGTAAAACACCTGTAGCTATCCATGTAAGGACTTTTACTGTACACCACGCCATGGCTGTATTGCGCCAAGGGGTGTTGCTGATTGTTTGTGCAACACAGACGCAATGTTTGTGTGTTGATATATTTTCAAATGAAATTAGTGCTAGCGTAGGAGTTGAATTCGAGCTAACCTTAGATTATCACATGCAGCTTGTGCAGCACCGCACCTTTTACTGATGCAAATCAATGACAGTGACGAAATAAATCGCATTAAATTCGTTGTATTCGGATCGTTTCAAACGAATCCAGAACAGCCTTTCATCGTACAAATTTTTCATTGACTTTAATTTCATGTAATGTAATTGAAGCACTAAAATTCACACCACAAAGATTTAACCACTTCCCTCTATCAACACGTTCAAAAATTGCCAATGCGCCTAGGACGAGAAACTAATGTTTCAATTATTGATTCGTTACACATGAATTACGCAGATATTATCTCAATAAGCTGCCAAGAATCCATCCATAAAGGTTTATCACGATGATTCTGTCTGTAAACAGAGTGAGGATGGTATTCAGTGCCACTTGTTGAGCATATTTCAAAAATCGCCTCTTAGATGTTTGGGCGAATACAGTTCGTTGCCCATTGGATCTTCCCTTCAGCGTCTGAATGGGTTCCTATCGCTATGGCATCCATTGCTTATTTATGAAATGAGGTAATAAAGCTCCGTAATTTCTAAGGTAGTGTAGTGTAGTGAGGAAATATATAATGTGCTAGCAAAATTGAATGCCCTACATTTTCTTTAACAGCTTATATGAACTATCCAGTCGATGATTGAACCAACAGGTCGATTTTAATAAATTTCAGGTCAAAACGGAAGCTTCGTCGGCTCTCAATCTACTGTTGGATGAGGGTGCAATAGATAAGAAGGTTCTGATTGAAAGAGCCTGCCCCACAATTCTCAGCTGCACGAAGCATTATGAGGATGAAAGCGAAGAAAGTCGAACTGCAACGGCAGTTGCTGTAAGTATCAAAGTCATGTCCTGTTTCTTCAATTGCTGCATTATTTTTTTTTAAAAAAAAAGGTATACATATATATTTACAAGTGGTGCTGGACAGGCAAATCAATTGGGAAGTGCATCGGCATCAAACTTGGTTGTTTTAGTCTCATATTTTTCAATTCTATCACAGCCAGCTTTGATGAGCAATGCACTATCTACAAATCATCGAAAATCATATAAATTTATTATAAAACTTTTGAATTATATTCAATGATAAATAAAACATCGAAAAGATCCTTTCTACAAAGCTCACAATTTGGTTGTGATGTGTTTGATAATTTATTTTCATATCACAGCCATTTTGATGAGCTTTGCAGTGAAGAAGTGCCATCGAATTGAGTATATATTAAACATTATATGTATGTAGATTGAATCGAAAGAAAAATAATTTACATCCAATATATTTTCTCTGACCATTTCGTTAATTTGGTCGTGACGTGTGTGATTTTTAATATTCATATCACAGCCATTTTGACGAGTTTGGTTTGTTCAGAAATTGTTCGCCATTGATAGAAAATTAAAAGTTATGATTTCGCACGAGTTGCATTTTAAAAATAATTGGGAATGTTTAAAGTCTATTGTATCGCCTCTCAAAGTGGCTGTGAAATGTTCCGTAATGCAATCATATCACAGCCAGCTTTGAGGAGCGACACAATTATTCGAAAGTCCCCAAGACGGAGGTATGGTTTGTAAATGCTTAATCAATGTAAATTTGGTGTGAAAATGTGTGCTGTATGCTTTTTGTAGACTGTCTTATCCTATCGGTGCAACGTTGCATTTATAACCTGAAATGTTTCGAGATATTTTGGAGTTCGTTGTTCTCCTGTCCAGATGATCAAATCGAATAAATGAGCATAGATTCAATGGAACTGGAAATAATGCAGAATTTTTAAATTTTTTGTCGTCACTAAATCGGGGCGTCGTAGTTTACTGAGCGGAAGAGCTCTCGCAAGAAATGCCACTATCAAAACCGTCTACGTGCTAATATTTTGAGTCATCAAGAAAATATTTTCAAACAACTCGAGGTTGCAAGAGTCGAAGCAATTGTTCGATTGCTAGCAGAGATTATTTGGCACTTACTCTGCACCATCAACCCGCGAAAACTTCATCATGTGTAGCTCGAGCCGAACTCGGTGGAATCGTGGGAAAATTTAAACGGAATACGAATATTCTTATGCAAACGGAAAAGCCACAGAGATGGAAAGAGCAAAAAAATAGCACAACAAATAGTAAAAAGTCAAGGCCCCCACGGTCTCTGCGCAATTTTCGTGGATGGATCATCAATCAATTGATGAATTCCATAGAAACGCTCACATATATCTAATCGCGAGATTTCTGGTCTCCTCAGAACACATATGGCGATCAATCCACGCCGATTGATTATGATTCGAAAGATTTAAACAACTTTAATGCTACGGCGATTGAAAAGCTATCGACTACGGTACATTTTCGATCGTCATCGCAACAACACAACGAGGCCTTGCTGCTGTTGTAGCCGCGAGAAGAAGTGGCAAAGATTTGGTGTAACCACCTTGGCAAATGTTTGGAATTTTATCGGATTGCCTTTCCGCCGATATTTCGTTAGAATAACGACCACAGAATAAAATAAAAGCCCGAAACGTTATCATTAATTTTTCTCGTTGTTGTTGTAGTTGTAAAAGTTGTAGTCCGACAACGGGGCATGCGCTGCACGTGCGTAACATTAAGCCAGGTTGAAAACTTATGCTGTGAGAACTTGCAGAGGAAAAAGATTCGAGCCGACTTCAAATGGGTTTAATGTTAACCTGGAGTACACTTGAGAAATATCCCAATTGCTCTGCCTTTTAATCAGGTTGATGTGTGGAATGTTCGGCTCGATCCGAAGGTTTGAAGAACTCTTAGCAACTGTGGCGCGGCAGTAAAATATGCTTTCTGGCTGTGGTTGCGAGTGGTGAGGATTATCGTCCCGTAGGCTGAATGTTTGCTTATAGCGATGCTCGGCGCCGCAGCACCTTTATGCTGCTATGTATTCCTGCAGGTTTAAGTGAACTATTTAATTGGCCAACGTAGCCAAACAAGACCTAGTCATTCTTGCGCTTGGTCATCACTGGCGGCAAGTGATATTTTTCCAGGACAAGCTGAATTGAAACACTGGCGCCTGGGACTCTCAAAGTGGCTGTGAAATGGATATTGGACTCATATCACAGCCAGCTTTGATGAGCTCAGTCGTTGGTTGACGCCATTCCGGAACCACCTGCTCGTAATTTAAATAAAAAGAATTATTTTCAAACCTTTTCGCAGATCAACAATATTCCTAAATCAATGCATAAAAAAGTCTTGAGTTTCTTGTTGGAAAATTTGAAGGTGAAATTTCTCTTCTACTTTCAGTTGATGGGTCGCATAGCGCCGGTGATCGGAGGCGAAGCGCTCGAGGAGCTTTTTTTAGACAATTACCTAGAAATGTGTTCACGTGCTGTGTTGTCAATTCGATATCCTTGCGCGACAATATTCCCGACCGTGTGTCAAGTGTTGGGCACAAAAATCACGGACGAACGACTGGTAATTAGAAGATAATCGTCTTTGGATCACTCACATTTCTTTTATTTCGTTAGCTGGACGTGTTTGTCGTAATGGCCAGTAGCGATGAGCCGAAATTAAGGAAAATCTGTGCCGAAAATTTAGCATTAGTTGCATTGGTATGCTCGCCCGAATGTCGTCGTGATCGTTTAACTAGAATCGTTTTGAAATTGGCCAAAGATTCGTGTAGTCTTGTTGTGAATGCTACGTTTAAGGTATTGGGACAATTTATAGCAACATTTTCAACGCCAAAAGTCACCAGTTTGGCATATACACAAGAAGGCGAATTGTATATGACGAATCCGTTGGATTCCGATTTTAGGTGAGTTTCGATTTGGGCATGTCGAGTAAATTTGATCAGTTTGGCCTTGTCTCCTTGTCCGAAATCGCAATACAAAATTGTTAGTTTTTTTCTTTTTGATGGAAATTATGACTTCCACACTTGCTTCCTGTCTGTCTTAAAATTTGTTGGAAATTAGAGCGTTGCGCTAGTCCACATTTTTATATGGCCAAGTATTGGCCGTTTTCGGTAGTACAACTAAAACGAAAATGTCTAGCAAAAAGGCTTGCAAAATAAAATTAACTAGCTATTGTCTGGAGTTTACCTTGAAAGAAAATATGGAGCTGATTGGATTTTTCAGTTTATTTGGAAAGAACGGTATTCAATATTTCAAAAAATTAAATATATTCATTTAGCAAAAATATCTGCACATAAGGACATACGAGGTCTGTTCAAAAAATATCGCGAATTTCGAATTTCTGCGAGCTACGTGTATCCGATTTTCGATATTTTTATGGCGTTATGTTGCTATTCATGTTTTTCACTTGTGCTGACAAGTTCGACCGTTTTGAATCTTCAGATAATTTTTGACACGTATTTTGCTTGGACGTGTTTTGGGTTGTCTTCGATTTTTGTCTATTCCAAAAAATGTGTCAAAGAATCTGTATCAATTTTTGTGTGAAAAACAAATTTAAGTGCGCGGAAGCATTCCGAATGTTGACAGTAGTATATGGTGAAGCTACCTTGGACAAAAGCAACGTTTCTCGGTGGTACAAAATGTTCTCAGAAGGTCAAGAAGATTTGAACGACGAACAGCGTACCGGACCGGGCCCATTAAAACATAACACGGAGCTTATCTTACTGGCTTTCGCTTGGCACTCCTTGATGTTCGGAAACAATACGTGTTTATTAAACCTTGACTTGAGAAATATAGAATAGAAACAAACCCAATACACTCGTATAATATCAGATCGATGCAACGGTGGGGATTCACTTGCTCCGATATATCGGATATCGGCACCGATATGCCCACATGGTATCGGTTAATGGAAAAGTGCTTCCTACCTAAACTCACCACCATTTTGGGCGCGCGGATATCGATGTCGACGTCGATATATCGGAGCGAGTCGGCGAGTAAAAAAAACATTCCACAGTCTCCCCAAAAATATGTCCAAGCTGCATAATATTTTTGGTTTTTCGTTCAAACTTCAAATTAGAATTGATTTCTATCTCAGACGCAACAATGAATTGAGTGAAGCGATACAAATTGTGACTTGAAAATGGAGGAAATTTGAGTCCTCAAGTCTTAATCCGATTTACTCTAGTACAGATAAAATCAGGGCTTATTATTCATTATCTTCTTATTTTGCAGCAAACATTCCGATCCAAAAATTGTCGCTAGCTATAATGATTACATCAATCGTGCCGATGAAACATCGAATCAATCTCAATCGAGGGAGTCGTCCCTGTCGAAATCACTCTCAGCGCTGAAAGAAGGAGAATGTTTCGAAAAGGTATTTAATCTTTCTTTAAAACTACAAACAGAACGGCGTGCCGTAGTCTTCTTTCATCCCAACATAATGTGAAATGATAGTACTTCTTGAATCCAGCAAATATTACTGTTATGTTTGATAAGAACATGATAATTTCTTGATGACGCACTACTGGAACAAGTTACACACTCATGACATTTATAAAACTTATTAGATTTATTATCATAATTTGACATTTTTGATTAATTAATTTTTATACCCAATTTAATACCAATATTTTATAATTGTATTTATTTTAAAAAACCAATAAATTAAATTGATACCATTTTAATGACCGATCAATTTTAATTTTTTAAGGAGGAGTCAATAAAATACAACAGTGATTCGCTGAGCTGTGAGCAAATTGCCAAAATCATACAAGACAACATTGTGAAGATCAACAAACAAATAAACGTGGACGTACTTATGGAAAAGCGGAAAACCGAGGAGAGCTATCGCACGAAACCGTACAGCGAAATATTTATGGGCGGCGATAGTGGCTGCAATGACGACGCCAATAGAATGGGTTACATGATGTCGCAAATGGAGTCGTCAGACGGTAGCGATCGATTGTACCAGTCTTCGAATTACCATCTAGGGAATGCGGAGGGCGACTCGCTGAACAATTACCTGATGACGGAAGAATTCACGTCCACGAACAGCGATTACATGGCGTGCAATGATCTGTCCAGGTCGGGGACGCCGCCGAGCCCCGTCGACGGGGAGAACAATAGTACAAAAGGCGAGGAGGATGAGACTGTACTGAACAATGTGGCGTCGTCGTCCGACCTGCCCGGTAAGACATTCCGCACGTCCATACCCGTCATCGAGCATTTCTGGCGCAAGAACACGCCGACGGATTTGTCGTCAATAATAAAGAACGCCATTGTCGAATCCAAGAAGCTGCACCAGCAACCACTGCACGAGAAACGCAAACTGATGCTCCCGCCGCCCCCGACGGCGGCGCTAGACCTTCCGACTCCGACTAGCGAAGAGCCCTCGAAATCCTTGGCCTGGGACGACTTGATCTCGAACGATTACAGCAAAAGCAGAAGTACCGATCGTCTGAACGAGTGCCAGGCGGACGTGGCAAATAACTTGGACGCCGAAAGGAATGGCACTGGCGCAGGTCCTGGAACAGGCATCGTGGAGAGTGACGAGGAGGCTTTTAATGAGTACAATTCGCATAAGTTTTGGTATATCACGCCAGACATAGTTCTAGACAAAGAGCTCGTCAACGAAATATACTACGACGCGTATTATTTGGATGACATCAAGAGCACACGCGTCCATTTCGATCCACCGGCTGACTACAATCAGAACATCGTGCCCGTTGAACTTCTGGAAGCGTTTGTGAAAATGGTCCTGAACGAGGATCACGCGGATGTGAATCTGACCTGCGCCTACGACTTTCCGGCCGTCGCGTTCACCTTAGGAAGACAGTAAGTTACTTTTTGCGGAATTAATTACTTGAGTAGACTAGACGAACGATTGGTAGCTGTTCGCAATGCGTAGTCAATAAGCCATCTAGATGCTGTCATATGTGAAATTGGTATAACGGTTATCTTTGTCTCTCTCCACACAGGAACTGGCACATTCTCAAAAAACTGCTCCAATACCTTTGCGACGTGTTGGACTGGAAGGTACGGAAAACAGTGGCATCTTTCATCGATTTGCTGGCCATCGTTCTTGGCAAGGAAATAGCCTCTCGTGATCTGTTGCCCATCTTCATTGGTTTCTTCAAGGACCTGGACCAAGTGAAAATCAAGGCCATTGAAAATTTTGCGAAATTTCTGAAGGTGAGTTGTACACACTTGAAAAGGGTAGGAATGTATAAACTAAATGGTGGTCCGCTCCCAACACACAGTCCATCGACTTCTCGAAGCATGAAGAAATTCTAACGAATATCGGCATATGTTTGCGGGTCGATAGCAAAACCAATTGGCGCATCAAAGAGGATCTAGCTCAACAAATTCTTATCATTATTAAGTGGTACGATTCGATCAACAGACACGACTATTTGCTGTACCTGGCGAGTGTGACGGACATCTTCCTGGAAGATAAGATCAGTTGCGTGCGAGAGATTGGCGCCGAGGCGGTACGTATCGAATTTTGACGCGCCTTTCGTGAATTCTGAAGGGACGAACATTCATGTTTGTATTGCAGATGGCCGAAATCATTCGGATTTGCAGTTCGAAACAACGTGAGGCAATTATTAAGTACTACTTGGTGAAAGAGTTCAGTCTAAGCTACACCTGGCGGAAACGACAGACGTTTGTTAATATATTCTATAAGGTATTGATTTGTACGATATCGATTACGAAATGCATGTTGCATCCTATCTTTGAAATTCGTCTGCACGATTTGTTTGTGAATGTATTGCAACCAAGCATATTTTTGGTTTGGCGAAATGAGTGTTCGTAGGCAAATCGATGTAATAAGTCTTTCTAATTCAACTGGGACACTTTTGAAAGCTATGATTGCGACGCAAATTTTAAAAAATCGATGTGATTTTGTCACGATTGTGGCTGACCCAATACGATAACTGATGTCCGGATTATCGTTTCAGTACATAAAAATCAACGCTGATGCAATGGAATTCGTGCAAATGGTGTTGCAGGACATTCGAAGGCTTTCGTACGATGCAGTACCCAACATACGATTGCTGGTTGCTAAAAGTTTAGCGCACTTAGTGAACAATGACAGTAAGTATTCATGCAAAGTGCGTATTGCGCGAACGTAGGTGAAACTTTCTCTGTCCGCAGCCAATATGCTTACAAGTGGCGATGGTGAGGATGTCGACATAATTAAAATCATCCGTAGACTGCAGGACGACGACGATCGCGATGTCCGAGAGACCGCACATTTAGTAGAAGGCGTCCAAGGAGGGAAACAAGATGGTGCTATGTTGTCGGAGGCAAGCGCCGACACGATGACAATCGCCGACTCATTTAACGACGACGAACACGAAGCGGCCCAAACTAAATTGACGAGCGAGCAGCAGCAGCTGGAGGCGGCAACAGATATTCCCACAGTGCCAGTAAATAATAGTGATGAGACTGCGGAAGCGAACACGGATATCAACCTGACTGCTGCGAGTGTAGACTTAAATGCGTCGCCCGTACAGTAATCGCGTACTAGGTTAGTCGTTAAGGAAGCACGATTGTATATTTCGGCATAAATATAGGAAGAAATGGTGGAACAAACCGTGTGGGCTATGGCGGGATCTTGTCCTGAATGTTTCTCGATGCAGCATGGAAGCAGCTCTACAAAACACCAAAAATTACTTTTTATTTTTTTCTGTACACATGCTTCCAATGGTGCCGTCCAGAAATGTTTGCCGGGACGCGATGTTAGTCATCTGTCAGTTTTAGTAGAACCCTTATTCTCAATAAATATCCTTAAGCGCGACGCATTATACACAACCGCGACAAGTATATTTCAATACAATATGATTCACACAGTTAACCAATAATAATATAAACAAAATCGTCGTTTTTAGTACACGTATGTCCCTAGTTGATTTTTTTTAAATAGAAATATATCGTTGCCTTGAATTTTATATAAAACAAAGAAAGAAAATTGAATGTTGGAAAAATTGAAAATCAATCGGTGAAATGAGAGCCTTTTTTAAGGGAGAATGGCTTGTTGTCGTCGTGACCACCGATAGCGGTCCCCGGAAGCTTTTTTTGAATTGCGAACGGGATGAAATGGACGGGGACATGAATTGCAGCCGACAAGCCGAACATTGAAAGGAGTAACAATAGTAAAGTTTATACAAATGCATATACTGTTAGAGAAATAAAAGTTTGTACATTTGTGATTTTTTAACGTCTTGGTTTCATTTCATCGTTCATTTGATTGTTATTGATATAGTTTATTCGGATATTCGTTGTTTCGGGACGAAATCATCAACGGTGGACTGTTATTTGAATTTCGTCTTAGTAATTATGTGAACAGGGATTATTTATGATGCATGTCCTGAGTAGTTTTCCACACGTTCTAAAAGTATTTGTTCGGAAGCTTTCATACAAAGTTGCCAAATTTAATCGATTCTCGCACATTTCCAAACACGCCAAAAGCTGCTGCATATTTTTAAAGACTCCTTACTTGAATCGGGTCCACAAATGCTCGATCGGAATAATATCTGACGAGTTCAGGTGGATTCACATGTAGCAGTCAGTACTGTGCATGGCACATACTCGAGTTTACATAATACGGCGCCGGATCTACGGACAAACTAGTTTGCATACACTACACACGTGCAACAAACATGTGTCAGGTTTATCCTGAAGAACTGACCGTAATAGTTTCTCATAAATCCACTCCGGCTACAGACAGACAAAATATTCTAGCTGAAACCACCAACGGACATGTCACGCTTTTGACCGTTAAATTTGAAAGACGATGCAGGGAATTAATGTTGTGTCTGCTAGCCACGGTACTAGCTTTCTTTTGGCGGCCAATCGATCTTCACGCAAATGGTTATTCCTTAACCACGTGTCCTGTTTAGATGCTGAGCGTTTTGGTAAGAAGCTACCTGCAGGAACGGGAGGCGGGTATTTTAAGGATACTGTAGATTCTAATGTATAATATTCGCTCTTGCAAAGTTACTCGCTTCCCTGGAAGCATTCTCTGTTCAATCCGTAGTGAAGGGAAAGGCTCCACGCGCCCAAAGACTCCTCTCAGCAGCTACAAGGCTTCCCATATTAAATGGTATTCAAAAGAAGAGAAAGTGGTTCCATTGAAAAACGGTCGTGACGCAGTACCATGGAAAGACGTTGCATATAGTTTTTTTTATTTAATATGTTCCAATTCAATTGCAGCCCGTAAGTGCTAATTACATTGAAGTACGAAACCTAATTTTAGCTCATTGATTTTTATTAATTAATTAACTAAGCAAAGCTGATATTTGAGACCAAATATGGGAATCAAAATATCGGAAAAAGAAAAGTTTCAGAGTAAACGTCCCAGTGCCGGACAACAGGCGATGGTAACATACACGGGGTATGCGAAAAGATGGTTTCTCTTGTTTCAAAAGTGATGCAGCCTCCAAATGTTGCTGTGCAAAATAAAAAAATAATATTATTTAGCTAAAGGAGGCGAAAAACATTTGAATCAACCACAAAGATTAAATATCCTGACTAGGAACGAAATACAGACTACATAAAATCGTATCCATTGCAGAAAAAAGTTTAGCAAGAAAGCAGTCTACATTCTGACTTATCTATTATCACAAAAATGTACACTTTTTACCAGAAACAACATTTTGGTACTACCATGAGCTATAGTTCATATTGCGATATACATATTAGAAGCAAGGATTTCAGCATGACGTTCTTTATGATATTATAACTGCGATAGGAAACCCTTCGTATCAGTTTGAAGTTTATCAGATGACTCATCACGTTTTTTCTAGTTTAAAATCACACTGAATGCGTTTTCAACACAACCACTTGGAAAAGGAGACTTTAATTAATTGTGCTTAAAAACTGTAGCGTACTCTACTTAAATTTAATATCCACAAATAACATATTTGGTGAGACTTTCTAAATAAAAAAGGCTAAATTGAATTATTTCTCTTATTCTTTTATTGATCGAACCAATTTTTAGATTTACGTGAATGTTGGAGCAGCATACTACCTATTTGAAAAGAACTATACTTTCAATGGCCCTGTTAGCTCCCATATTCAATATGCTTTTTATAATATAGCGGCGCATTACATCCTGATCTCAGATCAATTTGACGGCTGGGACGCTCATGGATGTTACCGCAGAAATTAAATATGACATTGGCTAAAACAACATAAATCTGTCTGATACGGAAATAAATACATCCGATGATTCCTGGAGGAAGTAGCTTTTATTTTACGCTCCACTAGCATAATAGCGAAGCCTTGTAGTCACTAATTTTATACAGCGCGAAAGAAACTATTTCTTAGATTAAATTACTTATCCTGTACGTTTGGATAAAATGCATGGACAATTCGATGCTTGAGCTAGACTTAACGCCACCATCCTTGGTTTTCGGTGTCCGGTTCGCGATTGAATGGATTCTGGCTGGCGCCATTCTGCTTTTCCTTCTCTCTCTCCTCTTGTTTAATTTCGTCCTCGTATTTAATAACGTTTTGCTGGTAGTCAATATTCGGTGGCGGATATTCCGGATAATCTGCAAATAGATTTGAATATTAAATGGAGCTTGTAAACACGTCTGCGAAGAAGACTTGTTGTCTTACCGTCGATAGGCTCTTCCTTGATTTTGATGTCCATGTCCCTAAAGTCTGGCTTGCGTTCCTTCCGGTCGCGATCCTTATCACCACGCCTGTCCCGTTTCTTCTCAGATCGGTCCCGTTCCCGTGATCTTGATCTCTTTTTCTTCTTCTCCTTGTCACGCTCACGGTCTTTCTCGCGGCGATCGCGTCTTTCGTGTTCGTCCACCTCTCCTCTTTCACGGCTCCTCCGCTTCCTGCGATCACGCGAACGACTTCGATGCCTGGATCGCTCACGTTCGGCGCGTTCGGGTCTTTCACGACGCTCGCGAGGCGATCTTGAACGTCGCCTAACATCGAATCCTGTCCAACGACATCATAATATTTATTTAGTGGTTTCATGCAGACAACGAATCGTTATACTTACTTTCTCGTTCACGTTCGCGCCTGTCACGGTCTTCACGTTCACGCTCCAGCCGGTAGCGCTCGCGTTCCCGTTCATTGTCCTCACGACCCGAATGCTTGATATTGACATCCGCTCCGCCTCGTCTCGTACCACCAAGTCCACCCCCTAAACGGTTGATTTGGTAAAAACAATCCGCACAATATCGGGACGCACACTTTCAACCAAGCGTTTTTCATGGAACTTACCCAATTTGCGTGGCAACCACCCTTTTACCGTTCGTGCTCTTTCAACGTCCACGAGAACTCGCTTACCATCAATTTTCTTACCATCTGCATGCTTGTATGCAGCTGAAAATTACCGAACACATGTGAAAATTGTGCAAAAGCCTATAGAATAATTGTTTGTAGTCAGTCGTTGAGGGCTGAGGTCATTTGCGCGCGTTACAATCTATAACTAAACAAATTGACTACTACGATCGTACGTAGAATTATTTCATTTGATCGCAACAGCGAAGCGACCCTCAGTAGTGGCGCAAGGATCGCGGCGTTGATTGATAAACGAGGCGCGATAACTATACATCTTTATGTTCAAGTACTTATTGCTAAATCACAGATCGGAAAACTCAATTGGTTAGCTAACGATTAACGTCTTGGAACATTTAACATGCATAATTTTGAAGTGGTTGGCCGCCTTGTCATTGCTGTACAAAAATTGGAACATTTTTCATTGAAGGCGCGTCAGTGTAGTAGTATTGCAGCTCGATTTAGTGATGAGAAGGTCATAACCTTCATTCTAGAAATAATCAAGACAGAAAACTAACAGATTCGGGGAATAATTTTCCCATGATCAGAAGTAAAAGGGACGACATTTATGCACTATAGGATAGAGTGCAATGTCGCAGTTAATCATAGCTGTATTCTCTTCATTCAACCACTACAGGAATGTGTTCTTTCACGCTTAATTTCACAGCAATCGTTCGTTTTTAATACGGAGCGTTGGAATAAAGTCTACTTCGCCACAAAAAAACTGCCTTCCTCGCGGATGTTGCGCGCCTGTGCAAACTAATTTTCTTGGCTTTGTGTTTGCGCCGGCTCACGACATTTCAGACAACACGAGAAGAAGGCGGAGCCGCACTTTCTGATTAAATGCGATAATTCTAATTAACTCGTAACAGAAAATTCGTTTAGTTATATTACGTGAAACTACAAACGTCTTTTGCTATTTAAACTCAAAGAACTAACCAGTACCCTCACTCAGTGATGCCGAGCACGCGTACGGAAAGCGGCACCTGTTCACTGACCACAGCGCTACACACTATTCCAGGACGGCTACGAAATGTCCAGTCACTTTAGTCGAGTGGCGAGGCACCACCACGTTTACCTGTTGTTATGTGGCCTTAGTCGGAAGATAGTCAATCAGGACAATACCTACCCCGTTTAGGATTCCGGGATGGACAACGGTTATATGAAATTTCTCTACTTGGCAACAGGGCTTTGTTCCCCCAGCTTGATATGATTCGAAAAGTCCCGGGATAGGTTTACCTGGTGCGCTCCATACTTACGTATATGCGCGAATATTTTACCTCTCAATTTAATGTTATGATAAATATTTCAAATGTGCTGCTGCTGCATTCAATAAACAATTACTCGAACTTACTGGCTGGCGAAAGCGTGTTGCTTGAAAATCGTTCGTCCCATTTTTTGCGACAAAAAAAACTTTACCTCAATCACCACCAATTTCCAGGAGTTCCGTACAAATGTCAATTTTACCAAATTTACCATTCAACCTTCTGCAAAAGTGTTACACCTACGCGACACGTGTGGTTGTCTGTACCTCGGAATTCCCCTAAATTAACTTACGCTTAGCTTCAAAGTCTAAAGAGCGCACAGCACGCATAACACTTTAAATCAAACCTTGTTGTGTGCGGAAATGTTTTGTTCAATCAACGTAAATTTGTTTTGTTAAACTTAAACCGTTGTATGCATGGCGTTTCTTACCAAACACATACAAACCTATGAATGGATTGCAATCGAGCGCAACAATTTTTTTACTCTAGTGCAAAACAGCTTGAGATATGTTTGGTTAAGGCAACAACAGATGATATGCGGATTTATCAATCTCTGTGGCAACGTACTGTATTGAAAACAGAACAAAACGCGCATTAGTTAAATTTGCTCCCAGCTAGTTGTATAGTTAATGTTTTTGTGTCTCGACAACAAGACCGTTCCAATCCAATGCCAAAGGAATCCACGCAGCCCTGCCCTCAAAACGGGATCACGGGCCTGTTTCGTAAGATTTACGTACATGCGGTGCGTGCGGTACACAACCAGGTACATGCGGTGCGTGCACGTTTCGGACAAACAAAAATAGGATCACGCCGCGGTAACGGTAACGCGATGCAGGACAGGACGAACCTTTGTCTCAAGCCGCGCATTGGTACGGGCGGGCAGCTCGGCGGCCGCGGGGATTTCTTTCCATTGCAATTGGCAAGAGTGCAAACTATCTGATATTTTGCTGGAGTAGAGTTTAACATGGTTCGAATTCTGGCGTACTCACAGTGCATGTCCCGTTCGTGCTCGTACTCGATAAAGGCGTACCCGCGAGGCTTGCCCGTTTCCTTGCTGAGAATCATTACAATCTGAAAGGAAGGCGAGCGTTCAGTTCTTTTGCGTCCCACACATGTTTGACACTTAAAAAACCATTCCACAATCACTTATGGAAGGCTTTTGGGAATACAAGCACAAAGTATCTCCTGTCGCCAGGCTGACGACTCACCTTTTTAATTGCCCCATACACTTCGAATTCCCTCCGCAGCTTCGACTCCGACGAGTCGTAGTTCTGGAATGAAACAGGCAAACTAACCCCAATTTTGCCACTTGCAAAATACCTACCACTCTGGCCACGAAGAGGGTGCGGAACGGATCCTCGGTCGAATTCTTGATTTGCGTTGGGTCCCACATCGCAATTTCGCGCTCCAGTTTGTACGCGACTTGCTCGGCCTTTTCACGCCTCCGCCTTTCCAGGCGCTCCTCGCGCGTTTCAACACGCGTGGGCGGCGGCGTATCCTTGGGGTCCTGCAAAAATTCAAACGTTCAGGTTTGCATCGCATTGCAATTAGGAATTTCGGTTAGTTCACCTCGAATTCGGCAAGGAACGCACCGACTCCCAAATAACCTCGCGACTTTTTCTCATGCGGCAATTTGTCCGGCGGCGGAAGATACGGAATCGGGTCCCGCGGGGCGAACAAAGCCAACAAATTAGGTGGCAAATACTGCGTCATTTTGTTTACAACACTTTTGGATTTTCTACTGTATTACAAGAACGACTTTTATTCACTTTAGTTACAATCCGAGATGTACATTTCACTTTGTCAGCGGACCAGCGTCAAGCAAAAGCTAAGGCCATTTTATAATGTGCCAAAAACACAGTGCTGCCCGATGGCGAAATAGAGACGTCAGATCTAGTACGTTATATTGCTGCGAAAATATTTGCATATTTTCAAAATTATTTGCAAAATATTTATTGAAACTCTGGTGGTTTATGAAGGACCGTGAGAAAATGCATTATGCTGCTTATTTGAATGGTAAATAAAACTTCTCATATTCATTTTCACGCCAGCACTTTCCAGGAACACCCTATCCGAGACACTTTCCATACCGCAAATCGATGGTCCGAGTCGTTGGTAATTGTACTAAAACAGATAATTGTGTAGGAATGGGATGAGTAAATTTGGAAAGTGTTGCTGGCTAGGAAACTGGTATAATATGAACATTTTTAATACGTACAATATGTGCATTTGTAGCGAATCAAATCGTTGCATAGCGATAGGCTGAGCCATTAGACTGGTGAGGGTCCTAGGTGTTTAAATAAATAATTAATAATTCAACCGTTTTTTTAACATCCGACAGTTAATAATTAATATGGGTAGCGTTTGATTACTTTTGGTTTTATTTGGGTCTTTTTAGCGTCTTTTGGTGGTGTTTTAAGATTATTGAAAAAGTCGTGTTGTTGCTTTTTACCAAAATATTTTGTATTTCCTCAAATACGTATTTCGGTTGCTACTTGCAACCTTCTTCTTCTGAACATGAAATAAAACTATAAGCATTCATAAATTGAACCCGAAGGATTCTAAACCTCACGGATTAGATACCGATTTGTGTCATCCTGGAAGAATTATGCACTGAAACCAAAAATGGACAATTAATGAAAATTGATGGAGATTGATTGAGAATTGGTGGTATCTATTGAAAATTTTCACCTCGTAAAGGTAAAAAAAAACATCAGTTATTTAATCCTACCAGTGCTAACCATGCTCAGGCGGTATATTAAATAAATATCTTGTTTAAGTGCTTGAGTGTTAAAATGACTGAATTTGCCGTCACGTAAATATATTGTGAGTTTTTGGCATTTGATGAAAGCTAAGCGATTAAACGGACAGTGCATTTGCATGAGGCAGTTTTTTCATCTAAAAAAATGGAAAATTTAATGAAATTAAATTTAAAATTGTTAACATGACAATGCCAGAGTTCCGCTCTTAAAGGCTGCTCCTCATATCAATTTCCGCAAGGAGGACAATGAAATTATTTAGGGGCAATTTTTTATGCATTTCACTCGCTGATTAGCTTAAAAGGATTGTTTATTTCAGTATATTTATAAAACAAATTATCTCAGGATTTACATGCGAAACGATTCATTTTACTGAGCATTTGAATTTTCACGCATATAAACACTAATTGAGCTACTTAATTCATGATGTGCTTACTACCTCAACTCCATTTATTGTACCTTCCATTTTTATTTTAATACTGTCCGAAACTTTAATAAATTACCACCTCTTTACATAGCCGAAATAAATGCCTCATGCCTCAAGAAAACTCCAAAAATGATAGTCGTGGCGTTGTCAGGAATGTTTTTATTTCACTTCTTTACTGTCAACATGATTGGTTAAGCACCATCTTATTTCTAGAGCGGATTAAATATTCGAATAACATTATACAATTATTACAGAGCAGTTCAAAGAAACAGAGGTTACGGTATTATTAACAGGCGGAATTAACAAAAGGATAATACTACGAAAGAACAGTCCCGTGTTAGTAACGCTACGCTTCCTAGATAAGGATTCTCCTACTTAAAACTGTTACTTCTTTCGACATCAAGAAATTTCAAGAGGAGCGAGTGTCCCACACTAGTTCTATTCTTTTGTCCCCGCGCTATGGGGTGCCTAGGACCATTGTTCCTTTCTGTTTTTTCTTTATGAGCTACTTCGAGAGTTTCGTGTTCGTCTTCGCTATTGGGGTTGAGTTCTATTATCGTCACGTCTGTTTTCTCTGAGGCAGGCGACGCAGGGCGGATGCTTTCCGGGATGGGATCAAAGATGTGGATTGCAGTGGTGGTGATCACCGTCGTATGCTGTTTGTTCAGAACGTCGTCGGTGTCGTCTTTCGACCTGTCCTTGTTTATGTTGAGGCGTTGCCGGAAAGTTCCCATTTCCTCCACGCTCGAGTCAGTGAAAAGGCACCCTGGCAAGCTTGCCTCGCGCTTCCGCTTCCTCATTGGCACCTCGACCTTCCTTGACAGCCCGCCGGCAAACCAGTGGTCGAACTCGTCGATACTGTGACGCCGTTTGTCTTCCGATAGTACTTTGGATGCGGGTGATGGCACGACTGTGACTATTGAGGCGTTCACCTCTGGAGTAACTTTGGGCGCCTCCTTGAGCGTATCTTCGCTCGCGACTTGGAGGATTATTTTGGGGCTCGCCTGTGTTTCGGAGACAGGAGGTTCTGTTCGGTTTACTGATACTTTTGGCGCGTTTTCAGGAGCAATTCCATCTGATGTAGAATTCCTCCTATGGACTGCGTTTCTCAAATCGTCGATAAGCTTTTGATCCTCTCCTGGGAGTGACGACACGTGAAGAAGCTCTCCGAACTCCTCTTCGAGAAGGGCCAGGATATCTTCGGGCTGCAGGCCGTCTTGCTCCATGAATGACTTTATTGCCTTCGAAATGTTCTCATTCGCGGATTCGGGTGAGATTTGGATTTTTGCTTGAACTTCTTGTGGCCTTCGCTTCTTAGTCACAGACTTTTCGCTGGTGATGTCTTGCATGATCTCGTCGTTACTTCCTAGCAGAGGCGAAGGCCTCGTCAATTTGTAGAACACTGGTGGTGTTTCCGGCTCTTTGGGGTCATTTTCTGACTCCCCTTCGTGACTCTCGCTGACATCGACCTTTTGAATAATCAGTGGTATGATCGGTTTGTTGATCGGCTCCTTGTGTGAATTGGAGGAGTTGTTTTGTTTGCCCGCGTACGATGTTTGCGAGCTAAGCGACCGTTTCTGCACCAACTTCGAATTGGGAGCGATTTCAGAGCCATCATTGGAAGAGCTATAGTCTTCCGGCTGGTAGTCTTCGGCCATTTTCACTTGTTGCGCTATATGCTCCATCATGTCGGGGGTTAAGAATGTCTGCGTGCTCAGTTCACTCCGCAATGCTTCCTCGCTTTGCGACATCTTTTCGATTAGAGGCTCCGAAACTGGCTCTAGCGGTGGTCTCTCTTTATCGACTTTCACTGTGCTTTCAATTTTGCCTTTTGCCAGCGATTCGCTGATCACTGCTACAAGTTTGGCGGCATCTTGAGAAATCGAGGAGTCAACTACGTCTACCGAGGCTATTTTCGTTTTCGGTATAAGGATGCTATTCGATGGCGGAAGTTCTTTTCGAATTTGACTCAAGAGATCGAGTGCCATCTCAGAGTCGGCGCCTTCAGTACTAACTTCTACTTCAACGTTGTCTCCTTTTGGTGGTGTGGACTCTTCGTTTTGCTTTTTATATTTGGTGAAGTCGCGTTGCGGTTTCTTGGGTGCATTTGGATCGGGGACGACATACGTATGGTCGTAGTCGTGATCGCTGTGCAGATGAGCGCGCAGTTCATCCTCGTCATCGCAAACGTGTCGCCTGATGATGACTTTAGTGATGATAGGCTCCTCAACGGCAACTCTGTCGGGCTCGTCAATGCTTTCCTCCACTTTCATATCCTTGAAGGTTGAAAGGGACGCCAACAGTTGTTGCTTAATCGTACCTTCGGCTTCTTCAATTTTGCTATCTTTTGAAGATGGCTGCAGCATCGCCTGTTGGATTTTCAGTATTTCTTCTTCAACTTGCTGAACCAATGGCACGTCTGACAAACTGTCCGAGAGATTTTCCCCGAAAAACTTGTCCGATTTCTTATTGCCGATTTTCAGAGCTTTATGCGAAAGTGTATTGGATTTCGATTCATCTGGTTCCGCGGATTCAATTGCTTCAACTGCTTCACCTTGCTTCTCATTAGTTCTAACTGATTCAGTTATTTCCTCTATTTCTCCTTTTTCCGCCACTAGTTTGGTTTCTGTTTCCATCGGTTTAACATTCGGTGTAACAATTGGGTTTTCAATCGGTTTTTCCATCGGTAAAACAATTGCGTTTTCAATCGGTTTAACAGTTGGTTTTTCAATCGGTATAACGGTTGGATTTTCAATCCATTTTTCAAGCGGATTTTCCATCGGTTTTTCCATCAACTTTTCCTTCGGTTTTTCCATAATTTTCTCCAATGATTTTTCCCTTGTTTTTTCCATAGACTTTTCCACTGTTTTTTCCATTACCTTCTCCTTTTCCCTCTCCTTGGCCGAGCCGCGGTTCAGTGGAACTTTTTCAAAGTCTGTGAAATCCTTGGCGTCCCCTTGAGAGTCCGATGTGGTAGTCGATTCTGAGCGGTTTCCTGAGAAAATGTCTTTGAATCCGTTTCGTATGGGGTGATCGTCTTTGCGAAGCATAGAAGGTCGTTTCTTTCGGGGTGGTGCAATGGGGTGATCAACTCCGTCAGCCTGGGGACTATCTGGCACGGTTAATGATGCACTATTCCAGCCCGGACTGTCCGTTTTTGGTTGATTTTGTAGCGGCGGGGAGGTTTCTAGTCTGTAAAGTAAAAAAAAATGGTTTTGATTTGACTATATGCAACTTTCACGTGGAATAGCGATGATACAAAATAATAAAATATACAATGATTTATGCAACGAAAGAGCTTATCTTTTATATATTTTGTTAAATTAGTTTTTGAAATGAAAATCAAAAAATTTTGTCAATTAATTTTGCGATTCTTCTTATTCGTTATCGCTTTTTGAATTACTATCTTATTGAAATCACTCTTGCAGCTATTTATTTCTGTTTCGTTGCAGCAACCCAGAGCGTTCAAATATGTTTCATTTGATTTCAATCAACAGTCCGCGAAACTGTCTAAACTAGAAAATCAATCCATTTCAAGGGTGAATTGCATCGGAAGCGCAATAACTTTGATTAAGGATTCGCGACTTTTTAGCTGTTCCAAACATTTTTTCAGCAACATCTTCAAATCACATACATAATTTCATTGAGTGTTTAGACATCTATCCAACTGTAATAATAATGTTTCAAGAAAAAATTGCCTGAAATGTTGCATTAATTATTTGCGAGCATTTGAAAAACACCTTCTATATTTATTTTCCCAAGGTGCATACGATCGCATCCTTACGTGCTAGCTTTCAAATACGCATTGAAACCAACAATAAATTATTATTTCAGGAAAAAAAATTCAAAATCAAAATCAAAATGAAATCCACAATGAAACATGAAGCGGATGCAGAAAAAAATTAAATGGCGTCGTACATTCTTCTTTGAACTCTACCAATGAAATTAGATTTATAAATAGAACTTACACTTGTTTATCCCAGAATTGTTTTTGCTTTCCAAGCGATTTTGGACAGATCTGTAAATAAATGCTAGTGTTACTGGAAATCTACTCAAAAATGTAAAATGTTTTAGCGATTTGACAAACCTGTGCGCAACGACCCAAAACACGATCGACGGGGCTTTTTGGATTGTTTGAGTGATTCACCCGGTTTTTGCAAAGAATGTTCCCCATCTGGAAATAAATAGATACAGGTGTTTTAAACGCTACTGACACTGTTTCTTTGTGGAGTGATAAAGCAGTTAAATAGGAAATACTATTGGCGTTCTGTTACTGAAACAAAAACAAAAAGCGTTGTGATTTCCGACTTTACCTTGACTGGAAGTTTGAAAACATTTCACAGTTATTCGCGGTTTTCATTGAAATTCCTACTTCTATTTTCACTACAGATAGATATTAATTTTCTATTATTGTTTATCTTTGGCTAAATGTTTTGCGACGGATCTTAATTTAGAAGCTGAGAGATTTCTTCTCGCTGAGTATGTGACCTTGAACATTTTTGAAATGGACTAAATGTTCATTGGAAAAATTAATAATAAAAATGGAAGGGGGAGAGAAACTCGGGTTATAATCATGTTGTTTTAGACCAGGGCGGATCTGCAAAAAAAACGACTACATACTACATCTATAATTTTTGAACATTTTGATTTATTTATTATGTTCCCGACTTTTTTGAGAGGGAGGATAAGACAATTATTGTTATCAAAGTTATTCCACAACTTTTTATGCAAAAATCAGTGTCCGGCCTGGTATATTTTCCCTTCAGGGATAAGCGGGTGTCATACCACTGTTATTGTCAAAATCACTTTGAATTGGTGAAAAAAATGGAAATAAAATAATGTCCCATTCTTTTGTCGATTACTTAGAAGTCAAGAGCTGTCATTAACAAATTGAATTTATTAAGTACCGTGGAATGGGGTTACTTTGATCAATTTAGAAATTCAAACTACTATATCTTTTGCAATAGTGGCTTAAATTTAAAAACACAAAAACTGGAGCATCAACTTTTGTCTATCTTTCTATCTTGAAAATTACCACTAAATGCTTTTGAAAGCGAACGAGAAAAAAATAAACGAGTTGTGATCAAAGTTAAACGGTAAGTGGGGTTACTTTGATACCGATTGTTCTTAATAGATTTATATAGGCTTGGGTTATTTTTGTCGAACAAAAACAACATATTTATTCAAAAATAAGCTTTACTAGCTAATAATTTTAGCATGTTATACATAATTATTCTTAAAAAAATCTAAATCATATAAAACTACAATTCTGCAACACTCATATTAAATGGAAAATCAACATAATCACCATTTTCGATAGGTTTTTGCAAAAGACATACAATATCGACGTTATCAATTACAGATTTGTCATCTTTAACTCTCACGAATCTTGTTTGGCTTCCAGCTGATTTAAAACCTTGAACTATCATAGGGTCTAGTTCTAGTATTTTACAAACGTATCTGTACGTTTTTTCGCCACGTCTGGTGAAAAACTTTGCCAACACAAATCGTCCGACAGTGCATGCTAATTCCTGGTCTTCACATTTTACATCTGTGCTGGCTTCATTGTTTTCTTTTCTCTCTTTTCGAGTTCTCGTGCGCAATACTTCCGACATTCTAGTTTGAATCATTGTCTGTTGACTTGTAGTAGGTCTTAGTTCTTGTGCGTCTAAAACTGAGGAGATATGATTTTCTTCCCGATCGTGATTGTGTTGATTTGCACGTGTAGCCAGCGTGTGTTTCCAGCTGCTACATCTAACTGTTTCTTTTTTCTAGTAGGTACATTGAGATTGATCAATAATCGATGTCACCCCTCGGAGTGATCAAAGAAACCCCATAACCAAAAACGTGACAAGAAAAATATATGGTTAAGGTTTTAGCACATAACAAAGTATAATGAGGTAGCCTAGTAATCTTCTGTCAAAGTGAGATTTATGAAAAACATGTCAAATCAGTACCAGACTTGTTCCTTTTAAAGTTATTCAAGAGTATGGAATACTTAAACCATTATTTGCGTTTTTTTGTCACTTCCAGAAGTTTGCTCGCCCAGTGACTGACATATGACAGACACTAACAATCACGCTTGCCAACCATGAAAACTAGAACTTGCGGCTGCGTTAATAAAATTTGTAATTTCAATTTAAAAACAGAACGAACTTTTTATCAAAGTAGCCCCGTGATTCAAAGTAACCCCATTTTACGGTAAACTGTATACTGTAATGCGAAATATCCAGATAGGTTGATTTTAGTCAAATTCATTGATGAGAACAATAAATTTAAGGGTCTAACACTAACAAGGTGAAATGAGTATATGTTATTAGTTGAGCTAGGATAATGAGCAGGCGAATCTAGTGGTTTCTTTTGTTTCTTCAGCATTGGTTTTGGGAAGATCTCTGAGAAGTTTCAAGATCTACAGATCTCAGACTTACGTGAAAATGATAATTTAAAATTTAAATACTTGCTTTGGTTGATCTTAATATTATTAACGAATTTTTATTCAATCACTAGCGGCAATATAATCGCTTCAAATTGATAGAATCGAATTTCGAAACAGGTGTAAATGAAAAATACAAAGAACAGGTAAGTCTGTACCATCAAAAAAAACCACTAACGCATACCTCAAGCAATATAAAATCGATAGTATATGATGCACTAATATTCGAACGTCATACATCAAAATGGAATCACATTTTAAGTGCGAATTTCATAGCATGATTTCAAATAACAAAGCAAACATCACTCGGTATATTTTTGAGTAAATAAGTCAATATTGCAACGAGATGTTGAGATAGAAGAAGACTTTTTGGGCATTTCAATGCGACTGTCGGATTTTAAAAGCTATTGCCTGTAAAATCTAAACATTTGTGCTTCGCGGCTTTCTTATATTCTGGACAGCTATTGTCAACCGAACGATTTTATATCTAAAATTACGATTATATCTTGACCGTCAGTCATTCTATTTAGCAATGCAAATAAATCTCACCTCGCTCACTTCAAAGGTCACATGAGCTTTAAACGATTGGTTATTGACGGGCAATTGTTGGCTTCAAAATAAACTTTAACAATTGACACAATATGTTATTGCAAACCAAATGGTTGAAATGGCTGTTTGCAGATGTGCTGATGATGTTTTTAAAGAATATTAGGAGGTTTTTTTGTATTTACATACTTAGTTTCCGTTAAAATTATATCAGCTTAAGTTTTGCAAGCAAAATTCTCTTTTCACAAACATAATTGCTATGATTTCAGCGGTAAGCTCATTAAAAAAGTAGCATGATGCTTTCTATGGTTTTTGCCGAAAGAAAATAAAGTTAAAGCAAAACACAATTTTATTTGTTTTCATTCTTATTAGCATGATAAAAAATAACAAATTTTATTCACTCATGAGATAAATTTTCTAAGACATCATGTGAATTTAGTAGTGGTAATATGGGGGTTCTAGAGCGGAAGTGAAATCAATAAAAATTATCGATTTATTGATTTTGTGCAATCAATAAAAATTATCGATTTATTGATTTTGTGCAATCAATAAAAATTATCGATTTATTGATTTATGCTGACGTCATCACCCCGACCGGAAGTGAACTGTCAAGGCCACGCCCACAAAACCGCAAGCCTATTACGTCATCAACCGCAATCAAGCCGATGAGGGCATTAACCCTTTCTTCCCCTCTCTCTCTCACACACACACACACACGATCTCACCCACACACGCACAACCTAATTTTACGCCCCCGCGATCCCACCTTTCACCGACGACACCGTAAATTTCACGGCAAGACACTTTAACTTATTCGGAGACACTAAAAATTGGTTGTGTTGTTCAATTTCGAATTTCCCAACAGCGAATTACAGCCGGATGTAAGTTTTCAGTATTGTGGTTCTTTGAGGAAATAGCGCCGATAAGAGACATCCGGTTCTACCTATGGGGGATGTGGTTTTTATTTGAGTTTGATATACGCTTTTGAAGAAATCAAATGAAATAACGTTGATAAGAGGCAAGTTTGTGGTTTTTAAGAAAATTTTTAGATAACGAAGTTTTGCGTAAATTTTGAAACGAAAATAAAAGCCGTTATACCAAAAAATTATTACGTCATCAGCTTTTGCTTATCTATTTTCGGTCAAAAGGAGGATGTGGTTAAAAGTTTAAAAAAAGCGGAAAAATTCCAACGAAAGTTGAATAATTGTGGTTTATGATTTTGTTTATAAGGCGAACCGAAAACTACAATAGCCATAGTTTTTTTCCAAACTTTAATAGCGAAAGGTGTTTTCAATTTTTTGTGAAAAATGAAAGGTTTTTTGTGCGAATTCTGTGAAAAAGACTTTCCGTCTTCTGGTGCTCTGAAGAGGCACATACAACATACGCACGGTGAGTAGCGAAGGAGTATTTTATTTTTTTTTTTGTAGCTATTACAAACAACCCCTTTAAAATAGAAAATACAAGCCCATATAAGAATCACAACCTAGCAGGAGCGTCAACACACAACCAAACGCCCCTTAAAATTTGTGATGTGTGCTTGGTTATTGTCAAAACAACAGAGTGGAACCGCCACATCCGAACAAACACACACAAAAAGAATATTTATCATTCTGTTGATGAGAATTTTCAAAGCATTAAGAGCAGCTTTAAAAACAGAATACAAACGCTTGTATATCAAAACAAAGATGAGAACGCATTGATTCCGGAAGTATTTTTCAAAAAACTAGAGGAACCACTTATGATTAGATTAAAGCAAATATTAAAAAAATCATCCTCTATTAAGTTTAATGTTGAGCTATTTGGGGATTATATGAAAACTTGTTTGTCAGACGATAAGGAAGAAAGCGTGTGTTTGATAAGCATTAAATCGTTTCAACCAAAGATGCAAGCCGCCCAAACTGAATGTGAGTTGCAAACGGGTTTCAAGAACAATGTTGATCAGATTATTAAGAAAATGCAAGAGTTTCAAGAGAGAGATAGTGGATGGACACTAGTGAAAATAACTCACTGTGAAATAAACATAAACGAACACAAGCCGCTTAGGGGAACGAAACACGTGCGTTTACCACCATTTATAGCAAGCAAGCGTGCATGTGTTAATATTAAAAACGACGATGAATTCTGTTTTAAATGGAGCATAATTTCTGCGTTGTCTCCCGCGCAAATCAGTTCAGATAGACCATCATCTTATCATATATCGGATATTACGCAAAGCGTTATAACACTGGATAATGGAATATTATTAAAGTTTAACGATTTAGAGTTCCCACTAAAGGTTCACGATGTAGCGAACTTTGAAAAATTAAACCCCCTAATTAGCGTAAACGTGTTTGGTTATGAACGCGAAAATCGGAAAATTGTGGGGCCATATTATAACACAAAGAACGAGCGAATATATCATATAAATTTATTATTGATACAAAACACCGACGAAGACCAACACTATGTGTGGATAAAGAACCTTTCAAGGTAATCTTGTAGTTTTGTCTATTCTCCCCCCCTAATTTTTATTGTTTAAGGCTGATCCATTATCAACAGACACTCCACGACGAAAAGCTTTTTATTTGCAATACATGTCTTCAACATTTTCATACCGAAGAAGCCCACTTACAACACAAAAACGAGTGTGGTAAAATTGTGACAACCATGCCGAAACCGGAAAAATCAACACTATATTATCAGAATTTTGAGCGCCAACTGGATGTACCATTTGTCATTTATGCCGACTTTGAGTGTTTGCTTCAAGATGTGAACACCTGTTTTGCCGACCCAGAAACTTCCTCAACAGCAAAAGTCCAGGAGCACACACCATGTGCATTTTCATATTATATTAAGTGTTCTTTTGATTCGTCATTAGATAGGTTAAGAGCGTACAAAGGTCCCGAATCCTCTAAAAGCTTTGTAAAATCGCTTGTGAACGACGTAAGGCGGCTCTATTCAGACTATATAATGATGCCAAAACCGATGCATACTTTAACAAACCAAGAAATGAAAATTCAAACAGAAGCGGTCCTTTGTCATATATGTAAAAAGACTCTTGAAAACGACAGAGTGATGGACCACTGCCACTTAACGGGAAAGTATAGGGGTCCAGCCCATAATAAATGTAATTTATTATTTAGAGTGCCCAAATTCTTTCCAATCTTTTTTCATAATTTTTCCGGATATGATTGTCATTTATTCGTAAAAGAACTTGGTAATTTGGACGGTGATATAAAAATTATACCCCAAAATAAGGAGCGATATATATCGGTATCAAAAAGAATTGTGATCAATAGCACCACAACGATTGAATTACGATTTTTAGATTCTATTAGATTTATGCAAAGTAGTTTAGATGAGCTTGTAACATATTTACCCGCGATAAAACTAGAGACAGTGCGCTCAATATATGGGGAAGAAAGCAAATTCAAGTTGCTAACAAGAAAGGGCGTATTCCCCTATGAGTATATAAATTCGTGGAGCCGATTGGACGACCCTTGTTTACCCCCACGCGAAAAATTTTTTAGTAAATTAACAAATAGTGAGTGTAGTGAAAACGACTATAAACACGCGCAAAACGTCTGGAAAGAGTTCAATTGTAAAACGCTTTGGGATTATTTAGAGTTGTATTTGAAAACAGATGTATTGCTTTTAACAGACGTGTTTGAAAATTTTAGGAAAATTTGTAAAGAAATCTATGAGTTGGATCCCTGTCAATATTACACTGCTCCGGGTCTAGCATGGGATGCTATGCTTAAAACAACAAAAACCACACTAGAGCTTTTAAATGATATAAACATGTACAATTTTTTCAAACGAGGTATTAGAGGGGGCATTACCCAATGTTCGCATCGACACTCCGTAGCCAATAATAAATATATGGAAAGCTTTGTTGAAGCGAATCCATCAAAATACATAATATATTTGGATGCCAATAACTTATACGGGTGGGCCATGTCTCAACCCCTTCCACATTCTTCATTCGAATGGGTTCCAAATGTTAATGATATTGATATTATCAATATTCCACAGGATTCTGATATTGGATACATATTAGAGGTCGATTTAGAGTATCCCCCATTAAAACACAATGATCACAACGATTTACCCTTTTGTGCAGAAAATAAAGCAGCACCGGGTTCCAAAAACAAAAAGCTTATTACAGACTTAACAAACAAACACAAATATATTATTCACTATCGGAATCTGCAACAATGCTTAGAAAATGGGCTAAGACTTATCGGTGTTCATAGAATTTTACAATTTAAACAGTCTTGTTGGCTAAAGAGCTATATCGATTTGAATAATTATTATCGCACAAAAAGCAAAAATTCGTTTGAAAAGAATTTCTTTAAATTGTTGAACAACGCGGTATATGGGAAAACGATGGAGAACGTGGAAAAAAGAAAAGATGTGAAAATTGTTACAGAATGGGAAAGTCGGGGCAGACACCTAGGCGCCCGCGCTCTTATCGCAAAACCCAACTTTCATAGTATAGCCATATTTTCAAACAACATGGCCGCAATTCAGATGGATCGAGTGAATGTGTGCTATGATAAACCAATTTATTTGGGGTTTACCGTTCTTGATATTTCAAAGCTAAAAATGTACGATTTTCACTATACTTATATGAAACCAAAATATCGCGAAAATGTTCTTCTAAATTATATGGACACAGATTCATTCATTTATACAATTAAAACAGAAGATTTTTATAGAGACATTTTAAACGATATTGACAACTACTTTGATACTTCAGAATATTCTAAAGATAATCCCTATCATATTCCATTGAAAAATTGTAAAATTTTAGGTTTAATGAAAGACGAAACGCACGGAAAAATAATAAACGAATTTATAGGGCTAAGAGCAAAAATGTATTCATTAAGTATTGATCAGGAAAAAACAATAAAAAAGGCAAAAGGCGTTAAGAAAACTGCAGTGGATAGATTGAGTATAGATAATTATAGAGAGTGTTTGTATAGGAATAAAATTTATAGAGGAGACATGTATGTATTTAGATCAAAACTTCATAAAATATATACGGAGTGTATTAATAAGATAGCTTTAAGCAGCTTAGACGATAAGAGACTAATTAGGGAGGATAAAGTTAGCACATATGCTTGGGGACATTGTGAAATTTGATATGAAAATAATAACAGCATTGTATTTTATAAAAAAAGGCGTTTTTTTTCCTCAAAGATAATGGGCAAAAACACGAGCCGTTCCTTGTTTTAGTTGAAGGAAATATTGGATGTGGAAAATCCACACTTCTAAATCATTTCAATAAATTTGATGATGTATGCTTGATGTATGAACCACTTAAAAAATGGCAAAATGTAGGGGGATACAACCTATTGGTGTGTAGCATCATATTCTCATATTAAACCCAAACGTTTATATGAAACATTTTAGGATTTGTTTTATAAGGATCCAGAACGATGGGTAATACCTACACAAAATTATATTACTTTAACCATGTTTGAAATGCATATGCGATCAACAGACAAGAAGTTTAAACTAATGGAGCGCTCTTTGTACAGCTCAAGGTGCGTTAATGATTTCTGGCTCCAACATTTTTTAGTTTTTTAGATATTGCTTCATAGAATGTCTATATGAGGCTGGACGAATAGATGACGAAATGCGATGCGTTCTATTAGAAACCCATAATCTGATGGAACAAAACTTTAAGATTAACACCAATCTTATTGGTGAGCTACAGATGAAAATATTTTAAAAACACACCAAACAAGCGTCTTTATAGTTTATATTCAAACATCTCCGGAGGTAGCATATGAGCGAATAAGAAAACGAGCCCGCGCCGAAGAAGAATTTGTGTCAATGGAGTATTTACAAAGCCTACACAAACACCACGAGAACTGGTTAATCGAAAATAAGCCCCAAACAAACAGCATACCCGTTGTTGTTGTGGATGGAAATCAGAATGCGGCTTGTATGCTTTCAGAATATCAAAAAATAGAACAAATGCTGCAGCTGCCCCAAGAAACACGAATCTCAACTTACAATAGCATAAAATAATAAATCGATAATTTTATTGATATAAAAAAAAAATATACTTTATTTTGCTTTTTCACACACAACACATTTTTTCTTATTTTAACCGATCTACAACAATTTCCTAACTTCGCTAGTCAACGGATTGTATTCTACAATTCTATCGTGGAGCAATAGACAAAATGCTGTTGTCTTTGGCGGAAACATGCTTGATGTTCTAAATTCTATCTTTACATCAACAGGACCAGTTTTCAAGGCTTCATTTTGAAACGAGCAATCAATAACAACTATGGGAGCTAAATTTTTAAATTTTTCACAATCTAATAGCGGAGGAGAATCTTGATTATAGTATGATCGTTTGAATTTGGTGTACATATCATACAATAGTGCGTATCGGTTGCGATCGAATTTCAGATTAAGATCCTCGTATGGGTAGGTTTCAGAGTTCAAGTGTGCTTTGATGTCTGTTAAATTGCAGTGATCAAATGTAGTTGCATCTTTTTCCTTTAAATTATTTTTTTCTGATTGTAATGCGAAAATTATAAATCGGGGTTTTTCAAGCTGTGAAGAAGTTTTCACAGTCCAAATGTGATGACTAGATGCTGCTGGTAATATGGGATATTCGTACATATCCCAACTTCTAAAACTGATTTGTATTGGACGCCCGACTTTTATAATGTTGAGAAAATTTAGTCGTTCAGCATCAGATACGGTTATATGTGGTATTCGCCATAACAACTTATGAATGGACACGTCATAAGCCTTTGTTGTATTAACAACATTATTATCGGTCCTAGACCGAATTAAGATCAAATCGTGACGTGCGTTAACAACAACTCTTTTGTAATCTTCTGCGAAACCAAGCAGCATTTTCAGCGGAACACAAAAGTTGAAAAACGAATCAGGAACTTTACAATGTTTTTCCGGCGACCAGCCAGCATTTTGTAGCATTTCACTTTCATTTTTGCTTAGAGAAATATAATTTTTCAGGGCGGTTGTGACCCCCAAACTTCTGGTACGATCAATTTCAATTCCATTCAATTCGTATCGCATTTCTTCGAAAAGAAAAGATATACAATTATTATTGAGAACAGAACTGGCGGCATCTAATTTTGTTCCTTCTGTTGAAGTTATTGCGCCCTCAATGTATAGAAAACTTTCGTTTGGTAGTAGATACAAGTCTTGATGTTGAATAGAAATTCTGATTTCATCGCTGTTTTTGTATGCTGTCGAAAATGGTGTATAGGTGTGATACTCCTTCTTTATAATATCTTCGTTAAACACAGGCTGGTTAGTAATGTTGAGTAAATGCGTCATTTTTCCTTCTTTAAATGAAATCCCAGTGATTGTAGAAATAACTTATTTGCTTGTGTTAAGTGTGCTTTTCCAACAACAACACTTGGTGTTTTTCTTTTCGATGTTGAAGAAGTAGACACTGATTGTACACTGGTGGAAAGAGAACCAGCATCTTGGTTATATATCAACATTTTATGCTGGTTTCAGGTGAAGGCGAGCGGTAATGGTTTCGCCGCGGAAATTAACAAGTTGTCCGTCTTGATCCAATATTTTTAGCTCCAAGAACCTTACTTCACGGGTATTCAGCGGCAAATAAATGAGACTTTTCGGGGCTTCAATTATTTTATACCCTGGACCAACGTCTGGTGAAAATTCATGAATAGTGTGTGCAATGGTGTTGTTAATATACGAGCCGGTGACTATGTTGCACTCTATACGAATTGCATTCACCGTTATAATGTTAACAGGTAGTGTTGAAGTGTGTGTTTTGGTAGGGTGTAGAACCACATCCTTAAAACCCAATAGTTTACCAACCGTTCGCATCCGATTAAAGTATATTGTCTCACTACTTTTTATTTCTACCCTGAGAGTGTTGTTGTTTGCTTTAATTTTTAGCGCATACCTTTTTCCCCTTCTTTCCAGCTCTTTTTCTATGTAAAGAGCAATATCATCAACTTCATAAGACCCGACTGGTATCTCAATTTCTTCATTTCCAATATGAAAAAGGTTATTCTCGTTATCAACATTTGGAATGGAGTTATATGTTTGAAAGTCAACCAAACCGCATACATAGTCGCCAGCCAATTCCAAGGGAGGAAAATATTCAGCGGTTAATGTAGAAGTGATTCCACTCAAAATCAAGGTCATCGACATGCTTATTATGATGTTGTATTAACCATACTAAACAACAATTTCTATATCTTTTAATATTTATATTTATTTTTCATAGATTTTAACACAACCATATAGAAATTTTAAACACAAGTGTCCACATATCACTGAGTCAAAGTCTTGATATCGGCTATAGTTGTATTTGATATTTGAACCAAGATAGGAAATAACTTCTTTTGGCGGCTGCAAATTTCCAAAGCTATCAAAATATTCCACATGATCTTGGTGTTTGTAGTACGCTACCCAATGGGTGCCGGGGCCCGATGAAATATCCAAATTTATTACGCCACACTCCGTATACCAGGGATGCTTTGGCAGCTGGTCGCGCATAAATACACCACGAAAATAGGGAATGTTTTCAGCGAATTTGAATATATCGAGTTCGGTTAACGCTCTACGGGGCAGCCGTCTTAGAAGTTTTTTGATGGTTGAGTTAAGTAAAGCCCTAGCCCCTTCCTATATGGTTTCAGATGAAGCCCCTTCCCAAGCGCAACGGCTTCCATTTGTCTATTGTGTCTCACACTTTCTGCCAGTTGTTCTTTTGCATTTTTTGCATTATTAACAGCTTTTGCGATTTGTGATGCGCCGCCAACTAACGCTCCAAGTGCTGAAAGTCCAGCAAATATTGGAATGAGGGGTAAAATACCACCAACTTTCGGAATTGGTATGATCCGCGGAGTTTCAACTAGAGATTTTTTTGTTCCAATAACATCTTTTGCAGTTTTCATAGCCAATTTGATTGTTTTCGATATGCTTTCCGGCTTTTTCCTCTTCAATACAATATTTATGTTTTTAAGGGCCGATTTAAATAAAGTTTTGTTCGGTTTCCTCTGCTTTCGCCTTTCTCTCTTTATGCACCCCATTCCCAACTTCACTTTAGTTTTCATGGCGTTTGTAATCAGCCAGGCGTTTGTCCTCTCGCCCAAGTTGGCGTTATTTGAAGTTGCTCTGTTCCACGCCTTTTCCGCTAAAATTCTATCCGCGATGTTTCTGTTTAAAGTATCTTTGTGTTTGGAGTAGGCAATGTCGTGCTCTCGACACACCTCATCAAGTAGATTCACACCGCGATCGCCTCTAGCTAAACGCTTTTGTAGTTTTGTGCCTGGACCACAAAAATTATAGCCCGGTATATGTAGCTCGAATGGCAGATTGCTGATGAGTGTATTTATTAAACCTCCTCCGGTGGAATTTCGTGAGTTACTAATTGATTTTCGGGCAAATTCAATCATTATATTATATTATGTACAACCTTTTGCTGCGGGCCTTCGTTGCAAATAGATTGAAAAACCCTATAAAACAATGTATTTATGTGTGGTTGTATCATAGTACACAAAATGAAGCTAGTAAAACAACAAGCAAAGCTAGGCATTGAAAATTTCGATTTTGGTGATAATCGCCACGGAGCGAGGATAAAACATAGCGTGCTTTTACCAAATGACATTCGAGCGATAATTGTCGGTCCTTCGAGTTCTGGTAAAACCAATATTATGCTAAGCTTGCTCTTACATCCGAACGGTTTGAAGTTTGAGAATATATATCTGTATTCAAAGTCGTTGTATCAACCAAAATATGAGTATTTAAAGCGTGTTGTGTCGCCCATTAAGGGCCTGGGATATTATACATTCACCGAAAATAACGAGGTAATAGATCCAAGCGACGCCAAAAGAAACTCTGTTTTCATATTTGATGACGTCGCTTGTGAGAAACAGAATAACATGAGATCGTACTTTTGTATGGGGCGACACAAAAGCATTGACAGTTTCTACTTGTGTCAAACGTATACGCATATACCCAAGCATTTGATTAGAGACAACGCAAACTTCATAATATTGTTTAAACAGGATGACCAAAATTTAAAGCATGTATACAGTGATCATGTGAATACAGACTTGTCGTTCGATAAATTTAGAAACATGGCTGCTGATTGCTGGAGCGATAAATATGGGTTTTTGGTTATTAATAAAGATTGTTCTATTGGTGTGGGGCGCTATAGACGGGGGTTCGACATATTCATTAAAGTATAAAACAATAATGCACGCCCTGTGTGCTTTCATTACCGAGAAACACATTGGTGGAAAACTGAGCTCAAAGTTGGTTGCGAATTGGTTGCAGGTTGGTTACAAGCTGGTTACAAGCTGGTGACAAGTTGGTATACGCGTGGTCTTCATCTATTTTTTAACGTCTGGTGTCAACTCATAATGAGCTCAAAACTACTTAAAAATATCATAAAGGCATCAAATGATGTGCGGAAAAAATATAAAGCGTTGAAAACCGGAAAAACGGAACACGAGCTAATGTTGGAAGCAACATTTAAATCTATTAGTGAGCCATTGAAAGAAATTAAAGAGAAAACAGGCGAAGAATTTAGTAAAAAAGTAAAAAGCCGAATGAAGGGGGAGCTGTCTTCGGCTGATCCACGATTACAAGACAATTCTGATGATAACGATAATGAGGATGCTGTTTCATTCATACAACATTCCCCCTCAATGATAACACCAAATAAACCTCTTTCTTTGAAGCGATTGCGGGCGCCAGTTCAATACAGTACACCCATAAAAACTGTAAAAACATCTCCGATCTCTTCGAGTTTGAGTGAATCGTTAAACGATTCAAAATCTTTATCGGCATATTACATCAAAGAATATATGAATAATAGTCGGAATCTTGATAAAACTTATGGCCCCAAATTCGATGAGCGCTCCAACAAATTTCGGGTGGGTGTTTTGGATATGGAATTCAAAGAACATGCAATTGATATTGGAGGTATTGAGTATCGGGCATCTCGGGGGCTCTACGAATTGATTTTCATGAAAAACCCAAGTAAATACAAACCAAAAGATTTAGAAAACTACAAAGATATTCTTCAAAAATCAAATGTTTATCGCACTGTTGTTGATGATGCTAATAGTAGAATCAAAGGTAATGGTGGCGAAAAGTATAAAAGAATCGTTAGCAAGCTTATTGGGGGCAAAGGGGGAAGCGGGCTTATGCTTGTGAATAATCAAAAGCCCAATTATGTGTACTGGGATGATCCCAACGAATTGGTGGAAAGATTGAGGCTACTTGTTTCTTCCCAGCAAGCCGGCCATTCCAATCACAATAACGAAATAGTGTCAATTATTGAAGAACTGAAAGAGGTCGACGCAATTCTTTAAATAAGTTTTGGCGAATGAGAAATCGATTATTACGATCATGAGCGTTGATAAGTTTGGCCGTTTTGTAAGCAAGCGCGCAAAACCTATGCGGGGAGAGCGCGGTCTTCCGGGTGTTGGATTCAGCTTGGCCAACAGCGGAAACTTTGATTTGGGGGGTAAATTAATTGAAAACTTGGGAGATCCCGTACAGTTACAAGATGCTACAACAAAGGCCTATGTTGATAAAGAGATTGAAAAATTGAAGAAAGAACTGGAAGGGGTTATTCAGCAGACAAGCGACAGTGTTTCTCAAAACACAAAATCAATTGATGTGCTAACATTAAAACACAATAAAAAGTTGGAGGACGACGAAGAATCATTAGATGTTGCCCGGGATGGAGATGATGATGACGAAGATTTGGTGATCGCTCCAACACCCACAGTTATTTTGAAAGACAAATAGAGACACAGCTGATAATGAGCAAGCGAGAACTGGTTGAAGAATTGCATAAGGCAGCAAGGAAAAATTTCAAACGGCGGCGGGTTATAATAAAGGGTCTCGACGACTTGTGGCAAATTGATTTGGTGGAAATGGGCACATATTCTACCAATAATAAAGGATATCGCTATTTGCTTACCGTAATCGATTCGTTTTCAAAATTTGTTTGGGTCATTCCATTAAAAACAAAACGTGGAATTGAGGTGGCTGGCGCAATGGAAAGCATATTTTTTGACTCCTCGCGAATCCCCAAAAATGTGCAAAGTGATCTTGGAAAAGAATTTTATAACAAACCATTTCAAAAACTAATGCAAAGTCACAACATCAATCATTATTCAACGTTCAGCTCCCTCAAGGCTTCGATAGTTGAGCGCTTTAATCGAACCTTGAAGGGAATGATGTGGAAGGAGTTTAGCCTACGTGGATCTTATAAGTGGATTGATAACGTCCAAAATTTGGCAGACAAGTATAACAACACAATGCACAGGACAATCAAATTGAAGCCCTGCGATGTGAATGCTTCAAACGAGGGGCTCTTGTTAAAAACCGTTTATAGTAATTTAAAGGTGTTTTCGAAACCCAAATTTAGAATAGGTGATTTTGTCCGCATCAGTAAATACAAACATGTTTTCGAGAAGGGGTATACTCCGAACTGGACAACTGAAATTTTCACAGTGCAAGCTGTAAACAACACAAATCCAACAACATATTTGCTTGCAGATTATAAGGGCGAACGCATACAGGGAGGATTTTATGAAAACGAATTGCTAAAAACGAAACACCCTCACCTGTACCTCGTGGAAAGGGTTTTAAAACGAGTTGGAGATAAATTATATGTTAAATGGTTGGGCTTTCCAACCCAACATAATTCCTGGATTAAAAAATCAGATTTATCATAATATATTATATTTTATTGATTAATAAAGAAAAACATTTTAATACAAAAAATTTTCACATCTCTCATTTCCTAGTCTTTTATAAAATTTTATAAGTTTTTCAATGTTGTTGCGTTTTCGATAAACACTGTGGCAGGCGCATGTATCCGGCCCGGATTTTGCGTCGTCTTTAGACCAAGGACAGCTGATAAAGTGTCTTCCGTGAATTGAATTTGTTTCGTCCGTTTTGTAATATGACATTAGAAATAATACATCTTTCATGATTTCTTCGCGATGTTCTTCCAACAATATGCGGCTGTATTTAATCAAAAAGGACAAATAGTTTTCCAAATCCATGGTGTGGTTGTTACTCGTGGGCAGCTTCTTATTTACTAAAAAAATTCTGTTCAATCGCTGGTTCATAGGGGTCGTTGGGTGGTGTTATATCCATTTCCATTAAAATATCAACAACTCGTTTGGAATTGAAAACATTAGATTTTCCCCGCAAGTTCTTTTTAAATCTTTCCTCTCCTGCCCTCTGCGATTCCATATTCATTAATTTCTCGCTTAGCGCCCAGTCTTCTTCAACAGAGAATGAACATCCCAGTGGGAAGCCATTTGGAGTTTTATAGTTACTGAGGCCATCGATAACTTTCCCAATAATTGTGATTTCTCCACCTTAAGTTATAGTTTTAGAACAAATTACATCGGCTTAACAAAAAAAAATATCACCTATCACTTCAATTTTAACGTGTTGAAAGGGTTTGAAATTGAATTCAAGCTGACAGCTCCGGGGGATCTCTTCAATTCTCGTTGTCAATATAAGATTTCTTGCGCCGTTTTCGGGAGTCATAAATACCTCCATGTGTCTATTATATATCACTAAATTCACAATTCTAAACGACAACCATCCCGATCCACAAACACAAAATTTCCGATTTCGTGATATTGTGTCAACCAAAAATTTTTTCCCATCCATATTTAATGATCTTGTGTGTCTATGTGTGTGACTGCGTGAAAGTTAACTCAACGATTCAAATTTATACCATTGGAAGTGGCTTGGAGGAGGGGTGGGGGAAGCACTATAAAACCCTTTGTTTTATGAAATTAGATCATTGAGCATCTGTTGTTCTTCCAATCGTCCTATCAAATACGAGCAATTCAATATGCGTGGAGGAATCTTTTGCGCCCTTTTTGTGTGTGTATTGTTTAATGCAGTCCATGCGGGGGTGATACCTATAATACTAAATGAGTCTGCTGGAAATAAAGGAAATTTGGAGTTTGCATTAAAGCTACCTAGTAATGAGACGGTACAAATTGGATTATCGTTCCAATTATTAAAATTCAACAATGGGTTGAATAGTTCGGCTGAAGATGCTCGGGAGCTAGCAACATCTACCATTTCAACACTAGAAAATACAACTTTGAACAGCACAACAATAACTGCGAGAGAAGAAACTAAATATGTCACCGTTCAAGAGGCAATTGAAGGTTTTAGGCAGGATTTACTTAAAAAAGAGCGTGAAATTGCAGGAATTATTGAAAGTGAACGACCTTTTTACAGACACTTCCAACTACAATTCCAAGACGACTTGATTCTTACAATCCGTTGCACTTATGACAGCAACTATGAAATGAAAACACTGAATATAAAATGCTATGAATATCGCGAATACATGAAAGAAAGAATTCTTAGCAATGGTGAAGTGGAATTCATTCGAGCTCAGGATGTAGATTATAAAACCGATGTCGAACTAATCGATGCTAGAAATGTAAAACAACTTTATACAATGAAAATTGAATAAAGTAATAATAACAAGTGTTCTTTTTTCTTTTAATATGTTTTTATTTAAAAATTTGTGTTTAACATTTTAGGGGTTGTAATTTGTAAAAAAAAGCGCGTAGCTTTTTCCTAGGGCGGGCCCTCTTGACACGCAAATGTTGCCAGCGTTCATTTGATGCAGCACGTCCTGCGTTAGGTTTCGATACCTAGCTGGAAGGAAAAGCTGGAACTCGTCCAACTCAACCAGTATGGATTCGCCGAACTCGGTGCTGCATCTTTTTGCGCCCGCAATCCGGTATGATTTGTAGGGGTCCATCTCTTTTACCTTGAGGAGCGGCTTGTAGTTTAATGTGTTCAGCTCCTTGAGGACGTCAACGTCATCATCCTCCACCACAATCGGCGTGCTGTATTCGTTGCTTTCAAACATGGCTCTAATCGAAACCTTTAATTAAAATCGAAAGCTTAAATTAAAATAAAGTATGCTCACCTTTTCTCCGAAGTAATTAATTATGGTCTTCATTCAAATTTCGGGGCTCTTTATATAGCACATTTTCTATTATACTTGCGGCTTTTTTTTTTAGCAATATATCACTCGAATGAAACGTAACCGCATGCTTTTATCAAATCGCGTGTGCCGTCGCTGTCTATTTTGCATGCGGTCAAACGCGTGTTCGAAAATTCTTATCGGCTTTCGGACAGTTGTCTATTTCACGGACAACATTTCGTCATAGCGCAAAACGATTTCAAAAAACCACAAACTTATTAAGCAGCAACGAATACCTCTTATCAACGTTATTTCATTTGATTTCTTCATGGCGCGAAACGAATTCGAATAAAAAAACCACAAACTTACTAAATAGACACGAATGCCTCTTATCAACGGTATTTCGTTTAATTGCTTCAATCGAATTCAAATAAAACCACATGCACATTAATTAGAAACGAATGCTGCTTATCGGCGTTATTTCATTTGATTTCGCCGTGGCGCGAAACGAATTTGAATAAAAAACCACAAACTTACTAAATAGACACGGGTGCCTCTTATCAACGGTATTTCGTTTGGTTGCTTCAATCGAATTCAAATAAAAACCACATGCACATTAATTAGATACAAATGTCTCTTATCAACGCAATTTCGTTTTAAACCCACAATATTGAAAACTTGCCTCCGGCTCTGTAATTCGCTCGTGGGAAATTTGAAGTTGGCCGCCACAAACAAATAAAGTGTCTCGGAAATATAAGTGCAAGTGACGCGGCGTGCAATTTACAGTGTTTTTTGTTTAATTGCTTCATTCGAATTCGCATAAAAAACCACATACACATTAATTAGATACAAATGTCTCTTGTCAACGCAATTTCGTCTATAAAGCAGAATATTGAAAACTTACCTCCGGCTCTGTAATTCGCTCGTGGGAAATTCGAAATTGGACGTGGCAAACAAATAAGTGTCTCCGAAAAAAAGTGAAAGTGATGAGGCGTGGAATTTACAGTGTCGTCGGTGAAAGGTGGGATCGGGTGGGATCGCGGGGGTGTAAAATTAGGTGTGGCAACACCGGTGTGGGTAAGATCGTGTGTGTGTGTGTGTGTGTGTGTGTGTGTGAGAGAGAGAGAGAGAGAGAGTGGTAGAGAGAGAGCGGGGGAGAAGGGGTTAATGCCCTCATCGGCTTGATTGCGGTTGATGACGTAATAGGCTTGCGGTTTTGTGGGCGTGGCCTTGACAGTTCACTTCCGGTCGGGGTGATGACGTCAGCATAAATCAATAAATCGATAATTTTTATTGATTGCACAAAATCAATAAATCGATAATTTTTATTGGTTGCACAAAATCAATAAATCGATAATTTTTATTGATTTCACTTCCGCTCTAGAACCCCCATATTACCACTACTGAATTTATTACGCTCGAGAAAGTGATTTTTCAAGCATTAATTCATTTATAAACAATATTAAATGAATTTTAAATAACGCACACGCATATATTCAAATTTTGATAAGATAGCACTAGTGTGTTCGATAGCTATGTTCTAAAACGATTTTAGACGCAACATTTTAATGTCTTAAAATATGTGCATAGCAAAGAGAACAAACGGCAATGGAATTTAGTGGATAAATAATCTTGGTTGGACTCAAGTTTTTCGTGCATCTTTTGTTAGTGGAATAAGCTTAAAATTAAATCCGATGAAAGCCCCTACAATGTTAGTTTATGATAAACAATATATATGCATCACCATATTGTCGTTTATTTTTAGAAGCAAGAAACATAAGCACTTTTATTGGCGTGTGTACAGAAATTACTTGATAAGAATAAATTTTTATCAAAAAAGTGTTTTGGACAACATTTCTTTCATAATTTAACTCGATACACTCTTTAACCATCAAGCTGTCCAATTATCAAGGCTTGTTAAGGACATCAACTTGAAGGATAGGATAGAACAATTTAGAACATGACATAATATTCTGTTGAATTTTTCACGAAAATCGTCTCGAGTGTAGTAGCTTGCTTACTTTTCGGTGTGTCGAAAATGGAAATGGAAAACTTGGCAAATTTGTAATTTTCAAAATTTGTTAGCCGTTTAATTTTCAGCCAGTCACGCATAAGCAATGAAACACCGGAATTTTTTCGTTCATTTGTTGGTAACGTCTTAGTTCTGAACGCGGAGGCAAGTCTCACCACAATCACTAAACAACACTTTCACTTGTGAAAAACAGTAACTGATTGTTCGTTGTTGGTTTTTCATAGAATATTATTGTGTTAGTATTTAAATAAAACAAGACCGCTAATTATCAAATTACTTCGACTGAATATGTTTTTATTATTTATCTAATTTTATTATTTCAATAAATTTTGGTCCTTATAGGGATGCGCTTGTCTGATTTGGTAAAAAAAAATTTATTCGGCAAAAGCAAGTTTTTTTCAATTGAAGAAAAGTTTAATTAGTTTTTGGAAATGCATGGAGTTTAATCCACCTCGAAAATATTATAACAGACTTAGCTTCAAATGTCGATACGCACTGAATTTTAATTTTCCCAGAAACCATTTACGAGATTCTGTCAATCATCGACATCAATGTTTTACATCTTACACATTCATTTGAACATTGCTATTACAATTGTTATCAAACATATTCTAGTTTACAAGAGGAATTTCAAGGTAGCGTGTAGTCTTAGGCCAATGCTAAACAGATAACATCTAACTTGTTTTTTGTTCTTCAAATAATAACACCTAGTATAGTGCCACTACATTGATAACAATGGTAGAAGATTTCAGGCATCAAAACAAAACGATAAAAATTATGTTAGAAAGTTTCATGATTTAGGTTAGGTACTTTTGAAGAGCGTGATTCACTTTGGACAAAATAAATTCTTTATGATATTTTCATATAACTATGAACAATTCCGAGCAGAGTTTTTTTGAATAACAAAACAATTATTTAAATTCGTTGTTTTTAAAAAGAAATATTGAACACAATTGTAGTGGTTCACGTCATGCTACGATTTAAGTCATAGTGGCTGACACACTATCGCCCTCGCAACATTAAAATTTTGACCTATTTAATTTTAGACAGTGTGCCCGGCAAGATGGTACTACATCTGTGTAAAATAGTTAAATTTCATACATTAATTGATGGATAGCTCATCGCGCAATATAATCAGTCTGATTTCGAACTTCAAGGTCAAGACCTTTAAAATTGTTCTGATTCCCGTTTAGTCTTGGGCAAGATATTCAGACATGAGTGATTGGTTTGATGAAAATTATCATTGTTGTTCATCTTCGAAATGGTTTCAATTAAATTTTAGAAAAGAATCCGAATAAGAAACACTTCAAAATAGTATTCGGGGTAAGTGGGTGGCGTATTGTCGAAAGTAAATGCTTTTATTTTGTATTTCTTAGATTCTGGTTGCAAGATTTCCAGAATCATTTAGGTGTATAACGACTTTTTGTTTTGATTAATTTTAGCTGTTTGAAGTCACGAAACAACGCAGAAAAGATATGCCAGCATAAATTGCATTGGAAAACTGAAAGATCATTTTATACAAATAGTTTGTATTGCAAATATATACTAGCACACGAGTAATAATTAAGTTTTCAAAAATATAAGATTTATTAAAAACAAATGTAACATGAAGTAAGTGAATAGGAATTACTTAATTTTTAGTTGTTCAAAAGTGCTCAAGTTACTTCAATATAATAGGCGTTTGTATAAATGCTCCTCGTGCATGAAAACATCAATTTACTACACTTTAACTATAGATTTAATCTTCACCTTAATTCGCTGCGATATCACTGGAGCTATTTTACACTTTACTATAATTTTTTAAATATTTGCCGTGGAATCTTCAAAACTATTTCCTTTTAATGATAAACCGAAGTAAGTAAGCAAATATGCCATTTTATACGACAGATTATCCAAAATGTTTGCTTAACGAATCTAATTGTTTGTTCAATTCATAAAGATAATACTATGTAGCATGCTGCACTTGTCTTGTCGGATATGATCTTGTTTCCTCAATAAACAGTTGACTTTAGTGTTTTGTAGTTAACCCGAAGAATTGTGATAGTTTGATGCGCGCCATTCCAAGTATCTCAAACATTTCAATTTTTAAAGAACTCAAGTGGTTAAATGATCGACTTCAATATTTCTCTTAAAATCGTGTATGAAATGATTGTACTTTTTGATTCATAATTGTTTTATATCTAATTTACAAATAAATCTGCGTTAAAAATTGTTAAATCATAATAATTATAATTTGTACTTTGGTAGACCACAAGTAAAACAAGCATTCGATTCAGGTGAATCAACGCATCAATATTACATGAAGTCTTCTATGAAACAGATAACCTGTTGCAAGGTGTAGACGTGAACGTTTAAGAAGAGTAATTCAATCTTAACAAAATGTATAGCTCAACAAAGAGATCTCATCCGAACTCATTCAGTGTCAAATGTTAGGGAAGTCGTCCTTTTATAAATATAAGATTGCTGCCAAGCAGACCGGAAAAGTGTTACTGGTCAAATTTTGCTCGAAAAACTATTTCTTGATGAAACATACACAGACGGACAAAAGTATTCGCCATAAGTTGTCCGCTAGAATTAAACGTTTATAAAAGATCCAAAGAAAGTAGTAGCAACTAAATGATTACAGAAAAAGAAACTTCCTGTATTTACAACAACAATTCTTGTAAAATAAACTTTAGTCCATATTTATTGACATTAAGAATATATATAAAACTGTTAGAATTCAAATTTCGCCTGGACAAAAGTATTCGCCATATCCTAATATACATTGAAGAAGTTGACAATTATTGGAATGTTAGCAATGTTTAATATTTGGTTGACTTTCCACTTCGCTTAATTACCTCCCTTAAACGACTTCCCATTAAATATACTAACTTGTCCTTTACAATCGATTTCAGCTGACAGTTTGAAGTAATGTGATGTGCTAATGACTTGTCGTGGGAATCCCATAAATGTTCTATGGGGTTGAGGTCAGATGATTGGGGAGGAGTTTTTAGAGTATGAGGTGTATTATAGAGAATCCACAAACGTACTATTTCAGCAATATGCTTGTGATCATTGACCTGCTGGAAATTATAATCGACAGCAAGATCCAATTTTTCGGCACTTTCTTTTAAATTTTCCTTTAAGATATTCAAATAATCTTATTTTTTCATTACCGTCAATAAATACCAGTTCTCCCACGACAGATGCCGCCATATACCCCTACACCATCACCGAATTTCTACCATGCTTCACGGTTACTTGCATGTTCTTTTGTCGAACTCAGTTCCTACTCGCCTCCATACACGAATCCGCCCATCTGAAAGGTTCAATCAAAACTTGCTTTCGTCCGAGAAGATGTTTTTATCCCAGAAGTTTGTTGGTTTGTTAATAAACTCTTTAGCAAATTTTAACCTCTTTATTGTGTTACCATTACATATGGAGGGTTTTTTCTGCAACATCGGAAATTGTACCCATAACTTCGTAGGACTCTACGTATAGTACGAGGGTGAACATCGATTCCTGTATCTTCCTTAAATGCTGCAGAGATTTTTGATGAACTGATTTTTGGTTTCTTTTTAACAATTTTTGAGATTTCTTGCTTATCTCTAGCATTAAGCTTGCTAGGTCTTCCCACTTCTTTTAAGATTTCGAAAACCCCTACGGCCTAAAAAGCGCTTTATTATATCGCGAACTGTGTTCGACTGCGTTTCACTATTTCACAAATCTCTTTGATAGGACATGAAGTCCAATTTAAAATTATTTTCCGATCTTGTACAGTGGTTTCTTTCCCTTTTCGACCCATTTTTACTTTTAAAACTCGAAAAATACCTCACAAGCGCAATCGTGGTCAGGAAGCTATGCTAAAATGTCGGAGACTGGAAAATATCTCCAATCGTATGCTAGTAGTGCGGTAAATTTGTTTTGTTTTGTTTGTAAATTCCCGGAATTTTAACTAGGAATGCAAGTGGCGAATATTTTTTTCTAAATGAAACTCGTATCATAACTAAATTATTAAATTTTTTCTTGAAATGGTGACAGTAAGACACCTTGCTCCGTATAAGATGTTATAATGATAATACAGAGATAATATTTTCGAAAGAATTCTCCTATATACATACATGTTTTTGGAAAATGCGAAGTACAATTAAAGTCGATATACGTCGAGTGGCGAATACTTTTGTCCCTCTGTGTACATATGTATGTATATAAAAAATTGTGTGGCTACATACTGCTTTTAACAAACGTTTTATTCAGTAAAATAAAGATTGCCGTGTATTTCGCTTCCATGGCATAAAATGTCTACTATTCCACCAACAAATACATGTATCTACTCATATGATAAATAAAACTGTAATCGTTTTAATCATGAAATATGTGACGCGACGTGAAGTCATACTAATTTCATATTGTTTTGAATACGTATAATAATATTCAATAATATATTTCCTCATCAACATCCTGTCTGTCTGTAGAAATAAAACTCTGCTTAACTTTAATGAAAGCTTTTAAGAAATCGATGACATTCTCTTTTGCAAGAAGATCAATATTATAAATAGCTTAGAGGGAGCCGCATCTAAATCTAAACTCAACGCTAAGACATTTCCATGTGGATGAAAAAAATCAACAGATAAAATATGAAAATCCGCTGAGGAGTCCGAGCGATCGCCAAGGCAAACCGAAATAAAGCAACCAATGATGTCATCGATTTCAGTAAAAGTGAGATATGTATAGCGTGAAAAGATGCGAAGAAAGTCAAGCGTGTAAATTAGCGATGACCACAATTTCCATATGCTTTAATAGCCGCTTGACAAATGAGATTTCCAGCAAGATATGTTGCGACCATACCATACTCAGAAATGTGGTTGAACCACTTCAACAGGTACCGAAGCCGCGCACTATGGAAACCAACAATTGAAATATTAAAATCAGTTAATGATGAACATGACATAGTTTTTTGAAACAAAATTTGAGTAATTTAATTCGGATTTGGTGTTCATTCACCCTGTGCCTTGCCTATGTGGCATCCCAAATCGCTGAACTCAGTAAACCATCACTTCGAGTTTAGTAGCGTAGAAAACTTTTTTGCAGTGTTGGTTGGCTGAGCATTGTCTGCATTTTGACCCGAAACGAAGCAAATTTGATTTTTCTACATTGCTGAGTTTGCATGGTCGCAAAAACACAAATTAGATCAACACGATAATCTGTTTTGAATGTTTTTGTTGAAATGCCATTTATCTGTGGAATCTGAGCGTGTTACGTACTGTACTATCTAAAACACGATAATGGGATGCATATCATTCAGATGAATGCACAGTCAACATTTGCAGTACCATAAATGGCACAAGTTTTGATTCTTTCTCACAAACGACGCTTGTTGCAAATTTCTCCGCAACGAATTATTCAAATGCTCAAAAATATTTTTAAAAAACTAATAAATTTTGAAATTTCCGTCAAAACAATATTTAAATGACTACTATGAAACACTTGGCAGCTTCTTTGTGTGTGCTTACACAGCAGCAGTCACGTTAATTTTGCAATAATCAAGAGTCGAAAAATTGGGGTAAACGCCACTAATACGGGAAAGAGCCATGTAACTTTTTAATTTATTTCAGAAAAAGTCACAAAATTTAATCCTTTTAAGATTAGCTATGTTGTTATTTAATTGACACCAAAAACGCAATCAATATTTGACCTTTTACCGAAAGTGAAGATATTTTACAAATAACATTGACATAACTATTCAGAAAACGTTCGTTGGCTACTTTTACTACGTCCAATCAAGTGTGCCTTTATTGATATTATTTCATAGTTTTATTTCTATTTGGAACGATAGTGTAGGAGTCATGTGTTGAATTGTAATTAATTTAAGTATTATGGACACCATTGCGTTTCAAAGTTGAGCTTTTAAACAATACTGTGATGGATGACTACATTGCTTTCAAATCAATTTTCAATTTTCGCGATATATTTTCTCAGGATTGTTTGAGCCAGATAATATTGTGTATCGAAAATATCCGCAATGAATTTATTATTTTATTTTTGTGACATCAAGAAACAATATTTTTTTAATAATTCGCAAATTTATATTGAAGATTGGTTAAATTCACGTACCAATTGATTTTTCTCCGATTTTTTTCAATATATACATTTGATGGTTTGATCATTTTGAAACTGCGGACGATTGCAAAATTAATTAAATGGAATGGAAGAATTAGGGCAGGCTACCATATAAATGGCTGCATGTTTTCTAAAAGAACGTATTCTTCAATATTTTGACAATAAATTTGAATCATTCATATATAATATTGCAATCATTTAAAAAAAAACTCTTTTTTTCCTAGAGATAAAGAATTAATGTTTGAATGTATTTTTGGCAGAATCATAAACCAACCCTATAATAATGGATACATGTTGTCCTTTTAAAGTTGATAATATTTGCGAGATTACTTTTCGGTATGCTAACAATTAATCTTTTTCTATTAATTATATATAATTATGAAATTGTTGAAAAGTTTCAAATTTTGTGGCGTATCATTTTGTCTGTAGAATATTTTGGCGATAAAATTTTAGTCTTTTGAAGTTTTCGCTTCGCAAAATCGTTTCCTTCCGAAAGTTGTTTCCGACAGAAACTTTCAGGTAAAGGGTTCAGTTTTAGAATCTCCACTTCATAGATTCTTACAGATGTATATGATATTTTTTACTGTTTAATTTAGAAAATATTTCAACTCGAGAATTAATTATTTAAAGAACATTTTTTCAGATATTACGTGAATTCAAATTGTTGCGAATTGATTATTTTTGCTTTAGAAGTTGTTATTCTAGGAAAACTTTAAAGCTTGAAATATTTACAAGGATTTATTTGTTTCGAAAATTTTCGGCTGTAATCATATTTACTTTATAAATTTTTAGAAATCTTGATATATTAAAATAATGCTTACCGTAGGAAACATGGAAAACTATAAAATATTTTTGAAAATACTTCGAGATTTCTATGAGAAAAATACTTGCAATGTGATAAATAACATTTCTAGAGATAAATATCAAATAAATTGTTTTCCAGCTCACTTTAACCTTTTCCCAAACTTTTTAAACTATTTTCAAGTAAATTAAACCTTTTCCCAAATTGTGTAAACCATTTCAAAAAAAGAAAATGTGTGTGTATGTATATTAGATGATTTTTTTATTCATATATGTATATACATAAAGATTTCATAAACGAAGAATAAATTTTGAAATTATGAATAGTATAAATAAACTTTCTTAAATCTTTAATAGAATGTTATGTCATTGAGAATACTTTAGTTTCGTCAGAAGCATATCGTCGTCATCAATGCAGGACCTTGTAACTACAATTTTTGGTGAAAATGTTTTTTGGTTAATTTTAATGTTTGCATTGCTTTTGCATTGCTTTTTTGCCTCCTGTAAAAAATTTTTTTTTGAACTTACAAGGTCCTGCATTGACGCCGACCATATGGTGAAAGTATAAAATCTGTTTATGAATTTGACAGATAAATAAATTACCCGGTTCAAAATTAAGGATTTTCTGGCGTTGACGTTCTCATGTGGAAATAAAAAATTCAATGGAGTCTTTCCAATCCAAGTGATATTGGAAAAGTGTCAATTTTATTTGGAAAAGTACTGATTTGATTTTTCAAAAATCACCAATTTGAGTTGAAAAATAGCTAAATGCTATAAATAGTAGAATAAACTTTGAAAAGATTTAAAAAAATCAGTGTAAATTTTTTTGGAACGAATCAAAGAAGTTTGCTTGCACTCATATGTCTATTAAAAGTCCTGAATGTGGTAAAGTATTTTGCTTCTAAATTTAGTAGGTTATTTTCATAGTCTTATCTATTTAGGTTTACATTCATTGAATTATTAAATTCGGGTAATAAATGCATTAAAAAGTTTGTTGGATAAAGGTATTGAGTTTAAGGGATTTATTTAGGAACATCCTCACTATTTTAACCAGATTTTGAATCTTATGAAATATTTCGATTTTCAAATTAGATGCCCTTGATTGATATTCTAATATGGACTTATAAGAGCAGACTCATGTTCAGCGTTAGTTTAAGCATCGGCCACCACATATTGGTTTAGGGATTCATAGAATAATAAAAAACATAAAAATATCAATTGCAAAAGGTATACCATATTTTCGAAAGCTTTCAGCGATAGTAACTATCCCTGGGAAGATTGACCATTAAAGAGGCGCCCAAATGCCATCACTTACCAAAGATCAATACCCATTCACACATTCACATTTGACCCTGAGTTGAAGAGATCTTGACTCCACCATTTCACTTTTCTGTTGTATACGATGCACTTACTAAACGTCCAAACCACACAAAAAATACCATTTCGATATGCACATAAGTAATTTCTCATGGAGCTTACGGATTTGATAGTCAGTAAATTGTTCAGCCATTCATTGCTCTCAACCCACAGTTGGGGCCATTTACCACGGGCGCTCGCTCCATTTGCAAAATGAAGGCGTAAACAAATATTTCACGTTTGAATGCGTGTCCATAAAATAATTCCAATTGTTTGAATCCATAACTGGAAGCATGGCCAATTCGAAAATACCCAAAATGAATCTATAAAAGCCAGTTCAGAACGAGATCAACCGCAAGAAGTTTTCTGCCATGGATAAGATTGTTCTTATGGCAAATGTTTACGGTGTGTATTTACGTGGAAGGAATGCCTGGTTGCGAATAAAAAGTTTATTCTCATTTGAATTGTTAAGTAGCCGAATAAGTCTATGAAAGCAAGTTGTTATTGTTGAAAGTAATCTTCATATAAGTACAGTTTCAATTGAAAGCAAATGATAGATATTGCGGAGGGAACATTTTCCATCTACACTTGGCAATTAAAAGCTTCCATTCAAAATTAGTTCTTCGTGAGATCACAATTCAGCTCCAAAAACGCAATTTAACAAATCTCTATTTTTAAATTTGACTGAATCGGCTGGGAAGTCGACGATTAAAAATAGCTTTACATTTTGAGAACAGACAAAAAATATGAAAAGATTGGGTCATTTTTCGTACCTATGAATGTTAACCATACTTATGAAAAAATTTACACATATGGTAGGTTCATATTGCACAGACGGTGAGTGCTTCCTTTATTATGACAATTTAAAAAAACAATTAGTGTAGAGCAAGTGACTGGAAAACAAGACGGGTTTTAAGTACAAATTCATTAGTCTGGAAAGACGGTAAATTTGTTTTAAAACATATTTTACATTGTCGTTTGTTTCATTAAAAAAAACAATAGCAACCCTATTCTCAGTGTTTCTAAATATCATAAATTGTGTATAACAAACAACGTTTGATTTTCTTTTCAAAATAAAGATAAGTTTGACGTAATAAATTATGTAAGTTTGTATCAGAGTGTCCTGTAAATTTTTTGTACAGAAAAATAATATTTACTTTAAAGTTTGCAGATGCAACATAACGTAATATGAAACAAAAGCTTCAAATATTTATGCTACAGAAAGGTGTGCCACACGAAAGTAAAATAGAGGATTCTAGTTAATAGTTTAACGATATTGTAGGTTTCAAACTCTAGGCCTACTGTATTATTTTCGGTGCAAAGCAGAATGTTATATTAAGCATACTGAATATTCAAGGCTAACCATGCACATGTGTGTTGCTTACATAATATCCTCGCTTGAGTTTTTAGAGCTTTTCGAAGGCCAACGTTAGTTCGACAATTTAACTGAAACGAATTAAAATACAGATATTACAATAAGACGCCTGTAATCAATTTATTGCATTTGTGTTGTATTCAATTTGAAGATTAAGTTACCTACAGCAGCAGGAGAAGAGTAGTACAGAATTAATGGTTGAAGCTGAAGCATACAAAGATAGGATACTAGCGCTGAAGAAAGCTACTTAATGTGCCATCATTGAAAATCGGCATGTCATACTATTCTTATATGGAAATGAAAATATTGTTGCATTTCTACTGATTCAAATGAAAAGTCATTTGCTATTTACTAAAATGTTCGTATTTTCGTGAATTTTTCACGCAATGCTCAACGGCCGAAAACACAAACTGATAAAATACATCATTACTATAGAGTTTACTGTATTTGTAACTGCTATTGTCTTTCACATGCTTTCTAAAAACTATCCAAGTAGTGTCTCTTTTGATTAGAACTGTTTGATTCCAAACACGCAATGACAACACATTTTGAACCATTTGTTCCGTGTTCGTAGAATGGTATAATGCAATGATCGTGGTGAAAAAGAATAAAGTGAATTGCTGTTATTCGGACTAAATGATAGTCATTAGACTATCATTTAGTCCGAAGGGTCAATTCATATTTGATGCTTAATTCGAAGATTTAAATTTCAACATTTCAAACGAATGGATGCCTTAAATTTTTATATTCAATTAATCAAGATAAATTAGTTTTGATCCTTTCAAAATACTCTTTTTTATGCGAATCTCTTGCTCCATCTCATCATCATCATCTTATATTGTTCAAAAGCATCCCCGGAAGTTTTGAGAAATTAGGCTTCCCAGGTGACTTGTAGTTTAGCGTTTGATAGTATCCACGTCGTCCTTGTGCTGACCCTGCATGACAATTTGGCATTTTGAGAATAAAGCAAGGGCTAAGTTTGGACAGCAGCTGGAAGAGATTGTAAAACGAATTCACGAGCAAACAGATGAGTCTGCAGGTGCAATATTTGAACGTACACGACACATGCAACCTCGCAAATGTTCAAGGACTTCAAATTAGAAAGCACCATTGATAGTATGTCCTTCAGGAAGAAATTCATGAGGGACGATCACATGAAAGTAAAAAGAACTATCAGCATTACCTTGACTTTCGTGCAATTTTTGTTCGCGACTCATCTTTTGCTTTCCAATTTTTGTATTGAATTTTTAGGTGGAGATCGCACTCGTCAATTTCTATTATATGTTTACAGAGATCCAACGATTTCCGGAACAATCGATCCACACAAATAACGCTACATCACTCAATTGAATTGTGCGATAATGACAAGGTGACCAAAGAGATACGACAGGGACTGTTTAAAAAAAATTGTGATGTAACAACTGATCGCTGGTAGTGTAACGTGTAGTAGCTTTGGAGCTACCAATTTGTATGTAACAGTCCGTATAGTGGAGGCTACAGCTTTTATTGCAGTTTACATATTCTCAAGTTTGGCGCGTTGAATGGGCAAATGCATTTTCGCGATAGCTTCAAGATGTGCTGCAACAAACGCCAAAAACGTTCGAGCTCAAGGCGTATTCACCATCCATGACAACACTATAACGCACAATTATGCGACCGGCGAAGCATTGAACAGCTTGCTTTCTATTAACATATTTTAAAAGATTTCTGTTTGCGTTAAAATGATCAACCAAAAACAATGCAGTTCGAAAAGTGAGCTCTGATCGATATAAAATCAAATAATATTTACGTTTTCGATGTTTTAGCTCCTTCTTGGCCAGGATTATATGTGTCAACGACGCACCAGCCCAAATCGAGCCTTGACTTCCTGCCTGCTTTACAATGGTTTATAAAAAAAATTGTATCTCCAGAACCGCTTTAGAAAGATATAATTGCCCAAAATATCTTTTCTTTGTACGAGTAGCCTCCACTTGAATAGGAAAGAGTATACTTTGAATTTTTCACGTCGCAAAAATTTTTCATAAAAAAGAACACATTAGTGAACACTTTTATGTACTCATTTTTCAGCATTAAATTTCACTGTAGTGATAAAGTCACAATTGTAAAACACGTAATCAGAGACATTAAAATTTACAACCGAAAAAAATATCTTTTGACATCACAATCCGAATGTAATGCATTGAATTCGTTCAACATTCCAGACATAGCCTCTTCAAGCCGTGTTCAACGATAACGGTTTGAATCTTTCAAACTCGATTGAAATTGAGATTTAAGCTAATTTTTTTGGTTGCTCTTTGAGTGACTTCGCCAATTATCGTAACGGTGTCATCGAACTATATAAAATTCAAAAGTGTGTATCTTTGAAATATATTTCTGTGCATTTTGATTATCAACTTGCAATCCATGACGGTTTCCCAATTGAAGGAATTTCGATATTCATAACTGGTTTCCTAAAACATTCAAAACTCACCGTTTGTGGCATAGTTCAAACCTGATGTGGGGACATTTGAATTAGGAGAGATTTCATAATGAGTGGCGATCAATAAAATCAGTAATATTGTTTTCATATATAACGTAGATGTTTACAACAGCATTTGGCTGGTGTCGGTGGATTTAAAAGCCCGTTTTGGCATTTAAGTAGCTTGAGATTCAGATTGTACGATAAAGAAAAGTTTAACACATTTTTTCTGAGAAAGACGTTGCGACAATGCATACGTAATTTTCAAAAAAATAATGAATCTAAGAGATTAAATTCGATCGATCAGGTGGCAAGAAAGTTCCCATGAAAGCGTTACATTTTCACTGTTCTATTAGGTGCAATAAAATTTTATTGGACACTACCGTTGATGAGATACAAGTGGTTTCGGTTCATTCAATCTTGGGAAACCGGACTTAATGCAGTTTGATTGAGTTATTCGGTTGCAAGGTTCATTTCAGTACGTTTAAATTTTAAGTCATTTCTCCTGATATAGTCTGAAAGGTGGCATTTCCAATTTCAATAGAAGAGTAGAAATTTAAAGGTTGAGTGCTCCTAGATAATATTGAATCACTTCAAGGCTCCAGTAACATCACTGAATCAATCAAAGAGGAGGCTTTGTTATGTTGGATGAAGTGATCTCACCAAGGATAAATGGAGAATAATGTGCATTGTCAAGGCCCAAGTGTACGTTGCCTGCATGCCCAGTTTTGAAGATTTTTTTTTGATCGATCACTTATTGATCGCAGCACTGTTCACTGATTTCAATTGCCAGGGTGATGCTATCACGCAAACAAAAAACACTTTGTCGTGTAATATATGCGATGAATCACTCGCAAAAATAAAACATTAAATACATATGCACACAGGTATATGTATGCATATGATGATGTAAGGCGGTGTGCTTGGAAGTCTATCGACCACTGTTCAAAATCGGGCAATATGTAAAGCAACATTTGCATGTCATCAAAATTTCACGTAACTCGCAGCCAAACGGTCGTAGGTGGAGTTTTTGGTAACTCCGAGAAAATGGCAGCCGGGCGCAGGTTCGGGTTGAATATCAGTGCGCGCTGCAATTCGCACTCACGATCACCGAAAATAACTATTATCTCAAATTCTTGGGCTACGCTCCCTGCAAACAGGTTGCCAGACACCATAACAAGAATTGCGCTGAACTTACTTTGCTTATCACGAGGCACCAACAGTTGGGTAATGCGTCGTTGTCGTATCCAATCACGTTTCGGCTGAGGTGCGGTTACCGTTGGTATCGATGTCAATTATTCAGATACATAATCACTGCGGAATTAGCAACACAAATGGCGAGTGCACAAGCAGCAAAGCAAATTGCAAACACCAACGAAACCAGCAAAAACCAACAACAGAACCAAAAGTCGCTCACGATTCTGAGGGAAGCTTTTCGCGCGATCACGTCATTCGGCGTGGTTTGCTGGGGGCGAGCTGTGTCAACGTAGAAGCGAGAGTTGGGGCGAATCACAGCAGAAAACTTCCAACGGCACGTCCAAAACACATTAAGAGCCACATCCAACCAAAACAAGTTATTCCGCTTCTTTGCTTATCGCATTCCCAGCATTCTTCTCAAGAAAACGCGTGTTTAGCTGCACTGCACCGACAGACAACCAGGTAACAAACAGTGCGAGTCCTTCCAGACACAATATTCCTGCGGTTTGGCTACGTCTGAGGATCACAACTGTTGCAGACGAGCCAACATTAATAACTCCATTAACACAGTTTGTTAACACGGCCAACAAGTGGTGTTCGTGGTTCGTAGCTAGTGTGCACAGAACAATTGAAACTTTTCGCAGAACAAATCGATTAGTCCCAAACGCTAGCTATACACGCATTACACCAAAGATTCCACCTATGCCAGTTACTGCTTCCACTGTAGCTCGAAAGATACGATACTCTCGCAAGCGTCTAAAAAGCCAACTGACTCGCGCGATCCATCAAACCTCGCGATCGCGAAGTGATCACAACAGTTGTGCGCTATCGTGTTGCCGTTGTAAAAAAGCTTTAGTGTAAAGTTTTTTTTAAAAAAAACCCATTGCCACCCACATTTTGAGCTTAAGACAAGCATCGGAATTATTGGAGCCAAAATCGCAATTACTGAACTCTATGACAGTGCGAGTATACCGTATCCAATAAGGATCAATCTAGGTTTGTTACTTTTTTAGGGAAAACTTTAAACTTTTAAATCCTTTTTGAACTACTTCTTCTCAACCGATTCTTATGAGGCCTTGCACACGTACGCAGAGCCAAAACAGCCACAAAGAATAGAACGTAAGTAATAAGATTTCGCTATGGATTTCATCCAAAAACAAAGACGTATCGAAATCATAAAGAATTTGATTGGTTGGCAAACCATTGAAACGTTAACCGCATCAAAATGACAAGCCGCGAGGTGCGATTGTTGAGATCCACACGGACAACTTCCCAGTCATATCTACATAAATATTCAAAATATATCATATATTAATGAATAAAATAATGCTCTCAATATTAAAGAAGTGTAGAGCTCATGACAGTAAGTGTAAGTAAGACAGTAAGTTATAAAACAAACGTCGCTTGAAAGGTGTATGCGAATTTTTTTGACGAAAATGAGATTGAAGGGATTGTGAATGCAATTTTTGTTTCTATGCCGACTGAACTAGGTTTCTATTACGTGTTGACTAATTGTGGTTCTTCATAAGTGCTACATTTACAATGAATTTGTACTATTTCACTATTTTACATTAAAAAGACTAACAATCATTTTTTATTTTGCATTAGATCTTAAAACAACATGTAATATTCAATAATCGATATTTGATTATATGTTAATAATATTAAACCTTACGTAACATAGAGGGGGACGTAACTGAAACCTCACGAACCCTGACAATGAATCAAGGGCGGTAAAAGGCGAGCCTGAGCCTAGGTAAACTAGTGATTTTGACGATTTTTTTGCAATATTGTCTTCTTTTATTGTGATTTTCGAGACAGTGACCCCCCCCCCTGAGTCAAATGCTGGATCCGCCCTTGCAACGAATGAACTCAAATGATTTACTAATCTCGCTCGCCTATTTATTATAAATGTTTATTGTTTATTGTTTTTATGGAATATTTTTTGGAAGTAAAAATACAACCTTAGTTTTTTATTTGATGAAAATTCATTAAAACATTTGATTTCTTAAAATATTTTTTTTAGAAAAATAATTTAATTTTTTCCAATTTATTTTACTAAATTAAACAAAAGCTGCTCTGGTTTTATTTATAAAATCATACGATTGATAATACGCATTATTCTATACAACAACAGCGTCATTAGAGTAAGTGATATTGGATAATACTATATAAACCCCTTATGAGAAGTAAATATGAATGTTTTTGTATTTTTGTGGTGATGAAAGAAACTTTCATTGATTTTTCGACAAGAACTGTTTGGATTATTTGATTTTTACTAGCATTGATTGCTTGTAGTGCGAATCCGATGGACAATTTATTTTTTTAGAAAGAAAACCTAATTTCGTGCAATTTTTTTATTACATTAAATAACGGATGTACTGAATTTATTCAAATTTTGATAGAATCATACAAATGTTAATACGCTTTCATTGACACCTTAACGACGCAAATCTAACGTTTGTCTCGCGAGATAATGTACATGACAGAAATGACCTTCGATGGGTGGAAACAAAACAACATCTTACCAAACAACATCATCTTACCAAAATCTGCTCGAGTGATTGTAAATAGGTCTCAATTGACAACTCAACATAGTTGAAATCACTTTTCATTCGAGAGCTATCGTCGTAAAAAAAATTACCACGCATGCACGAACATACGTACACACATACAGAAAGACTTCTTTTGAAAAAAAATTACACCTTAGCCCTTAACACGTAAAGAAATGTTGAAAATTTCACTTTGAATTTTCGGGGCGATCATAAGAACTTCCCATATACTGGGAAGTTAATAAGGATCGTATCATCTCTTCTTTTGTCACTTCAAAACAGCGTGAACATATAGTTAAAAAGTAATTGAATCCATAAGGAGTCTTATTTAAATTTAATGTGAAAAAAAAATGCATTTTAAGTTTGCTGTGGATGGTTACTTGAATTTTAAGGGAATCTTCTTTACACCCTAGAAGAAGCCACAGAAAAGAAAAGCAATATCAAATGTTTTACATACTATTATAATGCAAATAAATTTTAGAATTGATAAAATCTTTGTGCAAAGTGCAAGTGCAAATTTATTTTTAATTTTATTTTTAAATTTATTTTGTTTAGTTTTTTTTTGTGTATGTGTTTTAAGCGTCCATTTAGAACACAACACGTCTAATATTGAATAAATGTAGGCATTTCTATTTTCAAAAGCGGTAGCACTTTTAGATTGCGTGAGATACTCTCAAAGCTTCATCCAGTTTTGGCGGCTTTTGTTAGCTATATCGTTTAGCTAGAAGTCAGCCAGAAAATGGACATTTACTTAAAAAGATACATTTACTTAAGTAGATACATTCTCGTACATTTATTGATCTTCTCATTTTTAGGCGCAGCTTCCACGAGTGGGACATATTTTCAAAGTGTCCGACGCGCTGGTGAAGTGGTGTGCATTGGTATGGAAAGCTTTTATCGCATCACCAAAAAAATAATATCAGTATCATTTGCTGATGACTGGCACTGTCGAACTGTATTTTGATAATTAATTCGATTGAAATGGATTTTCATGCTCTTGATTACAAACAGTGTGTGCGTTCTTGTGGGCATTTTGTGATTGCTGACCACTTTTGAGCACTTAAGATTTTTTTTTACTATTTTCTTCAAAGGGATTTGTTCAAACAGCATCATGTGGGCTGTGATCCTGATAATTATAATAATAACGGATGAGCCAATATGCCGCATTGGGGCAGGGCCTTGAGGGTAGTGTCAGAATCATCTCATTGTTTGACCAACGGAACACTACGAGGTGAAGTGTACACTTGTACTCTTGGTAGATACAAAAAAATTATACTTTCACCAGGTATTTTACTCACAAATGCAATCACTCTTGAGCCACTTTTCATTCTTAATTTGGACACGAAAAGTTTCCGTTAGTTGCAGCTTCATTGTGTGGAATGCATTAGAAAATTGAGTTTTCTCATTTTCAATATTAAAATATATTATATTGTACTACATATTGATAAGAGTAACCATGGAATTTCTCCCGAAATTGATGACAATAATAAGTTAGACTTAACAGTATACAATAAGTTGCGTGGAGAACAAAATGAATAAATCGGGCATTTTCTTCAGAATACCGTTGTCTCCAGGCATCATTTTTTAAATTATAAAACAGGAAAAACACTCATTATTTCGAATGAAATTTACTCATGAGTTTATGCAGAGTTTCCAGTTCAGGTATACCGAAAACTTGGTTATCTTTGCAACTGATAAGAGAACTCCGAGGGAGCAGAGAAATTGCCAGCATACAAGAACACGGTAGTTTCTGCCTCCATCCAAAAGAGTAGACTTTTCGATTTTTGCACTAAAACATAATATGTAGTTTGTCAAATCATGTACATATAATACTTTCTGTTCGTTACATTCGCAGCCTCCTAACTCCTAACTATACTACTATGCTGCCAGGCTTTTGTCTGAATTTCTTCGAGGACGTCTCGTTTCCTGGATTGAATAAATTATACAACAGAATACAGTACAGTATGTACAATGGCAAGATAATATTGCGTGTAACTGCTTGTAGTCACCGATAATCGTTTCGTCGCGCTACATTTGTTCAACTTCATTATCGTTCAAGCTGTGCGTTTCATCGGCATTGGCAGAGCTTATAATTAGAAATACACATTTGTGAGATACATGTATATTGTGGTGGTGTCGTCCGATAAACGAAGAAAGGCGCTGACGCTATCGTTTACAACACCTTTGCGCTAAACAATTTGACTGAAGCGGTGAAACGTTACCGCAGAAGATAGTTGGAAGAAGACGCATTCAGTTTTGTCGATAAAAACTGCTGATGTTCTTGAAAATCGCATACTGTTTTGTGGCTGAACAGTAAAGTCAATGAGATTGCGGATTTTTAGAGAATAGCGTGTCATATCGGCTACGGATTGTATAAATTCGTTGCAGTTAATTGAGTTTCAGTGTAATGCATTTCAATAGATAAAGATGATCAACAGTGTTTTCATCAAGTATAGAATGAAAGAGAAATAATAACGAAATCCGGGTGTTAATCCATACAAAAAAAACATTCAGACAAATATATGATGACCTTATGGGCGTTGAGGTGGAACGGCGAGCCTGAAAATATCTTTTGAAATACCTCTGAGGATGCGTCAAGTGGCTAAACTGACTAAAACTACCGTGGTACCCCAATGAAAATCAGACTATAATAGTAAATGATCTATGGGCCGATTCAATGCCATGGGGAACCTAGGGCCATGTCAACCGAATATCCAAAACAAGATGAGAAGAGAACCATTTTCACACACCAAAGTGGGAAAACTCCATCCAATCACGTATCCATCTCTATCTCTAAAAACAATTGAGGAAACTGTAATAAATAAATAACTACAAATCTTTTACCGACACCAATATTCATCCCAGTGGACGCCACTCATTTGATTCTATCCAAGGTATATATACCAGACAAGGTATGATCTTCAGTAGCAGGATCCCGCTGCGAGTGACGTAATATCGCGCAGACACAGGGAATGAAATCCTACTTGGATATATTTGGCCACGCCCACCGCTGCAGATGACCTAATTGAAGATCATACCAGGGTCAAGAAAACTTATTTGTGAAGCTCTATAGCGCCGATTGTAAATATATACTTTTGCACACTTGGGACAGCCGTTCCTTATGAACGACCTTTTTCGATTACGGGAAATATTGTGAATGATGAAAGGAGTCGCTTGGATCCTGTCGAGGGCTACTAATCTTTTTAAAGTCACTCGACCTTAAATATTGGGCAATGTAATTTTTTCTTTTAATATTAATAAAGGCATACTATTATTATTTACTTATTTTGTTACATTTTTTCGTTGCGAATTTGTGCAGAGAATTGCAGACGAAGCTTTTACTTGGATCTTTGGACACGATAGCAATTTTATATTAAATCTGTACGTAATTTTCCTTTTTCTTCGTCTCTCTCTCTCTCTCTAACCAATCGAAAATCGATCTTGCATTGCTCGATTCGGATCATAGCGAAAATCGAGGTTCTTCAGAACCAATCGGTATGCCACCCAACTTCCTTAGCCGCTGACACAAGGTTCATGAAAACTTCTTTAACGCGCGAAGTTGATGATATAATCAGCATACGTAACTATTTGGGAAGCCTGAGTCGATTTTGAAGCATTGAATCGAGGCAAAACAAGGACTTCCAACAGATAAAATTAATTTCTCTCTCTTTAGTTTTGCGACAAAATGTCTGGTTCATTCGAATAATAATGTTCTAGAATTTAATTTAATTCCATCTTACCTATTTACTTACGGAATTCCTGATGCTGTCTGCAATGGTGTTTTGACAGAATGTAATTGGTGTTGTACTTATTTTTGACTGTGAATGCGTAATTATTTGCATTTCATGGTCGTGTTATAACACGACCATAAAATATACATTTCAAATTGAAATAATTTGTTTTAAATTTTCGAAATTTATCTACAACATGCGGCAACCGACGTGAATTTTATGAGGTGCCGAAAGCCAGGAAAGAGTCAGCTAATTGACAGTTTTCCTCAGCACTTTCCCCCGATTTGTTCACAAGATGGAAACATATGCGGGTCATAATAATTAACTGCTGGCAACCGTTGGTCTTGTTAATCAGAATGTTCTGCTAACGATGCACAAAAAAGCAAATTAAGAAGTTGCGCCAAACGCAAACACCCCCTGCGAATCACACGAATGCACTTCGAATGCTGCTGAACGCAAAATAGATAATATATGTAAGTATATTGTAAGGACCTATTGGGGTGCAAATGGTTTCCTGTATGTGCCATCCGAAGCGATGGCTCCAAAAATTAGATACAACTTTATACAATGGGATTACTTTGTTTCTGTGAACAGCGGCGCAGCGACGTCGATGATATTTTTTGAACGCTTTGCCAAATGTTTCCGTAATGAAAGCACGCGCGATTTTCAAAAACTCGGATGTCTTTAAGATTTTATTCTGGCACGTACACTGCGAGAGCGCTTCAAGGCGCCTTACGTATTTCTAATAACTCGCTCGCCGATCAATGTGGCATTTTGGCAATGAAACGCGCCAATTCCTACGATACCGAAAAACAGTTGAAAAAAGTCGTCCTTAAACGGTTCCGTTCATCACCTCACACTTGAGATTCACAAGACAATCAGAAACTACTTGTCGCGTTGGCACAATCAATTTTCTTCGGCACTTCAGCGTGAAGAGTTGACTAAATTATTTCGGCTTTTCTTCTGTTTTCTTTTGTTTTCCGCGAGTCCGCGAGCTGAGGAACTTTGCACGACTGTCGCAAGGAAGTGCGAAACACGCGAGCCAATTAGCCAAAGTAACAGTTCACGTGTCGAAATAGCAGAAGGACCAGCTCGAAGGAGTCTCCTGCACGTATCGTATTTCCGAGTGAGGTGTTTCGTGCCATGGCCACGCGTTTTAGCGGTCACAAGCGCGAACCTTGTGCAATTCGCTTCTTAATCCTCCCGTTATTGAACGAGTCCTTTGTGTTCAGTTAACCAAAGGCACCCAGAAGTGGTAGCTCGCTTGGCGTATCTGTGAAATGTTCTTCGGAAAGTCCTGCCTGTGACCCATTTTCACACGGGCATGAACGTAATGCACTCTTCGGCTACACATGAAGGGTGGAGTGAATTTCTTTTGCCTAGTATATAAAGCAACATTGGCACCAAGTGGTACACTTCATTGTGGGAATAGTTCCTGATAATTTCGCACGTTGCAGACAAGCCTGCAGTTCCGCACGCAAGTGGCGAAGCGAACAAGCTAACGTGAGGTGTTCCGCGAACAATCCTCCGAGTTGAAATCCCATTCGTTAGATAAGTGAAAAAGTCCTTAGTTCTGTGATTTCGATTTTCGTGCTTATAAATAACAGTGTGCAAAAGCCGTGATAGCATTCAACGGAAGATCTGTATCTTCAGGAACGATTTTCCGACATCTTTGGATGGAATTCTTGTGAAGCTTGTCCATTGGAAGCTCACAAACTATTTGAAGTATTTGCTGTGAGAACGGTGAGTTTTTTCTGTAAATAAATCGTTTGAAAGCTTGTTGAAATACTTGACGTCAGCGTTGTTAAAAACATGAAAAATATACTCATCTCATGGGAAATGTGTCAAACCTAAATAACTTAAGCTATTATATATAGCTGCCGACGAGATACAAGAAGTGAGAATGAAATGAATTTTAAATGAGAATGGCGCAAACTCGACAGGCCAAGCAATATTTCAAAAGAATAGAAAACAAAAACACGAAAAATTTACGGATGTTTGAAACATTGAAGAGATCTTCGGCTATTCCATGAATTTGCTGATATATTTCAAAATAGTGTACATTGAACTATTTACCAAATGTGTGAGGATGTTTATCTTAGAAAGTGCGGAAACGTTTTAAATATTTCTAGCAGCACGCACACTAGATATGCAGTTGGTTCGTTGAAAGATTATTCGAAAGTGTTGCGTGTATAATACTAGAGCTATAGCCAGCATAATGGGCCAAACAACTCTGTTAGGGAGTGATGTTATTAATTTTTGGATTTAAGTTTCACTTTTTAAAAAATTCATTCTGCTTGACACAATCTTGACAAATTATCAGAAGAACAATAGGCGTGAATGGAATTTATAGTGAACATGTTCAAGGAAATCAAAATCAGTCTATTAAATATGACTAACTCGATTAGAAGTAAAGACAAATCTGGTAATATTCAATTCCTTCTTAATATCAAAATACTTGAAATAAATCTAATCAGTAGGAATGCCGTTTATGTCTCAATAAACACTCTTCTTTTTCATCACGTATATTTAATTTTATTATTTTCGCTGTTTTTATGAATTTACCTAAAATTTAGATAAAAAAATTATTATTTATGGTTATGTTGATGAAGGTATTCAAGAAATATATAATTTATGAAAAAACCCTAATTTTTTGCACTTGTTTTATTAATTTAAAAAACGGTCATTAAAAGTCACCGATTAGTTTTACTTGCAATCTCTTACTCTAAAGATATTGTTGGTATTTCAATCAAAACGTGTTAAAATTTGCATAATTTGAGCTGATTTTCGAAAATTTTCACGGGGCCATTTTTTCATTTAAAAAAAAACTGCTTAAATTTTTAAAAAATGGCGTTTTCCAAACAAATTTGCATTTGTGGTAAAATGGTTAAATGTTTTGAATATGCTTTTTTATTAATGAAACATTTTCATGATTGCAAATCGATGTGAAAATAACAAGTTGCGTAGAAAAGGCTTTGCAACCTGCAACCCCCCCCCCCATTTATCGGCGTGAAGATTAAATCAAACCAATTAAACCAGACCCCCCAGCCTCCAACCAAAAACATTACGTAATCAATGGAAGTTCCCTAATATTAACTCATTCCAAGTACTGTTATAAGTATCTATCATTATTATTATTTAAAGTAGTACTATATTCGTTATTATTTTTGTGTTTAATATTTTTATAATCTATGTAAATATTACTGGAAAGTTGACCGTGTTGACCTCAAGGGTCGCATCTCGCGGCTTGTTATGTTATGTTTTCAATGAGGTAGTATTTTTACTTTCCATGTTTCCTCCTGTTTTTTATTGACAATTGATTTGTTTGTTATTTCGAAATGATATTTTCAAGGAAAAATGTTAGCCCCTAATAAAGTCCATGAAAGTCCTCGATTCGATGATCTGATTTTAAACTTTTCGCTGACAAAGGCTTGCCGAACTAGTTTAGCAGATATTCTGAGATTCGGATTTGGAGCAAAAAGCTGGAGTTCGTGCAGTTCGAAACGTGCTACTAAAATGCCAGCCGTAACAAATTCGGCTTTGTGTGCTGGTGTATTAACATACCCATTTTTTTAGGATTTTCCTTGTATTTTTTAAGGGATTTCTTAAAAAAATTCTGCAGATGTCATAGTTCTGAGCAACTGAATATTCACAGTTGCATAACAAGTCGATAAACCAGGAGTAACAATTGAACTACCAATTCTAAAAAGACATACATACATATGCTCTGCTCGACACGTGCATTTGTTTGTAATCTGACGAATCTCTCGCGATAACGGTTTTCACTGGAACTTAAAACAAATCTGGCAGCCAGAAAAACACTGGAGTGAAACGGTTCTGTTTAAAGCTAATGCGGGCCATTCACGCTCAATCAAAAATCAATGAATGCATATTGTTACACGCCAGCTAATCCACTCCTAATTTTGCATGCATTTTCGCCATTTCCCTGGCTAATCGAATTTCATGGCGGGATTTATTGCCATTCGCCGAAATAGCGCCAAATCCCCATTCACCATCCCCCGCTTCCCCGCGCCAAAGAGCCGTTTAACGAGCTCTGAGTAGCATTTTGATTGTGTTTAAATAGAATATAAAGGTCGTGCCAAGTATTTTCCCATAAATAATTTTTCCGTTTTCCCTTTCAGGGCTGCTGGAGAGGGCGAGGCAATATCGTCGAGGTAAAGCGGAAAATCGCGTGCCAAACACTTCGGCGGAATCGCTTAAGGACTTCGCCACTGTCGTAAGGTTCGAGTGAGATTCCACACCTTCAGCAAACTCGACGGTGACATGCAATCGTGAAGTGAATCAATCGCAAAGGACATTGAAAAAGGCGGCGGTCGAGTGGGTGCTAATTTGAATAGCTGCGCGAGGGAGGCATTGGGGCGGCGTGATATCGGTTTGGGGTGGCGGATAGCATGGAAAATAACGGTCGCAAGCGCAAGGTGCGATTCAATTTGCCGGAGATGATTCCGGACCGCAACAAAATCGGGCGGCATGTGGTCAATGTGTACCGCAACGGGTGTCTTGTGAACGCACTGCAGTCGCCAGTGGCGTCCGGTCGGAGCGGATCCTTCATCCCGACGCCCATTGTAAGCTCGCTCGCTTCCAAGCTGACGCCAAGGCTCCCAATTGCATACCGCGAAGAACCCAGAAGTGTTGCGTCCAGTCGTCTCGAAAACCTGAAGAAACGGCACATTGTGATAATAACTGAACCGCTTAAACTCGCTGCGAAGCCGCAGCTACCGCGGGAACCAAGCGGCAGCAGCGTCGGAACTATTTGCAACCGCTTTTCGCGCCTAATGTTGGTGGAGGATGTGGCAAACAAACCGGCGGCGGTGGTTCTTCCGATTGAAAAGCCGGTAATTAATTTTCTTGCCTTCAATTTTCAGAAACACTGTTCGGGCGCCGCATGTCCGCAAAATCTCGATTTTACGGGGATGCAGTGAATTTTTTGGCCCAATAAATTTTGTGGGCCGCGTGAAAAATTTCCTTTTTATTTATGTCGTATAAATTTAGTTGTCACTTTGCGGTAACTTTGCCAATTTTTTTTTGTTTGTTTTAATTGTTCGTAAATTCTGTTTTTCCATTTTTCGGGCGAAACCAGTCTCGGGAGGCGATTGTGGGCGAGATGTATCCGAGGCACGCGGTGACGACGCGGCGAATTGCGAAAAGCCTCTTCAGCGCAGACATCAATGCTCGTCTTGTAGCGGACCTGATCACTAGATGGCACAGCATGCGATACAGAGAAAAACTACAGTCGCGGCAGCAATTGATGGATAAGTGCGTCCAGGCGACTACAAGCTGCGGTCCAAGAGATGGCATCAGCGGCGGCAAGAACAGCTCGAGCACGACCAGTGGAGCAGTTTCAATTACAAGTCGCTTGCGCACGGACGCGAGAAGGTCAGTAGTGTTGAGTCAAAGAGTCAGACGGGACAGGATCTGAGGACGTTAAAGCCTGGCAGTGCCTGGCCACTAAAGTTACCCGTTGCTAAACCGTTACGGTTCCATCGTGCCCACTTTCTACCGGGAGTGCAGCGGCCTGTGTCGTGCAGAACAGTACTCGCGGATGCGCGCCAAATTGTCGGAATAAGCTTAAATCAAATGTGATCTAGAGAAACAGTACGGATTTAGTGTTTGTGGATGGTTTTTGGTTTGATGAGATTTAGCGCAGCTTGAGACAACTACGTGACTCGCAAACGGTAAATATTGAATTGTTGTTTAGCATTAAGCGTCCGACGGGGCTGTCGAGTGGTTGATGCACTTTTGGGGATGGGATGACGTCAACAGAGATATTTATGGGCGCGCTGACACCAACGCCGAAATTCTAGAATTTTTCTGCTCGGGAGGTAAACAGCGCCCGTTGCATCTTTTGAACGAATACGGAGTGAAGCAACGGTATCCTAAACTCTACACAGGTTTCTACCATTTGTCCGTTAATATTTCCGTTCTGATATCAGTCTTGCTCTAAACTCAAGCAAATCCAGTATTTCAATTTTTCTTCTCAAATAAACGGATGAAAACCAGGTAAAAGACCAGCAAACAATTCTCTGAAAGCCATTGTCTGTGCAATAATTTCGATCGAAATTTATGCAAACGTTGCTGCGGAGAAACTTTGAATCATGATAAATATTACAGAAGGCATTGTGGTGTGGATTCGTAACCGCATAAATGTTAGCCACCATATTTCGATTAACTGCTTTCGAATGCTCTCTCCTTTTGTGTGCGCTAAATGTTACAATCTGCAAAAACCTCCTCACAACCTTATGGTTTGAATATACTGCTCTGGACCTGATGTGGTCCTAATCAGGCCTGATAAGGCTATTATAGTCTGAATTCAGAGTTGCAGAGCCAGAGTTACGGCCACATACTTTCAATAGTAGGTGGAGCTCAAGTCGGAGGTAATTGTGGAACTCGGACTCCAGATTCCACAATCAAAAATTCCAAATAGCATTCCGCCATGTCGCAAAAATTGACCGCTAACTCAATTTGTAATTAACATAGTTATTTAGGCCTATTTCTCTGTCCTCTCAATTTTTAAATCAGACAAAGTGCATACGAAAAATACACTACGCGTCTACAAAATGACGATAAGATTTATACTGCGAGTTGAAAGTGCCAGAAAATACCCTTGACATGTTCGACAGGAAAATCCTTAGAAAAATATTCGGGCCAATACTGGAGGGAACGAAGTGGACAATACGATACAACCATGAGTTGTACAACATCACAACCCACAGTTGTCAAGCAAGCCTAGAAAGCGATAATAGGACAGCGTTAGCGCGGACAGCAGAACACTATTAGGGATAGTGAACTGAAATACGCAGTCGTTGATCCGAGACAATTGGAGGCATCTTCTGCAGGAGACCAAGGCCTAATTTGGGCTGTCGCGCCATTGAAAATGACACATCTAATTTGAATATAAAAAATTATCCACCGATACCCCAAGGTAATACAAAGCGTTGCTTTTACTGTCGCCTGCCATTAGTGATGCCAGATTGGGGATTTTCACTCTGAATTTAGGGTATTTCTTCGATAGCTTGGGCAAAAATAAGAGAGACAGAGTATCGCATTGATTTCCGGAGACATTAACTAGAACAATGAAATCAGCACACTATATTACCCAAATCAAACCGAACTAAAACGAAGCAATAGATCCATTTAAACTTTCAGACATGCCCTTGTTGGTTAAAAATGTGTAGAAGGTCGTCCTCAAGTGTTAGAACATAATTCGCAGTAGTTTCTAAATGCGAACGCTACTCATATCTCATCGGTCGAGAACTCGCAGCATACTTTACATATACTTTTCTCAAAACCATGTTGTGTGAATCTCGTATAACACAACTAAAAAAACTATTAGATCGCTCATTTTAAAATTAAAAAGGCTAATATAATTATCTTCAGTTTATTTTTCGCTAGCAAAAAATGTAAAAACTGCATGAAAATTAGTATTAACTTCAAATACTCATTTTCTTTGAAGTTTCACTATTCTCTCAATTTTTCTGATTCCCGTCAAACGAATGATACACCTCAAAAAAATTCTTTCAGATGTTTCACATCACAACAACAGACGTTTGGAATAACTCGGGTAGAAATCATCTTCGATGAAATTCTCTTACAGAAACCATTATCAAAAATTGAATAATAATCAATTGTTTGGAAGATTGAAGACCTGTCGAAATACGTATAAATAGTTTCCAGTACTACAAATAAACGTTTTCAAAAAAAAATATCCAAAAAATTCACTTCTTACAAGCTGCCTAAATACTTTCTAATAAATCACGTCTGAAAAACACTACGCGGCTTACTGCTTAAAAAAAAGTATATTTTTGCACAAACCTAAAAACGAACTTTGACAGTTGATAGTGGCCATATTGTTGAAGCTGCATCTGTCAAATTGGCTGTCATTTATATTCAGTCTGTTTTGCCAAATCACCATGGACGGATATAGCGTGCAAATGATAAAATTGTTTTATCAAAACATATACATTCTTCTTCTTCCATTTATTTAAGCATTTTCCTTTCAAAAATATAACCATTCGGCCTATAAATGATAAAATCGGTTTGGTTAAAGATATTTAGGGCTGTTTTATAGGAAAATGAAATGAATCTAAGGTTTAATTGCATGAACCGTCAGCCAACTGCCTATCACCAACTCAAGTATCTATCTAAGGACTTTTTCCGCACTTAACATTTGAATATCAGACATGCAGACATCCCTGAAAGCGAATTTACTGGAGGCGATTCTATTTTTGAGGACAAATTAAATAGGAGAAAATTAATTCATAAGTTTTGCATATTTCAATAGAATTTTATTTATTTTTAATGTTGTCAAAGCGAATCGTTAGTTTGAATTTAATTTGTTGAATTGAGCTGTTTACGTTTGCAATTTTAATCGAAAAATGTTTGTATTGAAAATTACACTTGTGTTGAAGATGCATGAGCTCAGTAATATTTAATCATCATTAATAAAGCAAACATTTCTTTAATTTAAATCTGGATTCTGTGTTTAGAATTAAATTGAATTCGGAGTTAAAATTGTCGAAGCCTCATGAATTTTTTTCCAATGGAATTGAAGCTGTAGTCGTAAAGAATTTAGGTCGACTCCGCAGTCCTGGTCTGAATATGACATGCTCCCGAGAATACATGCCTTACAAATGTCTGATCACAACCAGGTATACTAAGATTTTTTCTGAGGTTAATTTTAGTCGGGATGTCGAAATTCTAGATACAAAATCAATCGCGAATTGATGGTGTAAGTAGTGATGGGTGGCTAACGAGATAAGCGTTCTGTGTCCAAATCAAAATTACTTCTGAGAAATTTGGCTGGAGCTGCCACTAAAAAAAGTCAATTTGTTCGAAATGAAAGTATAAATACGGGACTCCATAATCAAAATACATAGAAACATCGCTCCAAGCCCTAAAATATAAACCAAATTTAACTTTTGACTGATCAATATATCGTCGGTTTCACATTCGTTTTATAAATAAACATTTTCCCGAAAATTTTCCGTTAATGAAATAAATCATATGCGAAGCGTCATCGTTAGTGTAAAAGTGTCCCCTTCGAATTTTCCAATCTTAAAATAAATAAAATTTGGACGCTTGTGAAATGCCGTCAAATCTCAAATGGTGGCATAAGAGTACGCCAACATCCCATGGAACATCCATGTCTGTTTGCGACTAATTACAACATGTTGGGGAATTCCTTTGAACATTCCTTGATACTCCCAAACAAATTTCATAGTCTCGCTTCCTCCTGGTTCCAACAAAAAATTGTTTGCTGATGAGGGAATTGAATGTTTATCATGCATTTTGAGTAGCTTTGGCCAATTAATGGGAAACCAAAAAAATGGAATTGAAACGGAAAAAACAATATTTCTTGAACCGATCAGATTGGGTGTCAATCAATTGAATTAAAGCGTATAAACATTAGTTCTTTGATGAGGCTATCTTTGCACTGAAATTGAAAATTAGGGAAATAGTGCGGCATACAGATGATGGAAATGGGTTCCAAAATGGGAACCACGCAAAAAGTGTTAGTACAGTCCGATTTTTTTAGACTTGAAATGCATTTACATATCTACATTAAGGAAGAATGCGATTAGATACTGAAATATGCGTTTGTTAGTAAAAAATTAATCGTGGAAAAGGTGAACTGTTGATTTCATATAATACGCTGGAAGTATTGATTTAAATTGTAAGATCAAAATTTTATTTAAAAAACAAGATAATCACTAATTTAAAACAAATAATGGTGTGCGTTGTCCTGAGAACTGTGGTGTGCGTTGTCCTGAGAACTGCCGGGTCAGTAAATATATATATAAAAAACACGCAAGTGCGATGGTCGACTGTTACCGTTATTAATCTACTTGAACTCCAATGAAAAGAGCCATGGCATTGAACGACTCGGTACTCTTCAAATTTATAAACTCTATCAATTATCTTTCGCTATCTAAGCTTTATATGGAAACCGAACCATCGTTAAGGAAGAGCAGACGGGAAGATACGGAACATACACGTAAGCTCACATCAGGAGACAGCGCACAAAATGCTAGTTGGGGTGTGCAGAGGAGCACCATCAACTAGCTTAACGAGGAGGAGCACCATCCTCATTGCCACTGAGAAGGAGCCATATCCTTAGCTCCAAGGTTCCTGGTTTCGTTGCCGGACAAGCATATACGTATGCACCTTCAAAACACCATTTTAAGACACTCTACCGCGGGCAGTTGATTTTCGTTGAATTATTATTGAATATATCCCGATGCGAATGCAGCACATATGTATTATTCGATGGATACCAATATATAAATTAGAAACACCGACACCGACACCGACCATTTAATAAGTAAAACTGCTAATCTTTTCCTGCAAATCCAAATGAACGTTTTAACGCAATGTCTCTACCCGTTTATCAAACACCACGAAACAAACACTTAGTGATGCGCCGATCGTATCTGCAAGGATGACCGGTCAAAATCAGACAAGTCCTGAATGTATCGCACTTTTGCGCAATATAAGATGCGGAATGCCACGCATATTCGGCCCGTCAATTTTTCACCGAGGACTAAGCAGCAAGCTGACTTATTTTCTAGTTTCTGGACTAAACTAATATCAGTCCAGTCAAATGGGAGTTTGACCGTACATATTGGGCTGGCAGACAAATTTTTATTGTAATGAGTGGGCAATGGTGTAGTTAGCTTAAGTTCAAGTTTCTGGGGTTGCAGCTCCAATTCTTTGGGTTCCTATATTACTTTTTCAGGCCTATGAGCAATAAGTGCGCGTTCATGCTGATAATATTCTACGTTTTTTTGTATTGATTCAAGAATTCAGAGATTTTATGTGCGTCTTACAAAATTTCACTGAAATCCTCTCGATAAATGCCTAGAACATGGAGCATCATGTAATGGCTTCGCAATTTTTATCTAACAATGTTTTCCTTAAAAAAACGTAGACTAGGTGTTCGTCTTACTTTGTTACTCCGTAGACGCAGTTTCAATCAAAAACTTGGCTAAGAAGAAAACATTTCAAACACACTCAATGCCCAACGGTTGTTCTCGCCATTATGAATTGCGATTTGTGACAAAGGTATCTGAGAGTGTCCTTGAGCAATCCAAATGATACGTCACACGATGGACATATCATCCACGCATGTCACACACGCTGTGTGAAATATTCGATTGATTTCGATTAAAAAGCTGCATAAAATTAATAATATATAATATTAAGGCTAGTACTGGAGGGAACGGAGTGGAAAATATGATACATCCATAAGTTGTGCAGCATATACAACGAATCTTCCACAGTTTTCACAGTTGTTAAGCTTCGCAAGCTCCAGGAGTGTGATCATGTGGAACTCATGGACGATGCACGAATACATCGAGTACCAAGCACGCCGAGAAAGCAATGGGAAGACAGTAATGAAACCTATTAAAAATATATTTTTCAAAGTAAACATATTTGAAAAAATGTGGAAAAAAATTCGAAGTATTTTTAAAAAGTGTGGCGTTTTGCGGATGTTTTTTTTTATTTATTTGGCCGTATAAAGGTATCTCCTACTTAGAATGAACTTGAAAAAAAAATGACGGAAGGTGTTACGTCTGGCAGTGGCATGCAAAAAGAGGCGATTTATGTACACAGCTAAAAATTTATTTTAAAGCTTCTGGAATCTGAAAAAACTAACGCTAAGGTTGCGTATACTTTTATATTTCAGAATCGTGCGGTGTGGCCGCGTCAAATGTTGCCAGGATTCCGATCGTTGCATTAAGCTCTACAGTCATATTTTTGAGGCACTGTGAGGTTTGAGCGTTTTTTTGCCCAAAGGTCCTTCTGCAATCGATTTGAAGTTAACGCCTCTTTCGTTTTATAATATGGTGGAGCCGGATGTGCTTCTCGATCCACTCTCGAATTCGACGCATTTTATTAGGACGCTGTTGTGTCTGCCTGAGTGATTGCTTGGGCGTCACCAAATTTGACATGTTCCACATTTCGCAAGTCCCTGTCAAGATTTACTGGGGCCCACGCGAACTGCGGTGACGATTAGTCAGCGACGCTAGGACAAAAGTCCTCTGTACATAATTGACTGAATTGTGGAAACGATTTTCGGAGGTAGGCAGACAGGCAGGCGTGTTGTGTGCAAGAAAGCGGGTTAAGGTCGAAAATATTAAAAAGATATTAAGCCAATTTGTCTGTTTTTCGCACGCGGTTGTCGGTGCGAAAGAACAGCTTCGCGCGAGTGGCCAATATTTTTCGGCGTCTGAACGTTTAGCAGCCAAAAGTCGGAAGGCGACCAAAATGTTTGGACGAAGCACCGAAAATAGACTTTCATCGGCGCTGCTGTGTAGGAATTCCGTTCGCCAAACAGACATGTTGAAATGGGAGTGAGAAGGCATTAACGGAAAACCATCATATGGTCTTATGGATCGGTACTGCACGTGGCGAAGCTTCCAATAAAAGTGCGATGGAGTACCTGGATGTGGTTGAGGATCAGCATCGACATGGGTTAATCCATTTTCCGTATTCCGCCTGGGATAAAGGTCCGCGATTACGCAGAAGAATCACGAACTATTGGATAGACACCGAAAAGATGGTGCTCGGCCGCAAATGGGAGCAGGGAAAGGCCAAAGGTATCAACTAAATTTAGACGCTGGTCTGACTGGCGCGGTGCATTCACGCAGCGCAGGCATGGGGCAGCGGGAACAGTTGGCCAATCCATTCCAAAAAGTCGGCTCTTCAGCCAATTTGTTTTTTGTACGGACGTGTCTAGGAGGAGTCCCATGTTTATTTTCGGGAAGACAGGCATAATTGGGTGTTCGGTGAATTGTACATTTTTGCGGCCGACTTAAGTCCAACAATCATTTCAGTGAGCATTGCAACAGGCGATCTCATTGCACATCGATTATCTGGTTTTCCCTTAGATGCCTATAGGCTGTATACAGCATGACGGCAATAGGATTAAATTAGTAGTGCGTACTAAAGTCAAAATTTCAGTTCGTCTGTCTCAGAAGCAGTCAAAGTCAAATCTATAGAAAATTGATGTTTGAAAATCCTCCTGAAAACTTGAAAATGTGCACTAAGGTGAATTATTAATAGCAAAATAATTTCTGGTGTGGTATCTAGTCTGTTTCCAAACAATCGAGATTCTCTTTGTTTAAATAATCAAACTTTTGAGCGTTTGATCTTGACTTGCAGATGGAAAACTTGCATCCACACTATTGAAAATTATAAAATAAATCGCGTTAGGAACAATTTTGACCGGGAAATATCTGATTTTTCAGCCTAACAATTGGACCGTCTCCTTTGAACTGTTATTTATATTCACCGGACTATGATGAATGCGTCTGTGTATACCTGCTATAGTTTACATTAAAATAAATCTAGATGAAACGAAGCGTCACCGCATCTGTGACGTCATTGGCCACTTCGTCCCGAAATCTACGACCGCATGCGAAGGAAATAATTCAAGAGCTGTAACTCTATCATCAGCAATTTGCTGGAAAATGCTTTTCTTACATGTTTTCGTAGCGAACACGAAAATATTTGGTGAAAAAACAAAAGCAATAAAGATGCCGAACGCGCTGTTAAGATGCCATAAGTCTTTCAGCGCCTCTGCTTCTGCGTTATTGAGGCAATATCTGATCTTGCAAATACAATATGCTTTATGTCGATATTTCATTCCCGAACGCGCAGAATGTGATTCGCGCACAATCTTTGGCTTAAGAAATTTGCCACCGTCCGTCCGCAAATGTATCTTGAGCTCGAGCCGAGAATGGAAAATAAACAGTCAATGGCAACAATTTCGCGATAAATTTTTGTCAAGTGCCAAGCGATTTTCCAGCTTTCAGCAATATTTCTTGGCCCCGGAGTTGCTGTGACACGGAGCAAAATGGCCTGCCCTCGATTCGGAAAGTTTATCTGCGCGCAGGTGAAACAGACAGGTACAATGTCGAGCCATGTCAGCTTCCACTCAATACACTACATTAATAATTGAACGAGTACACAATTTGTATTGTTTTTCGCGAAAACTAATTGAAAAGGTCTGTTTTATGTTGCCTGTCGACTTGCGCAACGCAATCGACGCGGCTGCATTCCCCGTATAAGATATACGCACGTATACGTACATGATGTAGCAGCCAATTGTGCTGCGAGATATCATTTCTAATGCTAATGAAGCTAGCAAACACTAGTTCTGTTTTAGGACTGGTTAGAGCAATTATTCGTGCACAACTTGATTTGATGAATGGTCCCGTCCAATAGCCAATGCACTTATCACATTGATACACTGCCGCGGTAATTTGCACAATAAACAAGGACTCGCTGTGAAACTTTGAGAATTCTGAAAGATTTGCCTATTAAGTTTTATTAAGTACGAAAATCAAAAAAGTATACAATACCTAAATGGAGGAAAATGTAGTAAACAATAGTAGGTAAGCAGTAAGGTATATGAGTACATATATATAGGCAGGCATGGTATGCACTTCCGAGTATCCAAATTGGTTCGTTCTGCGCTTCTGCTCAATGGTGACGTCACATTTATGAATAAGTGCCTATTTCTGCCCGAAAAACATTAATATTCACGTCACCATGGAGGCTTCGTGCGAAGGAGAAAGGAACAGTGCATGCGCAATCGCTTACTATGTATTGTCCATGTACTTAGAGTAGCTCACGGGTTCTTAGAAGCCCAGAGGATTGGTGCTGTGACCCCAGAAACTTGAAGTTAAGCTAACTAGAGAATCGGCCACACATTGCAATGAAAATCAGCCTGCCAGCCCAAAATGCACGTTTCGCGTCAAAATTTGGACCATTTTACTGGACTAAATAGTGAAAATAGAAAATAGTATAAATAGAAAAGAGGAACCGCACATGTGGGATAAAATCATCCAAACAAAATCACCATATCTGTTTCAAAAATAAAATATTTCTTCGAGTTACACTTTATTTATTGTTTCATATTTTGCTATTATTTCAGTTTTCTGTGTACTTTTTGGACTGCTATGATAACATAAAATGAATTTCACAGAAAATTTCCTTCTAAATGGTAACTTTTCGTTTTCATGAAACCTATCTAATTGATTTTGTATAAAATTCACAATTCACTTTGCCGTGTTTTCTGGGAACGTACACCATCGCCTGAATTGAGGAACTACTACATTATCATGTGCTCATCTCGAATGTCCAAAATCTATTTTGGCTGCTAAAAATATGTACATTTTCCCATTTTGGCAATCGAACCAATTAGCATTGTTGTTAAAATTATTAACAAAGCAAAGAAAAAACTGGATTAGAGCAAAAATATGTACATTTTTGGATGTTCGTCATAAAAGTCGGAACTCGAAACGTTTTTTTGAAGAACAAGACTGAAACTGAACATAATCACAGTCGACAGGCGTTAATTTGAAAACAAGAATACCTTGGAAGTAGTTTTAATGGCAATTGTATTTGGTTTCCTAGAAAGATAAAGCGTAGATTGATTGTAGGATCGTCTTGCGTTGCTTGTGGTCCATTGTTGTCATAGTCCTCTCCATCTCGACTATAGATTTCCATGATGAGGCTAAGTGAGATAAAAGAAATTATAGAGGGAATGTTTAATAATGATATAGTTGGCATGTTATTTCCTTGGCCAGTGGCATAAAAATTGTGCCGGCCGTTTCATTATTAAAAATTCCCTCTATAATTTCTTTTATCTCACATATCCTCATCATGGAAATCTATAGTCAAAATGGAGAGGAGGGGTCTTTTTTTCTTCAAAAAAATAAGAACAGCTGTCAGAGATGCACAATTAGCTAGTCAGGAACTATATGAAAAAAGAAAGGAACTTCGTATAGTCCACGTATAGCAGAGTAAAGGTATATAGCGTTTTTTATAAAAAAAATCGTAAAAAAAGTAAACGCGATTTTCTCGAATTCATGTTTTTTAAGCTTGCGGACACGATTTAAAAAAAATGCACAACCGATCACTCTGATTTATTAATATGCTGATTTATACATATATGGCTTTAGCTGGTAGTGGAATCATTATGATCGGTATCAAATTTTTCGATTTCATCCAATTTTCCACCCTCAAAAATTGTTTTTTTAAATGGCCGCCATTTTGTTATTTTCTAATGAAAAAAATCCTGACATAGGCAGTTAAACAAGGAATAATTTGGCGTTTTTAACCCCCCCCCCCCCAGATGATCCAGTCACCTGAAATCACGTCCACCGTGATTTTTTGTGATTTTTTGATGTTTTTTTTTTAAAATAGTTGTGGGTAAAAAACAATAAAAAAATCGAAAAAAAATATTTTTGTACACCCAAAGTACCAATTAATATATTTAAAAGAATTCAAAATGATGAGCTCTTTTTTTTCTATTGGAAAAAATGGTAAACTTTTATTTGAAAATCTTAACCTTAAAGACCCCTTAAGGGGGAAATTACATTAGACGGATCAAAAAATCGAAAGTTACTGCAGAAATCAAAAGTTTTGCTATTCAAGAGTAAGCTCAAAAATTTTGAGACCGATATTCGAAGGCCTCCGTATATTTTCGGAGCAAGAAACGAAGCGTGCACGAGTATACCGCAAGGCTCATTGAATGGATCGATCGCAGACAAGCTGGGCGGGACCACGCAGCTGTCTTTCTATGAATATATCTTACTTTGTACGTATTTGGGCAGGTATTACAAACAAGAAGATGTATTTTTTCTGGTATCCCTGTGTATATTAGGAGTGATACATAAGTCCCATCAATACTCAGTTTTTGGTAATTTGTTTTTAAATGCGCTTTTCTCGAAACGCGTTTTTTCGGCTGACGAGCATTTTAGCTCAGTGAATTTTTGATCGATCTTCAGTAACCATTTTTTGAATTCTTTTCAAAATTGCGTCTAACTGAACCTAAAATAGGGATAAAAAATGGATTAATTCTCCATATTTTCACTCAAAATTTGGTTCATCGAGGAATTATACATATGATAATATGAAAAATTTGCTTGGCTTACATTCACATTAAAATTGTGGACTCGCGTATGCACGGCAAGGAGAGACTCGGATGACGGACCTCCATGAAGAAAGGCTTCTAACTTAAGTGAATTTTGATGATAATCACTTGAAAAAATTATGAGTTGTAGTTCAAAATATGAACAAAATAGCCTTTCAGTTCTAATCATCTCTTCCCCTTCAAAAAAAATCACCAAAATAGCGTAAAAATAGGCCTCCTAATGTGATTTTCCCACTTAAGTCATTTTTTGTAGAAGATGAGTTCGTTTTATCCTTTTTATGCTCTTCTGCGACCCAATATGTTCACTGGTCGATTTCGGCTTTGAAAATTGAACGAATATCTTTGCAGAAATCGCGAATATATTCATGTATCTGCCCTAACAAAATAATGTTGTATATTTTGAAGGTCCCAAACCGTATCCGATTAATTTGAGTTAATTATTTTGCTGAGTCCAACTGAACGTTGCAGATGTGACATTGATAGTTGAAAAGCCCAGCTACACGGCTCAATTGAAACTGTCAATTTGTTTAATAGCTAATTATTGTTATTCCAACTGCATTCCCACATTTATTGTCGATTCGAGTCATATTCGGAATTTGGCAGGCATTGGTCACGTCGCGCCGATCGTAGATTGTATCTAATACGTTGGAATTGATTAGGTTAGCTTTGAAGGTTGCCACCACGGACTTGCTGTTTTGTTTCAGTAAATCCAGTGGATTTTTATGTTATCCGTTTGACCGAAGGCGCACCAAGCAAATACATACAGGCGAACGAACATGCAACAATTTACCAGACTCTTGGGGCTGAACAGAAAGAGTTTCAACGTGGAGACACGCAGGGGTGGTCGATTAAATGTGAACTTCTTACAGGAAGTGATGAGGAAAACATTGAAAAAATTCAAAACACTTTTCCGGAAAATATCATGCTGGCATGCTAATGATTTAGATGTGGATCGCATACGTGTTTCGGCTGTTGCGTATGGGAAATCCAGGAGGGGGCCTAGTGTAATTATTCAAAAATGTCAAAAGCTTCTGTGAAATCACGTAATAATGTTTTCAGAAGTAGGTATCCGGTCGTTTGGACATTTCTTGGTAGCAGTTGATGGATTTCTTGTTAGGTCGAAAGATAAACAGTAGCAGTAGTCTAAAAAGGCATTGACTTATAATTGGAAACTGGGAAACACGAATGAATAACAAAATAAGTCAATGGTGTAATGGGAGGGTATTTGACGAATTTGAACTATGAATTTAGGGAGGTAGTCAAAATCATTTAAGCAATCACAAAAAAAAGAGGGAAGTACAGATTGGGCTCATTTCAGAAGACCAGGAAACGTTTTATAGCAATGATGTGTGATACTTCAGCAACACAACATAACGACGCGTAGTAATTGTGAATAGTATATTCAAATTTAATAAATCTTCTCGAAACTTATAAAATAATCATCATCGCATCAATTCGAAATAAGGGGCCTAGGAGATATTCACTGGGTCCCAGTCGACTAAATTGTTTCAGCAGCTTGTCATTGTTTGAATTGACTAACATTCTGTTGAAGTTACTCTCTATGTTTCAAATAATTCTGTAACATTTTAAAACATCCCCAGTCTTGTATGTCAGTCAGGATTTATAAATATTTTTCTAAAAGAAATATACTTATCACCTCAATGCAAACAATAATGAATACTCAAGCATATTAAATCAAATGGTATTTCAATGTAAATCCTGATACCGTTGCAAAATTAATTCTACCAAATTTTCTTTAAAAAATAAATTCCTAATGTGATTTTTTATTGAATTTTCAAAATAAACACACACACACGCTGCGTCTAAAACATGCTGAGTAAATCATTGGCGAGCTCTGAAAAATTTTGTTGTGTACTAATTGTGCAAGGTGTGAATGAAAAGTGAAAACAAGAGATAAAATATCGGATTAAATTCCTGAAGCATTCGGAGCAACAAAATTAATTCGAATCAACTTTTCAGAAGAAATGGATATTATTCAGAGGAAAATTTGAAGGTTGTGTGTGTTTTGAATTTTCTTAAAATAAAGGCGAACTGAATATTCTAGATACGAATTCAGACTGTAATCGGAAAGGTTGTATAGGCTGCGGGTTTTCTTAATTTCAATCTTTGATGAAAGTCTAGGAGGAACACTACTGTCTGATTTTCTTGATAATTAATATTACCTTACTTAAGAGTAATATTGACTTTTATAAGAGTTACGACAGTGCTTGTTGTTGTTGTCTATTCTGCATAAATTTCACCTCTTAATTTCCGATGCATTGTATTCTTCATTGGGTGTTCACTTCAGTTAGAACTATTGCCGCAAAGGCGCCTCAGTAGGACATCAGCTAAAATTATTACTGACTTACTAATGATATTGAAGCTATTGCAAACACAACATGACATATTTTATGCTTTGAGGAGGGTCGGTACCTGCAGAAAATGTCAGCCCTCATACCAAAACCGCACATCCCCCATCTAAATAAAGTTGCACTTGCCCGTATATTTTTAGGCAAATTAATTGCCAATAGGTCCTTGTAAATAAGTCAAATAGATATTTGGCTATGTAATGAAGATAAGTTCAATACAAACAATACAACACAGTAAATCAAAATATAACTGAACTTTTTAAGTTCTGGATAGAATCTGCACAATAACAAATTGTAGAAAAACTAAGAAGTTGCAACGTTCAAATTCGTATTTGAAATTTAGCTAAAACGTATATTCTCCGTCGCATTCCATTCTTGGCTACCACATTTACGGCTGATTGATGTAAATTTTGCCCATTGAAACCTAACAATGCGAGTTACTCACGTCTATTTGCATTGTCTAACATTTTGTTAAATTTCCGCGAACAAAATTGTTTTCAAGTTTCCATTTAAAGTGCAAATGATGATAGCGTCGCAAAGTAAATAAACGAATATAATTTGTGCTGCGCAAAATTGTAAATTGTTTCAAAGCTTAAAAAATATTGTCTAAACATGTAATAAATATGTATGTACGAGTTTGCGCTAAAATACTATACCGAAAATGTTCGTAAATTTTTGGAAAAAGTGCTGAATATTTAAGAGTTCTTCGTGGTTGATTGTGCTTATTTTTCGTATAGCTAGAGTAATTCGAAAAAAATGATTTTGTGCTCAAGAAGCAATGGCAATGATTATAAAAAATGTGGAAATTTCGGAAACTAATCTATCAAGATGCACAACCAATCCTTCTTGCCTAGAAGCTGTTTCTATCGTACGAGTATGAATGTTTATTAGTGTTTCCACCAGCTTCAATCACCACTAGATATTATATCCATTGAATGTCTAGATACCAGCTCGAAAATGTCGGATATTGAGTCAGATTTTCCTAAAATCTAGCCATAAATTGGTGCGCTACCCTTGGAATTCACATAGCACGCGTGTTTACACACCCCCGTCGCAAGCGATCGTCCGATATTGTGTGGCTCGATCCTTATTCTGCACACCTATATCATCTTGTGTACGTGGTATAGCGAGGCTGGAAATTTATGATGACTTTTAATTGCAGCTTCCAAACGCTATATTGTTTCATCACCCATCTATTGTTATTGTTTGGATCTATTTGCAACTGAACGAATTGCGTCATCAGGCATGGAACCCGTTGCAGGTATGTAGCTGAAAGTACGGGGAATACGCGATCTAAAATGGATTGAGCTGATCGACGCTTTCTCCGATTGTTTACTGACCAATCATAATACGAGCGAATACAGTGTAGTACTTTACAATGCCATTTGCACCCATGTTGTTGATTTTAATAGATGCTAATCCAAACTGTTGAAACTTCATCCTGAAAAATGCAAATTTTTGAGAATTTTGTTGGAGAAAAATTCATCATTTTCGATGAATATGATTTTTTTATGGTCAATCAAATCAAATCGGCACCACAGGACGTCAAATTGTTGGCCGAGTAATATTTAAAACGTGTAAGATGATGGGATACGTAGATGTGAATGATAATGGTGATGATTGTGATGTTAGCTCTTCTGACGTCCTAGAAACGAATCGTGAAGCACGACCTATATCGGGAAATGTTTGGAATAGAATAGAAAATGACAAAAAGTTAGGCAAAATATGTCTTCGTTATTTTAAATTTTAAGTGGTTTCAAAATTGATGACGATCAACAACAACTGGAGTTGCAAAAGTTTTCGGATTCATAAATCGAGCCCTCGTATTCCTTCGAGGTTGGACTTCTTTCCTCCAAAAATGCAAGCTGTACTCGTCAACGAAAACTACACACACATTACATTGACACCTTCGTGAATTATCCACCTTACATTCTTTAGAAGATGAATTGTTTTTGAAGCGTTTACTCGGTTTCATTCATAGAAGACTAGCTTTGAGATATGCAAAGCTTGTGCATTCCGTCATTAGCAGTTGATTTACTCAGATTTTAGTCTTAGATCGTTAAATATTGAAACGCTAAAATCGGGAGAATTGATTTCAATATTACTACATGTTCAACAATAGTTCGCGGTCTTGTAAAAGGTCGCAGTAAATAATGTAAGATGGACGTCTTAATCACTTTAATGATAGCTTCCTCAATTTGGAAACACCAAAAAATTTATTGATTGATTTGGTTCAAGTATAATTTGTGGAAAATTTTTACCAGCAAAGTCCAAAAAAGGGAGGTATCTTTGCTTTCCGGTTGTAGACCTAGGCAGCGTTGGATTGTTCCTATTTTGTTTTTATTTTAACCAGTCAGACTACGAAACTCCGTAGATTTCACCTACTTTCAGTTGTACCAAAAAGGTTTCGACTAATGTACTTCATAAATAAGTGCTTCCAAATGAAATACATTAAAATTCATTAGTGTTCTTCTCGTTGGCCTGTTAATTGTGAGAGGCTGAGCACTTATTCCAAACCGTCTTAGCAATGAATCTTTCACTTGTACATGCATAGTTTCTGAATAATCTAGCGTGACTAATTTCTTCTCCAAACGCAAAGTTGTAGTGTTTTATTTCATTTTCCCATTGACGTGCTCAGGACATACAGCTGTACGTGAATATGTATTTATTAAGAAACTCACGAAACAAAATATTAATGGATTGCAGTCCGAAAAATAATCGTCGCTAGCGCCAACGTTCGAGCGTTTTGATAAGTTTCATTGAAAACAGTCACAGGAAAATCTAAGGCCGACGACGTCATCACTACATCTGATGATGGAAAGTAGGACTCCAAAAAATCTTGTTCGCCACGAAACATATTTTTAGATTTTGTACAAGATCTGATGATAAATGATTCGTGCACAATTTCAAAACGTTTCTGTTTTGCTGAAGGAGATTTTTGGCTGTCGAGTCATAATATGGTGTGCTGTGGCATTCTAACTAGTGTAGCTAGTGCGTCCCAGAGAATCTAGGTGGGGGAGCTCACTAGTAATTAGCGGATGATATATCTGATTCTTTGTGTGACCCGCTAATAAGCAGAACGGTATCTATTAGCCGAAAGAATGAGTTAGAATGTTATACACGATGACGTGGAGTTTTTGGAAGCTGGTAATTTACACTCGATGTCACTTTCCGAGATGGTGGATGGTAGATGCAGATTTGAATTTTGGTACATTCCTCAGAGACAGCTTAAAAACACATCATAAATCATTTAGATGGCACTTAACAAGTGCAAGTAGTATAGTAAGATACTGTTTCCACAGCAGTAAACTTAAGTGCATCCGTTATGTAGGGATTAATACTTGTGATATGACCAGCAAATATGTTGCTTTTTTATAAATAGGTCATGCAGGTTTGAGTTCAATATGATTCCTGCTTCCTGGCATGGTTGACTGCTTTGCTTATAAACTACTATCGCAACTGCTTTTCACATAAACTGAATTGGAATTGCTTTCAGCATTAGAATGTTTGCAAATATTAAATGGAATCCTCTTCTCTAAAACGGCCTGTGACGTATATTCTTCGGTAATAAATCTCTGTCTATTAACATTTACATCTTATGTATGATTTGAACAATTTTAACAAATTTAATAGATAAATCAGACAAAATTATTTAGAGGTCTTTTACAGCTCGACGAATTTCAAATATATCATTTTTCGACGTTGAAGTGTTTATTTTCTTCTGGCGCTACCTCGCAATTGGTTTTTCTGTGCTCCTCAAAAATAAACGATAGATTTCTATAGGATTTGACTTTTAACATTTACACTAACAGTTCCGAAACGTTTGATATGAATGCGTCTTAAATTAGAAACGTTAATCCTAAAAGTAAGCTGGATCATTTGAATTGCTAATAACATTCAAAAGTACGTATATCATTGCTTGCACTAGTGCGTTGTGAATGTTATTTTTGGCGAATGCTCTACACTGTTCGAATTTTGAATAACAATTGAAAATAGTTAGAAATGTTTTTTTCGCCATCAGGACTCATAACTGGTCCAAGCAAATATTTCCGAATGCAAATTGGCCTTCGCGGTTGCCAGCAAAAATATGAAACACAGAAAACATTTTTCAGTGTAGCAATGTTGTTTATCATTCCAAACTGCTCTGATTTGAGTTCGTTGCTTTGGGCAGAATAAAATTTTAATGTTTTAGAGATTTGTTTACTGGTTGGACACATCCAATTCAGTTTTATTGCGGGAGTGTTTATTAACATGCGAATGATGATGTGAAGGTTTATTCAGGAAATTATGCCGACAAGCAATTAGAATGATGTTGTTCTCAGGTTGAGACGCAAAAACTTTCTTTTCCCCATTATTGCCTGTTGTAGCCTCAATTATCCTATCCTATTTTCTAATGAATGAATGAATGAATGAATGAATATATTAAAAATCAGTTTCCACCTTCAGTACCAGCATCAGCTTTAGCGGTTCTGTTTGTAGCTTTTCATATCAACTCAGACTTTTCTCAAGGATGCGTCCTAATACCAACCTTTCCTATTTTCCTTCGTTAGTAGAGCGAAAGCGCTAGAAACAAGTGTGGATTTAGCGTAGTCTAGATCATTCACGGATTTTTCTCTGCAATTTCGCTACTTAATTTACTAAATAAATGGAATATTTTAGACATTATCATAAATGAACATACACGAACTCTTAACTAGTGAATACCAACTTATTATTTCGCAATGTCATGTTGCAAAAGGTTTAATTTCAACTTTCTAAAACGCAAGAGCTAAGAATATTATTTATAGTATTATTACAAAATGATTTTTTTTAATAACGGTAATAAAATGTAATTATTTGCTAGCTACAAGACTGTGAATATGTCTGTTTGTAAGGAGTCATTCTGCCTTAGGCAAAATGGATATTTGATTGCCTTTTTGTGAAAATACTGCATTGAAAAGTTTCCTCATACGTGTTCAAAAAATTCAGGCCTCGTAACTTACAAGTGAAATTCATTGACGAATTTTCGTTGAAAAATTTCAAACGCATTTTTTTTAAACATTTTTTTGGCCAAGAACGAATCTCTTGTATTTTTTCCAAATATTTTTCAAATGTAAGATTAGAGTGCGAACTAAGATTAGAATCAACATGTTAGTTTTTACTATTTTTGGTGGCATTAAATATCACAATGCCATGGCTGTCATGCGAGAAGGAAGTTCCAACTGATCGATCTATTCTTACGATCTAGATCTATTCTTGAGATCCCCAGTAGCTTTTACTTCGTTGTACGGCACAAGAAGCAGCTCAGGAGTCAGAGATTTGCAAACTATATTGAGACGATAGGTATCTTGCAATAGTCAAGCAAACATTTGTTCCTAAGGATATGCATAGTGCAAAAAAATCTGATCTGAGTTTATTAACTTGTAAAGATACTATGTAGAAAAGTAAATATAGTTTTAAGCCGTGACCGTTGCTTTACGAATACAGCACCATTACTTTTGGATCCAGCCTCGTATTTCGATGAGTTTATAGCCCATTTTTAACATTTTATAAACCCAGCCAGGGGATGGAGTGGGAACAATATACAGTAGAACCTCATTCAACCAAACTTCGTTTAACTGAAACAAAAACATGACAAGCAGATTTTTACTGCTCAAGCTAAAAAAATCTTTTCTACTCAAAGCTTGATACGAAGTGGTGTCTCTATGAGCCACTGATAAACAGTAACACCTTATTTGAAAGGAGCTTAAAATATTGCGATTTGTCTGAGTATCTCTATCTGAGATATCTCAGAAGGGACACACTTTAAAAATCTAAAATTTTCAGAAAACCCTTTTTTATGTGTTGTAATAAGTGGTTAAAATTTGATCACTAAGACTCTACTGATTTTTAGTTAGAAATTTTTAAATATAGCTAAAATTTTAAGAAGCGCTACCTCTTCTGTGGAGTGACGTGTGTCGCCCGTATTAATTTTTTTGTACCAAAACCGACATTTTTAAATGATTAAAACCGATAAAAGTTTCTAATAACATAAATAGAAAAAAATGTTACAATACATTTAAATATACGTTTCAGAACAAACGACCCGGCATGCATATTTTTGTAAATACATCGGTTGAAAAGGGAATATGTAAGCTTTATTTCATCAGAACTTTGCGCGAAATTTGAGCTAAAAGTAAATAGTCAACATGCGCACGTTTCTTTGAAATCAATTGGTAGGGGAAGATTTAAGTGTAGATATTACATTGCGTGTAGTAAGAACTAAACAAAATACATTATTATTTTTATTGACACGTTATTATTCTTTTCCTCTGTACAATTTTAATAAAGTAGATCATAGTGCGTCCTATATTGTCATTGCGCAGGTACTTTTAATAAATCCTCATAAAAAATTTACTTATGGTTATAAATAGTCTTGCCCTGATGTTGATGATGATGTTGAAACTACCACCTGTAGCAGTTGTGAATTCTGATTCGTATTATCTTACTGATTAGAACCCACACTTTGTCATTTTTAGAAGCTTGGAAAGGCTAGGCTAGGACGTTGCTTTCTTCCGCTGTTGTCTCAATTTTTTCGATCCACCATTTATTGTTGTAAATACTGTATAATTTTTTACAGCTGCAACGCATCGAAACGTTTTTCTTCCTAAACCCAGCTGTTCCAATGGGGTTCTTGAATCTGTACAAGAACTCGCTTCCAACTATAAACATTGGTGGGAAACACTCCAGTTCAAACAGTACTGAAGAAATGGAAACTGGAACATTCCGAAAGAAGGTACAGAACTAATCAGAAATATCTCCTGACAGATAAGTTCCTTACTTAACGTACTTTCCCCGAAATTAATCATTAAAACACGGGTCTCTTAAGCCAGGGGTACGAAGTTAGCTCGCACCAAAGCCCCCATAAACGTACTAGTCAGTAGCCCATAGCTAAGTATGAGCACGCACTTCTTTTTCGAGTATGGGTTCCAGATCTCATCCAAAGCTTGCCTGGACTTGTTCATAACCCTTGGTGAGGATTTGGACCTATCAGCATCCTTGCTGCTTTTGGGTAACGGCACCCCTGTCGTAAACGCAACAGCACGCTAATGCACCACAATACAGAAGGGTTGCCGAATTAATCCGGTCCCAAACTGTATTAGAAATGAAAGTATCCGCTTTTGGGTGTAAAACACAGCCCCCAAGTTTCGACCTCCACATGTTTCTCACCGACACCGGCAGGGACAAGTTCCTGGGGCCCCGGATCCCTTGATATCCTCCATCCCTGGTAAGGTTTCGAGGAAGCACAGACACAACCTCATTGATTGAGCCCCATTGCAAAGCTCCGGACTGATCGCCGTATTTTAGGGCTTATCATCATTTTAACATAACTCTATCTTTCGTCACACCTTTACCTTAGCATCCTGTTGTAAGGATGTTGTTCTGAGGATCGGTCAGAATCCCCCTTCCTTCACACTGGCTTGGGACAGTTCTCCTAAAAAACGCGGAGTTATGTCTCCTGACATTCAACAGTGTTCGAATATTCTTGCTGCACTACCAATAAGTGATGTTATGGTAGAGAGGTCCTTCCTACTATCCGCCGATTAAAAACTTGGCTTCGAGCATCAATGAATGACAGAATACCGCCTAATAAGAGTGATACTTCTTCACGTGTTTATAAACATATCAATTGATGTAGAGCAGTCACTGAGCGTTTCGCGAAACAGAAAAGGATATCAGACTTTAAAAATTATAAACAATCACTCCTACATAATATACTAAAAATTAGTAGCAAAATTCTTGATGAGCTGAAGAATAGTCTTAGTGAATTAAGTCAAGTGTCTGAAATTATACAAAAAACTATTTTTTAACTTTACACGACTTTTATTATTAAATATTGAAATATGTTGTTTGGATCCAGTTGATCCTTTTCTAATTGTTTGATACTGTTAAATTGGTATTATTTGATATCTTCAAAAAACTAGCCGTATACAAAATTCCTTTATAATTTAATCATGTGGTAACTAGCATTATGTATAACTTTTCCCGGTCACGTTTCGCTGTACGTTCAGTTACAAAAGTCCTTGATAATTTACATTATTATTATGTGTACAATGTGCATGATTTCTAACCATATCAACTGTAAAAATAGTAAGTCGTAAGTAAGAAGATTGTTGTGGTTTTTGAGCCAATCACTCTTTCCTGATTTTTATGGCTGGATCTGCCCTTGGATAGCATTTAGCCTATTGAATATTTTTTCTACAGAAAAATAAAAATATGGGCTATTTAAGATGACCTCAATGTTTTTTATTTATAAGTTTCGTTGTTTAAATCGGAAGGGGATGAATGAGGATCTGGCTGTCGTTCGATTTAGACATAGGTTTCGTATTGAATCAGTAAATCTGAATAAAGGGCAACAACTCCTTCGTCATTGATTCTCAACACTAGACAGAAACTTTCCTTACTCTAGGACCCGATTTTCCAGCCATTTCTTTTAGGTAAATTACGAATTCAGTTCGCTGTGTGAGAAGCCAGCTAATTGGCAGCAACTAGATATCTAATTAGATGCGGGACTTCGAGTCACGTTTTTTATAATCTAGTAATCTACTAATGAAATCATAAACACAATAGAAGTGTCTGCGGGTAGCTGGGCTCGATGATAAGCAAGCAAGTCTACTTCTTGTTATCAGGTTGCTCACATTCCGTTGCTACTGCTGCGTTCATGCATGAAAGGGGACGTCATCAAAGTTCACCCCGATATCATTATCCAAACTCCAAACAGTGGGGCGCGGACAAGTGCTGGATGTCCCCCGTCGGATCGAGGGTGTATCCCAGTGTGGCTGATCGATTTGCATCGTGCCGTGCAATTTATCTATTATGATTCGCAGATACAATAGTGCGAATGATAAGCGTCGACGTCGTCCTTATCTGGTCTGCTTGCTCTGGTCATCATCCGTTCCATAGCATAATTTTATTGTTCCGTTGTCAATGGGTGCACGGTGAGAACGGTGGACGCGCAGGGCATTTAATGAAAAATTAAAGTGATTCTCTAGTTAGTTCCAGATCCATGTACATCCTGGACAGTCATAGTGAAGCTTGAATTTTGACTGATCCTTACAGATTTGGCAGTTTTAAGATGAGCCTGGAGAGTGATTCAAATGTGACGACGTTGTTGCGAGCAGCGCGCGAAGCGGACGAAGACTTGTTGAAGATTGTTTTACGGAAAATATTGGTAGAAGGAATCTCGAAAGAATCATTGAATTCAGCAGACAAAAGCGGAAGAGTAAGTTTCATTGAACCCTATAAGCCTGCAATTGTAGTTTGTGATAATATATTCGTTTTATCTGTTTAACAACATTTGATAACAAGTCGTGCTAATTTTGCGGATACTATTGTCATTAACAATTCGATTATCAGTCAATGCTGTTTCAACGCAAGTGATTTTCGCCTTGCTTTGCCACGGGTTTTAAAGACCATTTGTTGCCAGCGAACTCAAGTTACTTGTCAGTATCAGCAAAATCAAACCAGATCGTGACCTTCTTCGGACTTGCATATTTTCAAGTTGTCGTTCTTCTATCATTTTAGACTGCAATATCGTACATATGCTCAACAAACCTGACACACTTCTTAGATATATTGTTACAAATACCGGGAATAGATGTGAACAAACCAGACAATGAGGGAAACACACCACTCCATTTTGCAGCACAAGCCGGTAATTATTGAATTTCTCTTAGTGCACAGTTTTCCGGCATGAATCCTGAAATTTATTTTAATTGAGCGAAAGTCAGAAAATTCGCAGCTTTTTTGAGTTTCATTCAGTATTTGTTGTATATAAGTCACAATTTTATATTTCAGGTCAAGCAGATGCGGTGAATATGTTAATAACACGTAGCAGAAGCATTCAAGTTGATGCCAAAAATAATCTAGGATTTACGCCTTTAATGAAAGCCGCTTTGCAGGGTAGAACTCGATGTGCAAAATTACTTTTGTTTGCAGGTAAGCTCAGTTGTGGTTGAATAATCTGTAGTTTAAATAGAGTGACAATAGAATTTTCGGCATATAATGCCTTGAAAGCAACAAAATTGAATCTATGGATACTATGATTTCTTCGAAAAGCTTAATCCTTACAAAAAAATGCTTATCATCAATTCAGATGCAGGAGTTTCTTAATTGCTCTAGCAAACCGCAAAAGCTTATCACCCACCGCTCACACAGTTAGCAATAGAAATTAGCACAAATTAAAGCACCGTCAAAATATTATTTTATACTTTCTTTTGATCCACCAAATGGTAGGAGCGTCACCACTCGAAACTGACTACGGTAGAGGCTTACGTGCAGAGCAGTGGGCGGCGTTTTGTGGCAGGTAAGTTGACCACAAACTAGTATAGTAGCTGCAACTCTATTAAGACGTATCCTTTTAGGCCTTCATGCTCAGAAATGATAGAGAAGTGTTCGCGTGCACGTCTTCTGGACAAAACGCAATCATGCCTGGCTGGAACGACTGACATCCCAAAAGTGAGCGTGACACGATCCAAAACAACCACAATCCAAACGCAATTGGGAGAAAGTTTTCGAGCGAAATTCCGCAAGTTCCTGCCATTCGGTACGTCCATCAAAGACAAACAGAACACGAAGGATTGTCGAGGACCGTCTGTAAACAATAATAACAACAAGGAAATCGTTGGATATTTAAAGTCAGCAACAATTTGTGCGAGTGGGCCGGCACTGCCGTCGGAAGGGAAAGTGCAAATGCTGAACAAACTAACAAAAAACTTTGATGTGCCAAAGTAAGTAATTAATCTAGGAGTAAATAAAGATGCGAAAATCCTGCGTAGCCAACATAAAAAACAGCATTATCAAAAGATTCGTACTGCTAAGGTCATGCTTTTATGCGCCCGAAAAGTCAGCATTGGACTTTGAAATTACGTCTGCCATGATGGATCTGAGAGATCACAGAACCACTATCGTGTTTACCTCGGCTGGAATAGCATCTGGTCGATTACAATCACATCCATGAATACCAGACACGCGTATACTTAGTCATAAAATTTTAATTAGTTCTTAGATTATAAAAAATAGAACATGAAACAATTCCCTACAACACAAGCATAAAAACACACTGAAAATAAGTAGCACATATGCAAATAAGTCTTCAAAGCGCCAAAACGAATATTCTGATTGTGTTTTTTTTCTCCTTTGCAGACTGGAAGTCACACCAGCAAACAATCAACAACTCATCAAAAAATACGAGAAGAAAATGTGCTATGAGCAAGCTGATATTCCAACAGTGAAGACATCCGCTTCGATTCGATATTGAACCATTAAATTGTAAATGACTTCCTAATTAATGTTTTATAATTGCTTAGAAACTAGTTCGTGTACGATAAATTGTGTTGCTCTTTTATAAATTGTGCATTTAAAAACATCAATTGACAACGAAATCGAAATAAAACTCCACATTGCCCAGTATTCCCAAAAAAGAAAATCAAAATTCTACATTGAGGACATCCTGTAATATTTTTTTCTAGAATAAATGTTGGTTTATACATATTTTACAATCCATCGTTGTATTTAATTGCCACTTAAATTTTAGGTAAATCACAAGTAGGTTCTGCATGCGTTCTTCGTTTCCTCCAACCACATATGATTTCTTACAATATCCTTAATCCCTAAGTATTCAACTTTCTGTTGGTCGAGTGTTTCTATAAGTCATCGTTGAACTTCTTATTGCGCTGCCTTCGTTTCAGCTTAATTTTACTTAAGACCTCGTAGGCTTGCTGGATCTCCATGAATTGTTCTTGGGCATCGCGTCGCTTGGACTCGTCCTTGACTTTGTCCGGGTGATGTTCTTTGGACAATTTGCGCCATGCGGCTGTAATCTCGGTTTGAGACGCTGTCGCGCTTACTCCAAGTACCTGTTATCGAATTAGGAACATACAATGATCTACTTCAGAATAAATACCATCGCTACAAACCTTGTATGCTTTCTGCTCGCCATCAATGTCCATGGTTTCGATGATTTGCTTCCACGTGTCGTACCACCCGTTGTGCTCCGCGTATTTCCACGTATCGTACAAGGACTGCTTCAGGTCAGCCCACCACGGGGACGTCAACAGGTTTTTGATGGCTTCGTGCACGGGAACCTCGTCGCCATCATTATCCGTTATGGTGCCGTTGAAGACGAAGTAACAGCCCCAAAGTGAGAGATATAATGAAGCCGCCATGGAGAAATAGAATGTGCGCCGCAGGACACCATAACGTTTCAAGGGCTCTCGACGCCATTCTTTTGACCATTGATCGAATGCCAAAGCGCTGGCGAACACAGTCGCGGTAAACCAATACGTTTCGTCGTAAAGGAAGTATCGAAGTGGGTAAACGACGTATGCTGCTACCAAACAATGCCAGAGTACACCACGTTCGCGACCAACGTTGCCCACAGTCCAAACACCTGGAAAGTTAAAAGCGTAGGATGTTAGTTTTTAGAAGCTAGAAGTCTTACACTAAAAACTAGCAAAAAAATATTATTGCTTCCGAAGTAAAACCTTATACTTTGCTTGATTGATGCTATTCACTTTCAACTTGTTTTGAATTAAGGATTAAAGTAGGATATGTTTACTGTCCTTCTTTTGATTCAAATTAACCTCCTTACCTAATGAAACGAACAGTGGTATGAGCCAATGTACGAAATTCCAATCAATGCCCAGCAACGGCACCGTAGGGATGGCGATTTGAACAAGTTGGCCCCAAAGATAGCCAATCATAACAGCTCCAACAAATCGTGATGTCGAGAACGGTGGCTTTCGATATTTGCGCAGCTTCTCGATGAACCTTTCAATGAACTTCGGATCATCATTTGCGTCTCGTACCAATTTCGGTATGTGGAGCACTTCTGAAAGCCAACCGATTCCAAAGTATCCTCCCAAAGTGCACCACCAAATGAATGCATGTCTATCACGTCTGAGGTATAAATGGTGAACACCGAATATTCCACCAAAAAGCCAAAGGATGTAAGCGACTAGAATGGATTTCTGCTCGGACGACTTTACCACGTTACCGTTGATCTGAAAATAAACAAACATGTGAAAGTTGAGGACTGTAATCATCATCTAGTTATGATCGTTTGTAACGAAATTGATTTTTGTCCTAGTGATTCTTTAGTGATGAGTAAAAGACGTATTTAAAAATTTATACAACGTTATTGTTGAAGCTCAAAATTCCAACTGACTTAACTAATCTAAAACTATGGACCTCTTCCTGGACTAAGCTGGATAAATTTGAAGCCTACGAAATTTTGCCAACGCATACTCAGAGTCTCTGGAACGTGGTCAGATGAAATCGCCTCGTCACCACGTGAAATTTTTGAATGATTTTTTCCAAAACATTTTAAAAGTATTCAGAACAATCATAAGTTGAAAAACAAGACAAAAGCGATTCTTGGAAAGTTTTGGACGTATTTAGCCCGTTAAATTGCTGCCATTTACATTGCAAATATGGCACATTTTTTGAGACTATTCAAGGGTTTGGTCATTTTCGGGTGCAAAAAACCTCGGAGATATATGTATGTAGTTTCCATAAAAACATGACAGCAGCAGATATACATACGGTTAATGTTGTTATGTACCATACAAGTAGTAATTGTCTAAATTAGTTCGTTTGCCGCACACACAAGGGTGACGTCAAATTGATGAATAACTGCCTACTGAATTATTATTTCCGACTGAAAAACAGCAATATCAACGTCACCATGAAGGTTTTGTGCGAGAGAGAAAGGGGCATTACATGCACAAGAGCATACCGTGTATTGTCTATATGCCATTTTCAAATTTTCTACACTTACACAACATATCATGAGAAATGAACTGCTGCCGGCAAGAAGTTATCCTCTTCAAGTACAATCAATCGAATTTCAAAACGTTGCAATTTATATACATACTTCAAATATAACTTCGTATCTATTTATTTGGTTGGAAGACAAATATGATGTTCACACAGCCACGAACCTACATAGTTTTAGCATCATTCATGATTCTGAACGGGACCAGGTTCAATAACACATATTTATTCGAAGAAATTTCCAAATTACATTCGGAACGTAATTTAGACAAAATCATGGGTCAAAATAAGCTACCAATCGATGATGACAATACAATACAATAGATGTCGCTACTCGTTATTTACATTTTCACTATTCTGTTTGACATAATATGACAAGCAAATACAGTAGGCACTCCTAAATACTTCTGTCAAATAGACATGAATCGAACGAACTGCTCAAAATATCCGAGTATATTCATCAACTTTTACTTTGTTTTTCAATGGAAATAATGACATTCCTTCATTTAAAATAGCTTTAATAAATATTTAGGCAGCCATATTTTGCGACTGCAGCTATTCCACGTGTGTATCTGACAAACAAAAACATTCCAACGAAATGTAAACGGTCCGAAGCATTTCGGAATGTATCAATCATAAATACATATTTTTGGGGGCAATGTAAATGGGTTACTATTAAACTAATGCATTTTAATTGAAATTTGAAGTATAGTTTTCTCGTTTAGACATTTCGTCATTACGAAGATTTGATTAAGTGGATCTTTCAAATTAGCTCTATAGTTGATACTCATGAATAGCTACACTATCGTCTTATAACCAATGTTTATTCAAAGGAGTATGTATACATTTGCAAATTTGAACAATATTTTGTTTTGCATAAATTGACTGTTGAACATGTGTATAATATCATATCATGTGTAAAAAAATTTACACGCGCCTTTCTGGAAATTTTTTCGTCGACAAGATCACTCAAAAACTACTGTATCGATCATTTTGAAATTTGGCATCATAAAGTCAAATTTTAAATTTATTTGCCGCGCCACGAGGTATCATCAGACGCTAGGCGCGATAAACAAAATTTAGATACATTGTTAATAGTTTGTGATTAAAATATTTAAAAGGCTGAGGGGGTACGATGAATTTGTTACGTAATAAGGGGGGTCTTTGAAAATGTTACTAATTGTTACAATGGAGGAGGGGGAGCTCAAATACTCAAAAAAAAATCCGTTACATAATATATGGATGATGAATATACTAAAAATTTCATGAAAAAATCACACACGTACCATTTTTCGAAGTTCCACTTAATTAAATTTTTTCAAGTTCACATGAAATTGTTTTGATTCTTTAAATCAACTCAGCAAACCTTAGGTTGTACGCTTTAAAATCAATCAGGCAATGGTCGTGATATAAAAGATGTAACAACTGTTTTTGAAAGTGAAAACTTGAATCCTAATAACCCCACTTGGTCGGACATCCGGTTGGTCCGAATGGGGTTAAATTTTGAATTTTAATCAGAAAGATGTTTTATTTTGATAATCTGCATCAGCTCGTAGGTTTAAACTCAGATCTAAACATACAGTAGTATTGAAACTAAAATTAAGCTGTGGGCAGAGAAAACAACATTGGTTTGTTTAGTTTTCCCTGTCCAAAACTGTAATATGTTTCCGGACTTTCGACGATCTGATCAGGGTTCGGTCCCATCTAGTCTGGATTAACAGGACTCTACTATAATAATATTTAGGGGAAAAAATAATCCTGTGGCACAAACAGCAAAAATATCTAAAAAATTATGTTTCAGCTGCTTAAGGCGGAGAACCACTGTAGGATTTTCAAGAAATCAAAATTTTTTTGTTGCTCTAAAGTATACCTTATCATCATAGAAATCATGTAGCAAAGTTTCATATAGTGGAAAAATCTTTAAGTGTTCGAAATTTCAAATTAGCGTGGCGCCTCTCACTGCTCTTTCGAAGCGCAATCCGCGCGTATCCCCGCGCGTTTCCCGGCGCGCTGTTGGTATTAAAATTTAGAACAATTTTAAATATAAATTTCTCAAAACTGCACGCGTGCTCTGTTAGTTGCACGTTAGCAGAAAACGCTGAAGTACGTATTTTGCAGACTTAGAGGTATATCAAATTTATTATTGATTTTTCTATAACTTAAACTTTAAACGCGTTTTTCTCGAAACAACGTTTTTCAAACTGGCCGGACTCTTCTTTCAAACAATTTTTGTTCGATTTACTAACGTAATTTTTACTGTTGCATATTTCAATTGTTATTAACAATTTTCGAGCGTTTTTTAACGTTTTTTTACATTTTTTTAAAAAATGACGCCATTTTGTCAAAAATCATAAAACAAAAATCCTACGTACTTCTTTGGCTGTTATTATGCTTTATCGGCAATTATTTGTTTGATAACGTTAACCTCAAAATTTCAGGTGAAAACGGTCCGGCCACGAAGCCATGAAAAAATAATGCGTTTCTGGAGAAATGCTAGGGAGCCGCCATTTTGTTTTTTAAAGTTCTAAAAAAATTCCAAGAGGATGTCAAATACTTGTACAATATAGATCTTTTTACCAAACTTCGATATGTTGTTTGGTTTTTGAGAAACAAATTTCCAAAAAATGACTTCTTTTTTTACCTCTGCATTGGTGTTCCCCTTAAGGAACTTAAGGAAGATTGTATCGCATTTTAAGCGTTAAAATTGAAAGTGCATTTTCGGTATTTTGCTTTGTGTTTTGATTTTGCTAGTTCAAGTTAGTGTCCTCTGCACATTTTAAATACGCCATATTTTTTAACTGAATATAAGTAATTTCTAGGCTACTGAAGCATTTCTGATTCAAAACTACTTCGGATAAAAACATGCAAAATCACGTAAGCCGAGCAATAAATCTAAGAGCGCGTCATAATTGTTAATGGTCGCGACACACATAAATTGTACCAGTAAAACTGTTAAGTGAGTGTACTTAACAGCGAGACGTGTTCCAGCTGTCGTTAATAGAAATAAGGTTATCAATTTATCTATTCTGTATTATTTTGCCTGCGTGTCATAAAATAATAGAGTATCATTTCTAAGGGCTGCAATCTTATTATGCTACTCCTACATATGTGCTACGCAACACTTACAAGATGACGTTGTTCCGAGGGATGATTTTGTTTCCGGTGCTTCTGCATTTTGTAAAAAACCTTCGCCAGTGGAATGTGATAAAGTGTCGAATAATGATTCCGCTGATCCGATTCAGATCCCGGTCAAACTGTTCACTCGATTGCAACACTAATTGCAATTAGGCTAGACAAGGTAGTTCCGTATGTCTAGAATTTTCACCTTTCACAGCGATCAGGTAAATGTTCAGTTTTCTGGCAGCCTTGAACGGATACCTCGGATGGATTGAACAATTTGACTGGACGAACCAAGCCTTCTAAACTGCCTACCAATTGATGTCGACGATATCACTTTGCTCCTTTTTGGGTGCAGAACAATTCGGGCCCAGAACAATTTCACCACCGATCAATTCACTTTCCTCCTCGCGCACGGCAAGAGCCAAGTGGAGTCTTAACACCATCTACTCAAGCACTTGGCATTCTGCACGGACACCATTTCGATGAACTACTTAATCGAAAGACCCGTTATGCTGACGTCACTTAGCCAGCAATGTTTACGTGGTCGCTGCAATTGCTGCACTCATTTTCACCTGATTCACTGAACAGTCCACAATTGCTTAATATCCGCACACCGGTGCAATCGGTCGAAATATTATTAATGACTTTTCCGGCCTATGGACAACTGAGCGGATCGTACAATGAACTTAACCGGAAAATCTTTGCTAAGAAACTGATGTCAATGTCAGTGCCGACCAGGGCCAGGTAAGCATTACCTGAGCGCACCTGAAGAGAACGCGGCCAAGTCTCAGGAAAGTATCTCTCGGGCTCGGCCAACTGAGGAGTTCGCTGGCAACTGCGATCGTTTGAACTCTCCGTCGGTGTGCAGCATGATTCGTACAGTAGGCGAGTTATGAGTTGAATCAGTTAAATAAAATGTAGGTAATATTTTTATTCAATGTGTTTTGTTTATACACGGCTCTTTTACAAATTTAAAAGAAAACAATTTCCTTGACCGTATAATAAGTTTATTGGAATAATGTATATACGTATTTCGAAGTTAACTTAACTTCTTCTTAAGTACAGATTACAGATTACTAGTAAAGAAAATTTACAGTTCAATAGAAATTTTCTCCGAAGTGAGTTAATTTTAATCGTTTTTAATACTTAGAAATAATTTATTGTTGTTTTGTTCTTCTAAGATAGGCCGAAAAGCTCACTGTACCCCTGAAGAGAGAAATTTGGTTCGGCGATTAAGGAAACAAGGTATAACCTATAAATTCATCGCTGAAGCATTGGGGCGGTCTGAAAATTTTGTAACCAATGCTTTAAAATCTTTTTAAAAATACGGAAAATAGAGGAAAAGCCAGATCCGTTCATGTTTTCAAAAACGTATGTGTGGGCAGAGCAAATGAATCAGGTGCAATTTGTCTTGTTAATTCGATATTTGGCAACGAATTTCAAACAATTTGAAGGTATAGTTACTGGAGAAGTCCTTTTAATATACCGTATAAATGTGTACCCGGTGTTCGAGGCACGGAAGTAAAGCAATCAATCAATCATTTGATTTTTTTCGCGGTTGTTTAATTAATTTAAAAAAACATCTGAACTGAATTTATTGGAAACTCGAAGAAATCATAGAAATGACAATATACATCGATCGATACCACAACCACGTCATCAGAATAAGAAAAAATAAAAAAATAAAAAAATCGTATCATAGCGAATTTAAATGGATTTTGTTTTCAATTTTTTTGGAGTCATAAGAAAAACTTAAATTGATTTTTGGACAAGCATTGTTTAAAATATTTGATTTTTATAAGTAATGATTGCTTTTAGGACAAATCAATTGGAATTATTTTTTAGCAGAAACTCTTACGTATTGCATTTTTTACAATTAAATTTAAAAAATGGCACTAAGTATTTTTTAAATCTAATAAGATCATACAAATGCTAATTCTCTTCGATTGACTCCTTAATTAAGCTGACATAAAAAACTGACCACGAACGTACGTAGTATGTACTACTACATACATACACAAAAACATACAAACTTCTTTCAAAAAATACTTCTGAATTAATGCAATGCATTTTTGGAGCGATTACAAGAACTATACTGGGAAGTTAAAAATATGTACTTCTTTGTACTTCTACGGTGCACATAGGCAGCGAAAGGGTTAAGGTAGGACTACCTTTTGCTTTTTTAAAATTTGAAATATCGAACACCACGGTTCGTACAGATGACTTCCAAACAATAAAAATAATGCTAAATTGAAATAATATTCATACTATCTTCGACGAAACCTAATTTTCTTAATTGGACACCAATCGATAAGAAAATCATTGCACTATCACATGTGTGGTGATAACACCTCTTATGCCATGTCATCACATCACGTTCTTAAGAACGTGTCCATAGTTACCACTTGGTCAACACATTCAACCGGCATTGAAATCTTTTCGTTGGTAATTGCTCGCGTTGCAATGCAGAAAGCAAACACAGTACCTCAATTTCCAAGGCTTATAAGCATCCAACGATTCAATAAGAGGACAGCTCCTCGAAATCCCAGTCTGCCCACTATATCCTACGTCCGAGATTCTCCGCAGGCATCCGGTTCCGATGGAGGGCAAGCATTTGAAAACTACGAGCATGTACGAACAGTTGGACATGGTAAAATACATTTTCCAATTTGATCATTATGTACTAATATTTTTAAAAGGATCATTTGGCGTCGCTGTTCTGTACCGGCGAAAGAACGACTCTAAATATGTTGTGTTGAAGCAGATCACCCTGAACGAGCTGACATCCCAGGAGCGTAGTCTAGCCATGAACGAAGTCGAAGTGTTCTCCAAGCTTCATCATCCCAACATCATTAAGTAGATATCCTTCGTTTTCATTCTATGAGCATTGAATTTCAAAAGGATGTCAAATTTTTTGCAGCTACATGGGAAATTTTATAAAGAACGATGTCCTGTACATCGAAATGCAGTTTGCTGGTGGCGGAACTCTGGCCCAAGTGATATCTGATCGTGGACCGAAACACTATTTTCCCGAGAGATACATCATTTCGATATTTGAGCAGATCACAAGTGCTATAAATTATATGCATTCTGAAAATATCCTTCATAGGTATGTGTTGTATATATATGTGTAGTTTGATTTGTTTTAATAATTATATGAAGCAACCGATGGTAGTTTCACTTTGGGAGGATAAATGTATAGATTTTTCCTTTCAAAAGGATTTAATCTCTATTAACAGGTCTAATTTAGTTTAGCTTTTCTTCTTAAAAATATACTGCGTTACTGAAATTTTAAAAAAATGCAGCATTTTGATGAAAAGATTTCCTTCTTATCCACATTTTTTTGTATTTTGATTTATTAATTTAATATTTATATGGGATATCAGAGAACAGATATCAGGGCCTCATCAGTAAATCCTGATACTACCAAGATATATTTTGGTCTGGGTATCCTACTCTTGTCCTGACGTAGTCCTGATTAAGAAAACCTAACACTTCTTTGATATCTAAATCTTTGAAATCTCAAGCCTAGTAAATCTTTGATATCTCAATCTCTGGTCCTGACGTGCCAGTGCCATTGCCACAAATATGTTTTCAATTCTCATCACGCCAAACATCATTTGCTTCGGAAATTTATTGAAAACTGACATTTTTCAGGGACTTGAAAACGGCAAATGTATTTCTGTGCAATCGAGGCAAAGTGAAGATCGGTGATTTTGGAATTTCAAAGATAATGAACACAAAAATACTTGCACAAACGGTTCTTGGTACTCCTTACTACTTTAGTCCTGAGATGGTAGCATTTTCACTATTTGTAGCGGATGAACCATTTCAAAAAAAACTCCATTTTAGTGCGAAGGCAAGGAATACGACCATAAGAGCGATATCTGGGCTTTGGGATGCTTGCTGAATGAGATGTGCTGCCTTCAGAAAACCTTCGCTGCCACCAACTTATCGGAGCTGGTCGCCAAAATTATGAGTGTAATAAGGGGTTAATGTAAGCTCTCGGAAATACCTAACGATCTTTTTTAGGGACAATACACACCGGTTCCCGCGGGCTATTCAAATGGATTGAAGACCTTACTGAGTATTTTACTGCAGGTAAGTGTAGGAGAAACAATCCAATTGTTTGCTTTGATCCCAATTGACGAGTATTTCATAGGTTGAAGCACCCCGAAGGCCATGCGCTAATGAAATCCTTCAATATTGGATACCACTTATTTACCGAAATTTAGGCAAAAACAAAGGGTAAGCTGACCACAATCAGAACTGCATAGAAGTTATGAATGCCGAAAACCTCTTCACATGAATTCCTTCGAAATATCTTTTTGCAGTCACATGTACAACTTCGATAACGACATATCTGAGGAGACACACTATGCACTAACAGATACTGCCCAGGCTTTTACGCGGCAACTAATGGAAGCCGTAACTGCCATTCCGAACAGTCCGCTCCAAGTGAGGTGAGTTCAATATTGCTTTTGAAACAAAAGGATAAATTAGCTTCTAATCGTTATTAGTGTAGATCACTACCTGTAGCACATATTCGTATGGATTTATTTTTCATATTTCAGGTCTGTTTTATATCAGCTCAAATCGTTTGGGACAGGATTCTCCTTGACGCCGTTACAGCTTCCACCGAAGGCACGAATTAAGCATGTCGCTGCTAATGATTGCCACTTTATAGTGGCGAATGAAGGTAAATAAGCAGAAACCTTAAATTTTAGGATTAGGTCGAAAATATTTTCTTTAAGAATTTTCCAACTCAACTAAATTAAACATCTTTGGTTGATTTAGAAATAAAAAGTTCGTCCATTGCTATTGCAAGCATTTCTTCCGAATGACTTGTATAGTTCGAACTATCACACAAATTCTATACTTTCATAGCTCTGCGTTAGTTGTAACAACCTTACGTATAGGCATATTATTCCGCGCAGGATGTTTTTGGGATCATTGGCTGCTTGTCTTTGCGAGTAATACTTTTTATGAACCTTTCCATTTTTCTCCCTTGAAAAAGTAACTCATTTTTAAAATCATCAAATTTTTGTTAGTACCATTTCATCTGGCAGGATTTTCAATTCAAATATAGAATTTCCACTTCATGTTTACTAATTTACGGATCATATTTAGAAATGTTCGAAACAAATAAATTTCTTAATCAAATTCGGAAACTCATTCATTTAATTCGGAAGCACATTTATTTGAATCGGAAATTTATTTATTTGACTCAAAAAAAATTTTTATTTTTTTCGGACATTTGTTTAATTGATCTGAAAGCTAGTGACCTTGAGACTGAAGTGTTATATGCATGTATGAGAGCTGCTTCAATATAATTTCAAACCAAAAACACAATTGATCGTTTAAAGATGGTTCGGTGTATGCATGGGGTGAAGGATCACGCGGACAATTGGGATTAAACTCGCTTGATTCGTGGAAACACTATCCGAGTCGGATCGAAACCTTACGGAAATATCACATTGTCGGGTAAGTCACCGTCACCATTGCAGAAATCGAATATTGGATTGCATTCTCATTTACGTAGGGCCTGCGCTGGAGATGGATTCTCTATTTTCTGGACAGACTTGGGGGTAGTGTTTAGTTGTGGTGACAATAGCAAAGCAGGTCTTGGTCGCGATGATCAGTTGAGTACTCATGTACCAAAAGTTATCGGTAAAAAGGATTAGTCGTATTCAATTTGAAGTTTAACCTACAATAATATTTAAGAGCACTTAAACGATATCAAAATCGTAGAGGTGGTGGCAAGCGCTAATCATGTTCTAGCACTGGACAACAATGGAATCATCTATTCATGGGGCAGCTGCGATTATGGCTCTCTTGGACTGGGAAACTCAAGAACGTCAGAGTGGGTATTAAATAAGTAGTTGGTGGTCAAAATCGATTCTACTGAAAGTCAAACTATAATTGAAATGTCTATATATTTTTTATATCATCAAAGAGCTTCGCCAAGGGTTGTTCCGTTACCATGCAACATGAATAAACCGATTAAAATCTTTTGCGGACCAGATAGCTCCGCGATACTGCAAGAAAATGGCAATGTCTACGTGTGTGGCTGCAACTCACATGGCAAACTGGGATTTTCAGCAAGAAACACAAAAATCGGATATTTCGTGAGTCTTGATTTCACTTTAAATTCATTCATAGGTACACGTGTAGTCCAAATTCGTTTTCTATGATAGAAAAAAATTAACATCGATAAAAAGGTCATAGACCTTAGTTTGACCACAACACATTCGGCATATCTGATTGAGGGTGGCTATGTGATAACAATGGGAAACAATTCCCAAGGACAAAGAGGAGTGGGTAAGAAAAGAAAAATGATAGTTATCTAAAGTGCAATATTGAAATCTTAAAATACAGGACATTGCGATGCAGTGAGAGGGCCAAGTATAGTGACTGGTATCATTCATAAGACTATCAAGGTATATTTTTTGTGTTATCTTCGTTTCAATTTAGATGTTTTTCGAATCAAATTTCCTAATTTTCAAGCCAGATTGGAGTTCTTCCAAATAAAATCAGAACTTTAGAAGCGCTAATTTGGTTTGGAAGAGCTCCAGTTTAGCATGGAAAATCATCAATTTGATTCAGAAAATAACCGATTTGACTTGGAAAACATCTAAATTGTAGGAAAATGCAATATTTAGGTTATCCCGCTACATGACAAGATAAGACCTTGCCAAATACATTGAATGCAATGCTCGTCGTTAGCAGTTGCGACATTAATTGTTTTATTTGCTTCGCAGAATGTTCGATGCTGCAATTCATATTCTGTCGTTACATCCGAAGACAATATAATATCATTCTGGGGAACAAGATACGGTGTGCCTGACTACAATTTTCAACTTGATAACGAGCCTAAGGACGAGAATGCCAAGCCCTCAGCGGTACTTTGAAAAATCAAAGAAGCACTTAAGCAAAAACTATACATCTGTATTTGCAGGGTAATGCATTCGATTTTGGCAACAGCACAGCCGCTTTTACCAACTTTTTGACGTCCGTGTACAAATCTGAGCTCATATCTGACCCTGTTGATATTTTAGCGTAAGATATTCAGAAATATCCGCATTTATGATGGATTTTGATTGATATTTTCTCTTTCCGCCCAATACAGACTACATTCATCAAAGGAGCAGCTAGCCAAAGGATACTTTGTCAAGGTTGGTAATGTATACCCCTTGCCGCACAGCATTCTAGTGGCTGTGGATACAACTACACCTCTAGTTTCCAGTACAGACTTTTGAATAGTTGACTGTCTCAAAAAATCATATTTCTCATGTTCCTGCATTTTTGGTTGAAAGTGTGTTGCACGAATTCTGTGATATTTATTGGTGACCTATAAATAAAGCTCTGTTAAAAATGGGGCTTAGAGTATTGAATGCATTTGTTTAAAATTAAACTTTGTTTTGGCATGCAGACAATTTTGTGAGTGATAAAAATGTCAGATAAAGAAACCTATCCTACTCTCTCACCGCCCATTGAGTTTGGTGTCCGCATATATCTTTTCTGTTATGATAAATATCTAAAATTAATAAATCAAATCATTCTATTTAAAGAGAAAAATGCTAGATAATATTTCCAATATATTTATTATTTAATATTTTCACTATTACTTTCTCAGATTCATTTTATTAATTTCCACTTTTTGTCGCATAAGAAAACATACTAAACTCTTCCGTTAAGAAACTTAGTTCTAAATTCTGTTTAAAATCCATTATATATATACATACACAGAAACACTATCTGAATTTTTAGTTCTCATCTTGTCTTGTGCCGTTATTCACTAGATCGACATCTTTATCAGTGTTTGTCAATTAATTGCGCTTAAATGCAAGCATATTATATGTATATAATTGAAACAGTTCACAAACAATGAATATTTGTCGCAGCATTTCATATGTTCTTTTTAAATACAGGCAATGGACTTTATTTGCATGTAATTATATCTTCTGAATGGACAATTGATTTAATCATATCATATATATATTCGCTTGCAACTGATGCAAATGCTGCTTATTTTGCACATCCTTGCGATACTCAATATTATGAAAAATCACTACAATATTGTTAATGAATTCCATTAAAAAATAAAACATTTGCATATCTGTATTTCTAAATTGTTAATTATCTACGCAACGAACAGTTTTCAGCTTTAACAATGCGAAATGGTGTGATAGAAGTTGTTTTTTTTAATTTCGCGATATGAAAGTCTTTCAGACAAATGCAAATTGATTTAATTTTCAAAATGATTTTTTTTTCAATTCCCAGCATTTCAAACAATTTTGATGCAAATACTGTGCGTGTTGATCAGATATATATACCAGCTTCATGGAATTTATATATTATATCAACGGCATTTAGATTTAAGATACATAGCATCGCGACAGCAAAAGAATAAAATTTACAATCAAATGTCCCTTTTTTAGCACAATTGTAAAGATTTCTGTGGAAAATGTGAGTTCTAGAATTTTCTTTTTTACAGAGTTTCTAAGAAGTATTGACGCTTATTGAATGTTTCTATTGTGTAAAGCCTTCCATCAGACGAGCTGCCACATTTAAATTGAACTTAAGGTATGATTCATTCATGCCGGAGATTTAACTACATTGTTCGAGTATTCTAGATTTTTTAGGCCAACAACTTAAGGATCTCGAATGACGTCATTGTCATATAAGCCACATCTGACTAGCGATTTTCGTAGATCGAGATTTCTCGCCATACATTTATCATTATACTGAATCAAATTCAAAATCCAAATACAATATGAATATCGTCAGAACAGTATCGAATAAGTGGTGTGGATAGATCCTTGAAGGTACTGTGCCCTTATAGTTTCATTTGAAAAAGGCTTTTCGGTAAACTAAGCTTGCAAACATTTCAACTAGCTCATAAAGCAACAAATGATTAGTTCGACGTCTGTGAAATTCAATTTCACAGTCATCAAGGGATCGATTTGCACTAAATAATGTCTTCTTTAGTTACAACTAATATTTTTTTCGTCCTTCTCATAATACAAATATTGTAGTTTAATACTTAACCAGGTAATTATATCTCTAGAAAAAGTCTCCGATCTTTGATCGCTGGTCTCCCTTAAAGGTGGTATGGATTTCTTCAACCTACACCACTTCATATGTAGCTCGTCCCGATATTTCATATGTTCGTTCTGACTGCAGATTGAATTGTGATATTGTTACAGTTGAATGTCCAGCGTGTTTTTTTGTTAAAAAAGTTTTGTTGGTGCATGTGATGGTAGCAATGAGGTGATTTTCAATGTGGGGCGATAAGGACGATTCTGTCGAAGGAAGTTCAATTTCTTCGTTCAAAGGGCTAGTCTGCCAAGCATTATTTTTAAAAATCCACCAATGAATTGATGTGGCATTTGACTTCTTGTGCTGCCACCTAACAAGAGCACCGACTGTTCTCTGAGATACTACCTAAAGTGAACGCTCCTATGCCATTTGATCCCGGCGACTTTTTGTCTTGTCCTTTATCATCGGTATCGAAACTATCACCCTGAAAAGATAACAATACATCGCGGTCAAAAGAAATCTACATCGTATCCAGTAAAGCTGAAGAAGTATTGTAATACTGATAAGTTACTCACTCTATGTTCTCGTTGTTCTCGAATTTTTCTGGCAAGCGTTAGAAATGCTTCTTCGATGTTAATATCCTGTTTGCATGACACTTCGAAAAAAGGCATGTCGAAATTGTCTGCAATCTGAAACGAAAAATTCAATTGAAAAATCAAGTTGCAAGCAGAGAGTAATCAAGAAAGAGTTGTGGAGGAGGTGTAGGCAGTTTTGGTCGGGAAATACCCGACATGCCGAGAAGTAGGAGCTAATCGGTATGTTTTGAAGATTTCCACCACCCAACATTGAAAAGTAGGTTATGGAATGATGAAAATCAAGAAACGATCACTTTATATATTTTCAACAGGATTTTCCAGCTATCAACTCCTTTCCACCATATTGGATGGTCGAAATAATCGATTGGTATTAGTTATGGAAGGTTGATACCTTGATACGTGATACCTTGTCCGCTATGTGTATGGTTAGAAAGAACTTTCTGTAGGAACCTTGTTCTTCGGAGCAGTTCTTACAGATTCTTCAAGTTCATCCTAATGTACCTATAGACGAGGGCGGATCTGTTTTTAGTTGAATGTTGTTTTTTTTTAAATTTTTAAACCGTATTTTTTTTAATTCTTTTAAACATTTCGATATTTTTTAATGTTTCCGACTTTTTGGAGAATATTGGATTGCATCCTCATTTACGTAGAGCTTGCGCTGGAGATGGATTCTTCCCTCTCAAAGGGAGGATAAGTCAATTATTGTTATACGAATTATTCCACAACTTTTCTTGCAAAAATCAACGGCCAAATGTTTTTTACAGATCTGCCCTGGTCTCCTATGCAAGATTATTTTTATGGTATTATATACCACGTCCAGGTTAGAAATGACAAAAAAACTTCAAAGCTATAGAAAAACAAGGGAACAAAAAATTCTAAAATAAATTAAATTGAATAGGCTCGTTTTTGCAGATATCATCGACACATTCGATATTAAAATACAGTTTAAATGATGATAACTTATATAATTATTCTGAAACAGCGTTTCCGAAACGTTGTTGGTCAATTTTTACACAAAAACCTATTCCAACGTACCTTTTCGCCTCGCTCCTTATCAACCATACGTTGATTTGGTGAACATTCACATTTGTTGCCAGCTAGAACCTTCACAACGTCCGGTGATGCGTTCTACAAAAGAAAATACCTGGCATAACTATTTTTCATGTGGAAAAATCAACCGAAAAGCTTGAGTCTTTTTCAAATTGCAAGCTTATATCTAAAAATCTATTTTGAGTGTATTGCTTTCAAATTTATTTTGAAGGCTTTTAAGTCATACAAATCATTAGAGAAAACATTAACAACATACAATTCCACGATCAACCATCTGTAGGTACAGAATATTGATCTGAATTATAGGAAACCCTTCTCAATTTCACGTTGTGCTGCATTTTGTCATTTTATGAAATTAGTAAAGCCTATGTTGTTATTTTACCGACAATATACTCGATATTTAGTGACAATGAGTCCAAGTTAAACTATAAATGGGTCTCAAAGAAGTGAAGAGTGATAGTTTCAAAAGAATTCAACGTTAGAATTGAGCGTTATTGTTCTTGAGTGATACAGCCGCAATTATCCTTCGCATCCCTTAGCTTAGCCTTTCTATGCATTATCTGCACATGCCCACACAATCTGTCGTCTTCTTCATTAGTAATCACTATCCAACCAAATATCGGCTTTCTGTAATGTTATGCCTTGCTGGCATTTCTGCACGTAATCTGACCGAAACATTGTTTCCTTGTTAAGCCCTTTCTTTTACTTTGTAGTACGTCACTGGGAGGATGTCCCTTACTCTTTAACATTGCCACTTTTCAAACTACAAGAATGCATTACCTCTTGGATGTTCCGCAGCCAATACGACAAATTGTTATATGATTCCAAGCTGGTCACGTCGTACATTAACAGGATTCCCATTGCACCCCGATAATAAGCTGTGGTCAATGTCCGAAAGCGCTCCTGGCCGGCCGTGTCCCATATTTGTAATTTGATAGGCACTCCGTCCAAATTGATTAATTTTTGCTTGAAGTCGATTCCTGGAAAAGTTTATGTTATAAAGGAAAATGCGTAATATTTTCTTCTTCATTTTATCGTTTTCGCTTCAGGACATTTTCGTTCTAAGCTTATGTTGGTATCGATGTCATTGCAACATAAGATAAAAGGACGACGTTCGATTCGGATTCTCACCTATGGTCGAGATATATGTGTCGTAGTACTTTTCGTCACAGTATCTATGAACGATACATGTTTTCCCTACATTCGAGTCTCCCAAAACCAAAACCTTGTAGGTGGACACAAAATCCAGAGCCATTATGTATGTTCAACCACTGAATAAAATATCACTTCGTCTAACTAGGTTTATCACGTTCACTCACGGTTTTTCCTATGAATCTACTAACAAGATATGCGAATCGCCACTAAAATCTGCTCCACCAAGGATAAGAAAAGTAAACAAAGACTGTAGGGAATATCCTCGGAAAATTCTGTTGACTATGACTCACAGCTTCAGCTGATTAGTAGAGGGTGTAGGTGCTGTGGAGTCACCCGATCTGTATCTGATTCTGTGCAAACAATCTACTTCCGACTGGATGTGCCTCCTCTATGTGTTGCCTCTACATATTCCAAGCATACTCTGTGCGATTATTTTAGAAATTGGGAAATGTTGAACGCAACACCAACGGAATAAATTGATTGGCTAATTTCCACGGGAAACGGAACAAGTCACCTGACTTTAAAAACGCACTACGATTACAACGCGCTTTCTCTACGAATCGCGAAAAATATCTTCAGGATAGCATTTTTCGCGGAGCCCTCGATTCGCGACACCGAAATGAATACGACGACCGACACAGCACAAAGTCAAATAGAATGCACGGAGATGATTCAACAAACATGAAAAATCAATATCCTTAGACTGGCATGCGCGAAATTGGGGAATGTGTGCCACCTGTAGCCCCTAATGAAGTGAAGGCAACCCCCAGGACAATATGTCCTGTCTGTCTTGTCGCGGCTGAGAGGAAAACTTTGCGCGCCGTATGTGCATAATGTTGCTGTTTGCCTTCGGACGAAACGGTTACATAGATTGATTCTTCAGGACATTTGTCATCATCCGTAGGAAATGCAAACAACAAGCAGAAAGTTCGGAAAAGTGGATAGTATAATTCTGTTTATTAATTTGGTGGCAGGATCAAGATGAATGATTGCTTCTATGATCCTTCTTCCAGGATTTGCGATTGAGCTCTTGGTTGAGTTCGATATTCCTTGCATAGTGCCTTGGGTTAGTGATGACTGCAAATTACGGATGCGATAGATTGTGTGTATACCAATTTAATGCTGAATCCCTTCGATCTAGACGAAAGAATTGACATAGGGAATATATCTGAACGCTCAAAGGATTCCTGCTGAGATTGATCAAAAGAGTTTTAATTCTATGAAAGCAGGTGTAAATATACTCGTACTAACTATTTTTGCAATAAAATTCAAAAAAGGTTCATAAAAAGTAGAAGATTTATTTTGGAAACAAAACATTTTATCAATTGGTCAACAAACAAATTTAACAAAATATTCTTAAACTTAAGCGTAGTATTCTTAAACTAAACAAATTATGTTCAATGAAATGTTAATAATTTATCAAATAACCTTAAAGTAAGTCACAATCAATTTTCGCTCCCATCCTATGCAAGGCAATTATCATGTTGACTGCCTTGATCCATCTCTTTTTAATTACGTATCGTTTTAACTTTGCTTTGTTCCCTGAAAGTTCAGTAGTCGATGCTAACTTCTTAAGCCAAGGATGCTCCAATGCCTGGGCAGCAGTCAATCTTTGGCTGTAATAATTTTGTAGATCTTTTAGTGCATTATTTTATACAAACATGTGTAATTCACTCACGTTCCGTCTTTTACTAGAAGATTTTTGATAAAATCCTTTGCTTCGTCAGATATATTTTCAAATGCTTCCGACTTGAAACTCCATTCTCCTACCGTTACATTCGTCATCGTTTCTAGATCAGTGTCTCCAACAAACGGCGAATATCCAGATATTCTAAAGGAGAAGAAGCTTCGTCAACATATATAGGCATAATAGGAAAATTAGACTGTACAAAACATAACATATCACTCCGATGCTCCACATATCAGTGTAGAATTTAATCTCGTCAAAATTTACCACTTCTGGGGCTGTGAACTCTGGTGTTCCGAAAAGCACCTAAAATGAACGTTCTCAAGTTAAAGCCAAATCTGCTGATGAGATAGGAGTGTACCTGCAGCTTCTTCTTTGCCTCATATCTCCTAGCCATGCCAAAGTCAATGATTTTGATCCGATTTCCAGTCTTAGAGAGGCACAAAATATTTTCAGGCTATGACGATATCGTCAATGTTACTAAGCTATCCACAGAAATATGTGTATACTGAAAATGTTCACCTTTAGGTCCAAATGAATGATGTTTTGATTGTGAATGAACCCTACACCGTCGACTATTTGTCGCATGAAGGCCGTGCAACTTTTCTCCGTCAGGACAAATTCATCGTCGATTACACGCTCAAATAATTCACCCCCGAGAACTCTGAAAATATCATGGAACATTTTGAAGGATAAATTAGATGAAATTAATAGAATGCTATTTAATATAAAATAGAGTGCTGTTTGTTTTATCGAACTTAAAAAAGATATCAGCGAGTGGTTTCAAGTGATTCTTGAGGCAATAAGTAAGTGCGTACTTTGGAATAAAAAAGTGCCTCGCAGTATCGTTGGTAAGAACACTGCTAAAAATAATTACACGGTACAGTCATTTTTCAAGAATAATATTACTTTCAGTTCAAAGTTTTCATACTCAATTATTATGGTTAATTCTTTTCTATAAAATCAACAGTCTTCAAATTTTGACCTTTCCATACTATGTATATAAAATGAAATTTGTCTGATGTCAATTTCGCAAAGAGTATACCTATTAGAATGTACTGAATTCCAAGAGGATACTGAAAATCAATTGGGCTCTATGCACAACTTACAATTCTAATAAAACGCTAATTGTCTTTCCGTCATCAAATGCATCATAAAGTTGTATGATTCGCGGGTGGTGTAATCCCGACATGATGTCTATTTCACGCTCCATATTTCGACGGTCCTCCTTCCTTTTGCAAGTTACAAATTTTGCAGCGAGCTCCAGTCCTGTTGACTTTTCCTTGCATAGGTAAACCGTCCCGAACGTTCCTCTAGTTAATACATGACCAATTATAGATCAGTAATTCAGTAAACTGTTTATTCTTACCTTCCAAGTTCTTCTGCAGAAATATCATACTCAGATTTGGGACTAGTACTCGTCTTCACTTTCACGTAGCGATATGGAAACACTGGCTCAGGATCTGAAAAATGATTCAACACTTATTATTATCAAGATCGATTTTTTTCTTTTTTTCTTGAATTTAATTTTCAAAAACAAAGGTACATTTCACAAACTACAGGCGGCTGAAATGTTTTGAGCCTATAGTATTAACAGTGCAGATAAAAGTCTAGATAAAATTTATTTTTCAACTTCAACACACTTCTCACATCTGTGAATGGACTGTATCCCCATAGAAAATAGTCCTACGTTTCCCCTCAAAATATTCCGGTACGGCATCCTCATCCTCATTCTCACAAATCTTTCTTTTAATTTTTGAATAGAAAAAAAATTACTTGGAGCCAGGAACCTAGTTTCAATCAGGGCTTCCTTCGCAATTCGCGCCGTGTTATCTGTTGCAGTATCTTACAGCAACAAAATTGCTCTGCTGATTTCCCTTCTTCCTATTTTCAAGACAATTTCGTGTACCTTTTTCAAAAATGCATCGTACTACTCGGCATTCATTGTATTTTTTAAGGTAATTTATCAGCAACATTCTTTCAGAATCTCAGGAAATGCTGACCATGACTTTTCCATTTTTTCAAATTCCTCTGCGATCCCCTTTTCTTATCGACTCTCGTTTTGATTCAGGATTAAACTAATCCATATCTCATCAAAAGTGACGATGCGGGAAATTTTTTTGGCGATATCGTTGGAAATTTATTGTCAATATGCAATTCGTCGCTGTTTGCCGAACTGCGAAAGCAATGTTGACAACGAATGTGCGTTGAATTTAATTTTGGCAAAGGTTAATATTATGGCTCCCACCACCGAAAGGAGGAGGTTCCTCTACTACTATGGCATAAGAAGTTATGCGGGTTCCCTAATAAAAAATGGTTATGTTGCCTATTTCCAGATATCATATGAAACCGTAAAATTGATCTGGACAGTGATTTTTAGACTTTTTAAGAAGTGTTAAATATTAAAAAATAAAAATAAACATAAAAAAAGTAAAAACTGAAAAACACGATATATTTTTTTTTTAAAAATATATAAAAAGTCTGATGAATATCATTCTTACCATACATGTGTTATGAATAGGGGGTAACACTTCGGGGGGCGCTGGAAGGCTTGCAAAACGTGTGTCCAATGTGTATTACATTTATGGTAAACATGACATTCGTCTTGAATTTTACAATTTTTAATTTTTTTTACAAAAAAAATTTATAAATTTTTCTAATATTTTCAATTTCTAAACCAGTCGAAAAATCATTTCTCTGGTCTCTGGAAATAGGAAAAATAACCATTTTTTTAGTGGGAGAGACCCCATAACTTCTTATGGGACCGTGACCGCCGCGAACTTTTTATTCGGCGATCCTCCAATACGATTTTTTTTATTTTGATGACTTTTTCATCCATGACGCCTGAGTTCCAGTGACCTGAGCGGAGATCATTTCCAGAGACATTCGATTCTGTTGGAATAATCTAGCTTAACATTTTACAGTAGCAGATGAAGGCTCAGATTGCCCGAAGTATGCAGACATTTTTCAACATTCTCTTTAAGTTTCTTCCCTTTTTACGAGGAGTTTTATGACAGCTTTATGTTCCAATTTCAATAACCGCAGCCAGGACCCAAACATGAAGATCTTAACGGTTAGTTCCATAAAGTGTAATGAAGCTGTTTCCAAGAAACTTTTCTTATATACTAATTAGATGTCGCTCAACTAGTGACCTATCGTATGAGCAGGTTGTATGATTGCAAATATCTTTTCAGCCACCCCTCGTATGAGGCTTCATCATTGTTATCGTCTCTGATGAACGAACATTTTATAGCATTTTCCTATTGAATTAAACTCTATTTAAAGGAAAAGTTTTGTTTCTCAAATGGATTAAACCATATCGCAAGTTTCAGGATGTTCCCCGAAATTTAACAATGTATTACGTTTGGATTTTAGAGTCGTCAATCTGAAGATATTTTCATACCACAAATTTTCCATTTTCATCTCACTACCAGCAATGAATGTTTGTAAATATCAGATTCCCTAAACAGATATTGTCCAAAAATCAATAAAAGTTTTTTCTCACGGCAAAAACAATTCAATTAAAAAAAAATCATTAACAGTCACTATAAATAAAGGGTTGATACGAAAAATATTAGCTGATCCCTCTTATTCTAATGGCATTGATGTCCAGTCATTCGGAGCGAATTAATACAAGCATAATTTGAATATACAATACAATTTCTATATCCAATTTAGTTTGAGTTATGTGGTAAAGTGTTAGTAAAAGCTTCGAATGTTTTCTCATAGGTAAAAGCTTGAATTTAAAAAGAAAATAATAAAGTACTTTGTAAAGTATTTTGTAATTTTGAAATTAAGGATTTTTGTCTCAAAATAAAGTTAACTAGACTTAAATCACTTTGCCTTCAAATGAAATGAGTCCGTAAAAATTATCTTCCACGATTAACGATGCAAATTATTCATATTTAATTTTCTTCATAAATTTCACATTTTTTAAAAATATGAAACAAATTATAAACAAATGCTGAATTTTTTTTGACTGATCTGGCTTAAATCCAAAACAATGAATATTCATTTTCATATTATCTGTTTTGATTTTTTTTTAAATATTTTATATGAGATACGTTAAGAATGTGTATTCTGTTGTTTAGTTCGAAATATACCTGCTGCAAAAATACAGCGTTGGTGTACTATTAAAACAATAACTGTACAATTTAGCCCTGGACGAATAATTCCAGAAAAATGCTTCGCCATGCTGAGTACTGAAATTGAACCAATGACAACTAAAAGCCAGGACTTTCCGTCCTTGACTCTATTAAAATAATTTCGCAATTACACATTGGTTTCAAAGACTAGCTCAAAGAATTCATTTCAACGAAATCTAAAGAGAATGTCTGCAATATGTTCATTAATGCTAGCATGCAGTTGTTTATGATTTATTCGTGCAATATATTCCAAACCCATCATCTTCAGCCAGGATTTTTAGCTGAATGAAACATGTGCGCTTGAAAATTCCCCCAACAGCCTGATTTAAAATTAAATTAGCTATGGTAACATAAAAAGTATTCATCTCGCATCTCGGTCCACGTTAAAATAGAAAAAGTCTTGCTCGGACAGAATTCATCCCCCAAATCCAAAACAATTTACCACCACAGACTACACATCGTCAAACGAAAATACATTAAAAATTATTATTAGTTTGCGCCAACAAGAATTTGTAAACACTGTGGATTCTGGTGTAGAGGTCGTGCCATTAATTTCGATACGTCTCGAGTTTTTCGCATTCAAGTGAATATAGTCAAAGCTCCTCACATGTCGCCATTTTCGACGTGAACATTTCATTTCATGCGGTCACATCAGTTACAATGGAGAGAGGTCAATAGCACGACTACCCAATCGCCAAGATCCACTGGGCGCCATTTTTGATGGTTGGCAAGGTCGCAACCCCATTTACGGTGTAAATGGGTGCAGATTCAATTTCCACCGTGTACAAGTTCCGGAAAGAGTTCATCACCTTGATGCCCTGGCAAACTTAATTATTGTGAGAACAATGTGATTAAACTGATCTGTTCTGGTCTGCTGACACGCCAATTTGATCGGATATACTTTTTGAATTTCTTTCAGCAATATAACCACTGATAATCTCTAATCTCATGGGAAAAAGATCAACTCCACCAATACGTGGGTTTACACTAGCAGTGGAAGTTGTTATCCTAAGATTCGGCTAATCTTCAACATTTTGGACACTTTGTGGACCATGTAGCAATGACATTATATAAATTTTCGGTTGGTGCCCGGTTATGGCAGCCCGCAGCCCAGCATAAAAATAATTTGCCGAATCGTAATTTCATGGGCATGGTGCCAAAACAATCGCAAAACACTTGTTTCTACGGAGCTCATTGAATGAAGAAATGACGAGTCGTTGTTTTGGTTGGGAACAAACGCAAACACGCACCTTCGGCCGAATACTCCTCGTCAACATGTATCATGGCGGCGATCGTGCAAACTGTTGATTCTCACAAATAAACAAATCCGCAGGCTGAGCTAGCCGCGGAGGATACGTAATTATTCAACAATTATTATTACTGCTCCGTATCACCGAATCGCGAACTAGATCCGCTTCCTACACGCACCGCAATTTCCGGATCGCGAACAGAACAGAACCCATCACGATCGCAAGCTTCTATGGGAAAAGCTAGCCGCGTTCTGTTTGAAAAGCAATCCCGCCGCTGCCTGAAAACCCCAAAACAACCAACCCCCGTCCGAGAAACTCCCAAGCTCCCCCACCCAGCTTCCGTCCGATATGGCATCTATTTTAAAACGCCCGCGATGTCCAAGGAGCCTCGACATGCCGCTAATATACATACATACATAAGTAGCAGCTACTGTGGCCAAGGAAGGGATTCCTCTTGGTTTTCTGGCCGCCGCTCTGCCAATTCCGTGCGAGTTCATTGCGAAGCAGTAAACTTGAATTTTAAGAAGTTCGATCGCGTGCATCGCGACAAGATCCACCTATTAAATCTATCTAAATTGGGATCGGGATGCGTGATCTGGGAGGTGCATGACCTACGATCAACCACTGATTTGATCCAACACGTAAAATAGCATTGAAGGGACTGCACCTAAAACGTCCTTTGTTCCTAAAGGGAACCGATCTTTCCATCCCCAGCTTGCGTTTTGAAAATAAATGCGTGACATTGGAATAGCGCGAACCCCTTTCATATACGCCTGCCAGTTCCTCTTTAAATTATTCGAATGTCGGTTACATCCAATTTTAAAGCCTAATATCTTTGGATGAAATCTGCAAGAAAGCCAAACATCCAATCCCATCAATTACGCCAGGACTTCTGAATGGATGCTTTCCCGTCGAGTGTCTATCGCTCGAGGGTTTTGTTGCCAAGAGAAGTGCACCTTCGCCAACATTCCCACGTCTAATTAAATGTTTGTACGCTTCCTTAGCGGGCGTCCAAAGAACATTATGTAGTAGCCTTCGCATCTCTTGATTGACGACAAATGAACAGATTTACCCCTGGGCGCGGAATCGTGAAGTTGGACCCGTAGGAACCACTGTGGCAGCGCCGAATTCAAATTAATTGAACTATCTGTTGCCTGTTGATTGGCACGTGGCCAAACCACACGATATGCACGTTCTTTTCGGGCCGCATTCGAAGTGGTAGTCGCAGGAATCCAACGAGGAGTTTGATGGACTCCGAGAGACACAATGAACTGAAAACTTTCAATCAGATGTATTGAAGTTTTCCCGCCATGCTTATCAATTATAGTGATTGCGGGAATTTGTTGAATAAATGTGAACAATTTTTACTTTTAAATTGAAATTACGCTCGATAAACCAAGGTCTCTCAAGACTTTTTTGTTCATTCTTAGACAAATAAATCAAATTCAAAGATCAAGATCAAATTTAAATATACCTTCAGCAATATTTCGTTTGTTTTTTAAAAAGAATAATGATATTGTTGCAATCTTCATAGCTTACTTATTTGAAGAGAGAACTACATATTATTATTATTCCTTCCTCATTGGTTTACTTGCCAGCAAATGTATTTTCATTGCCGTTTTATCGCATTTTCCTCTTTCATAGAATTCTTTCAATACTGTTAATCAATTTGGATAATATTTTATGTTTACAATTCACTTAAAATAATTTTAGGTGTGGATGATGAGGTCAACGATTTATTACCCCGTTCAACATGCAAACAACAAATTGCAAGCTACCGATCCCTTATTTCCAAATTAAATTAGCTCGAGTTAGCTAGCTAATGTGTTGAATGAGGAGTTCTTTGAGAAAGGGAGATACTGTGCTCATTGCAATATCGTTTGATATTGTTTCACGAATCAGTTTATTTTGATCAGAAGCATTCGTTAAGAAAAAAAAAATTCAATCCAAATTGAGTAAAATATGTAATGAATCAAATATTTACAAAATTATCCAAATATCTTTACTCAGAGCTGCGATAGGTATAAAATTCTAAGAGGTGGTAGTTTATTTCGTTTGAATTCAAATAAGCTCAAACTATATGTGTTTAGATTAACTTCTTATTTTTCATATTAGAAATTGAGATGATTGATTTGTCTTTGTTGTCTTGTTCGTGGGCATATTGAGGAGGATTATGAATTAAAGACAAACGTAAGAGAGATTTAGAGATGAAAATAATAATGAAAAGTATGGAACCAAGGTGTTGTGGTAGTTCTCCGCTGGCGATTGAAGTTATTTGGAAGAGTTTATTGGATATCTCGGCAAAGAACGGCATATTATTTATGAAACAAGATAACATTTTGGCTATGTATTGAAAATTCTGCGAAATAAGCTTGCTATTCAAATTCTTCAAGATCAAAAGTGGATGCAATGGTTTGCTTGTCGGTTTGAAACGAAACGAAAATTGGTTTTTAAGGAATATGTTTCTGTCTTAAGCTGCTCAAGGTCACTAGAATGTTTCTCTAAAATGTTCACCTGATTCGAAAGAATTCAATTAGATCGAAAATTGTGTTTCTCTGGAATGGGCAGGATTTTTGTTCATTTGAAAATAGAAACATTTTGTAGAAATTTCAACTTATGGTAGAAACTCCGAATATTTGGTGAATATCATTGTAAACGATAAATTTTTCATGGGCAGAATCTACGTATTCCATATTGCCACACCTTGATATGATATATGCATACCATAATGATGAAAGATAATCTTTTGAATAAACCAGGCGTAAGCTAAAAAGTGCTTCAGCTTTGTTCGAACTATAAATTTAATTTTCTTCATAAAATTGTTGATACGAACGAAGTTTTGTTGTGAACGATCTTTTAAATCCGAAATAAATTAACTTACCACACTTATATTCACCACGAGACGCCATCTTCCATCGTTCAACCGCTGCAATCGTACTCTCATTGGTCATAGAAATACCAAATCGAGTTCCGAACAATTTGTGTCGAATGTCAACTCTCGTTTGCACGGAAGAAACACTTGCTGGGGCAGCGTCATAAAGGGTTTCCATTGCATAATTTGTTTATATTTGACCAAAAGTGAACTAAAACCACTGCCCAAAGTGTTTGCTGCGTGTTGGTGGGCGACGCGACGGCCAGTTTCGCTGTGAAATCCGGGAAAGTTACTTGTTTAGGCGGTCAATTCACGGTTCGCAACTACTGTCAGTGGGATTCTTGTTTACGGAAATTTTGCGCAATGGAAATCTCGAAATTCCCGAGTTTTATCGAAACAATGTGATGGGAAATGTCTTCGGGATGTGCATGTAGTGTAGTCGCGACAATTATCCCCGATCGCAAGTGAATGTGGAGTCGTGGTATTCCCCATGGAAATAAGCGCGCAATCGATTTTTAGCAAAAAGTCAATGTGAGAGGCTGCTAGTCGGCGGCAACGCTGGAATTGCAGAGGCGACGCGACGACGACAGCCCAAACGAGAAGCAAAACAAACGTGGCGACTAGCGTGTGATTCGGAGGCAGGACTAAGGCCAGCAAACACTTCGGGCAGCTGATCCGCGCGCATCTGAGAAATGGCGGGGTACCGGTGCGTGAACTACTACGACCTGTGCCGCCTATGCACGAGCAGCACCGGCTCGAAAATCAACATATTTTCGCAGGAGGGGCGAAAGAAGAACTTGCACCAAAAGATCATCGAGTGTCTCCCCGTTATGGTAGGTATTTTTCAAGAAATGTGCTAGCTAAACTGCCCGCAAGGACACTTCTCGCGTCCCGTGCTCTCTGTCAGGATGAACAGTATTTCTTATTGCATTTCGAGGATTACCTGCTGATTCAGGGGAATGTGCTGACCATTCACATCTTGGCTACTCGATCCTGCTTAACTCGAGTGGGTTTTTCAAAAAGACTTCCAACCACTGGCCAAGCATTTTACTGTTTACATATATACGTCCTCATGAAACTGAGACTAAGCAAGCATTACATGCGCAATGGCCTTTCCAGATTGCGTTGCAGCCACAAACATAAACATTATTCACAGTCAGCCACTAGTAAACATCCTCCTTTGGTTTAGATTTGATATTTCTGAACAAGACAAAGCATATATTGGCCCTCGGAGGTGATGTTCGCCCAGGTGCCTCCCTTCCCAAGTGTGATGGGTTGAATTATCAACTCCAGTTTGATTACCGCAGGAAGAATTTAATTTCAACTGTGCACGCTTTGCAGTCCATTGAAGAACTGTTCGATTAAATCAGAATCATACTCTTGCATAAATACATTTCAGTATATTTTAGTTATGGCTTAATCACAATGGGCCTATGTTGGCCTAAGTGAGCCACCTTTTGACAAAGGGGGTTGCCACTACAACCAATGCTGGCTTAGAAAACTTGCGGACCAAGCGTTATGTTGGCTTGATTCGCTGATCCACTACATTTTCTTGCAGCTGGACGAAAAGGATAAACTTCCCAAAAATCTGTGCGGCACTTGCCTGCAACAGGTCGAAGCGATAAATGAGTTTCGCAATATTTCGCTCAATTCACAAACAATGCTCGAAGGTTGCTTGAACTCGGCGACCCTACAAAATGGCGGGAAAGTCTACATAAAAGATGCGAACTCGAAAATTACACAGGTCACTCATATTGATAACATAAAAACGGACAACGTTTCGAATGTGACGCAGGGAAACGATTTTCTTAGCACGATCATTCAAGCAGTTGGAATACAGGTAACGTTGGCGAGTTAATGCACAATCAATCCGACTGCAATCTATTTTAATCAAGCAGAACAGCGACGACATTATGGAGACAAGGCAACAGTATCCACAATACACCTTGACGTTAGATGGCAAGACTTTGAAGGCAGGACAGGTCAGTTATAAAGTAGAGGAGCCCATTCACACCACCACCACCACAACAACTGTACATTCCGACAAGCAGGCGAAGCATAAGTAAATACTTTGAGCCATTGCACCACTAAATATTCCTTTCGTACCTTGCAACCTGTCTAATCACCAATTCACCTCTTCAGTTCTCTCGCCGAGTTTCTTAAAATGAAACCCAACATCAAGGTCACGCCGATCTCGAAGAAAAAGGATCCACCCGCACCACAACCTGTACAAATTCAACAGCAACAAACAATCCGACTGGCCACAACGCAGGACGCGTCGAAGCAAATCAAAAAGCCCAAATACAACATTGTTCTGACGTCGCCTCAGCAAAAAACCCAAATAATACCGATTCAAACGACCAATCAGCAGAACTCGGGGAAGACGGTGTCGATACAGGATGTGAAGTTCCTCTCGCCGAACAAATGCTACTTGCCGATCACAATCAAAGATTGCAACTCAGATCAGCAAATCGTTGCGCAAATCGACACGAAAAACTTGGTATTGCCCACAACCTACCATTTGCAGATGAAGGTAAGAATTGGATGTGCAATCGACAAGGAACGCTGTTACGCCCTTACGTTATTTGCAGCCACAAATCACCACCGTGGACGGTCAACAAATTGTACAACTGACGCCAGCAGGTATACCTGCGTCTATTTCCCTCACGGGTCAACAATCCCAGCAACAGCAAACGCAAAACTACCACCATCAGCAGGAGCAAACGATAATGCTGGGCAGTATGGACGCTTCGACGTCGACAAACGAAGAAATCCTGTACACCACACTCCAAAATCAGCAGCCAGGGAGCATAACCATCCAGCAGGTTACGTCTCAGCCGCAAACTGTTCAGACCATGCAAACCATGCCCAAACTTCAAATAACTACCATACCAAACTCAGTCACGACGTCGTCCCAAGGATCAACTGTCACCCATAAGCCTCTAAGTGCAATAACGGTTCATAGAATCAACAACCAAAATGTGAAGATCAAGACAGAGCCTGGCATTCAACAAATCCAGACCGTCCAGCAGCAACACGTGCAGCAGCAAACCCAGCAACAGCAACAACAACAGCAGCAACAAAAGGTTCAGGTGCAAAAGGCAAAGGTAATGGCCGGAAATGCCACCGTGACGGTTGTGACGAAACAGCAAGATGGATCCAACTCGAACCAGCAAGGATCGTCAAACGAGTGTCCCACGTGCGGGAAGACATTCAAGAAGAAGGAGCACCTAGCGCAGCATATGAAACTGCACGCTGGCCTCAGACCGTTCAAATGTACGGAAGGCGATTGCAACAAGGCGTTCAGCCGGAAAGAGCATCTCATGCGACACATTGTCTCACACACGGGCAAAAAAATGTTCAGCTGCGATCTCTGCCAGAAGTTCTTTTCGCGCAAGGACAATCTCAACAAACACAAACGGTAGGTTGACGAGAAATCGATAGGCATATCTAACGTTTCTTGCATCTTTCATTTTGAGAGCATCAAAAATAATAAAACGCATAAAACAGTCTAGAATATCTAACTTTGTATAAAAAATTTCCGCAGGACTCACACAGAGCAGGGCAACAACAGTGGGCAGTTTGTGTGCGAAATTTGCAACAAGAGTTTCGTTGTGAAAATGTATTATATTCAACACAAAATCATGCACGAGAAAAATGGACAAACGGTCGCAAACAACAAACAGGCAAAAGTGAGTTTCGATCCAAGATTTTTTTTTCATTTGTTTCACGCCCAATAAACAACTTAAAATTGTTGGACGCCTCAAAATCAACGCAACTCATGCATGCAATAAATAACAACAGTAGTATGCATGGCCTAGAATCAATTTTAATCTCGTGTGGCAATGTTCCATTAATTAATTGCAGGGCTCCCTCCAAAAAGGATCTATCTACAAAATTGAACATACAGACTATTCAATATAAATATTATTTTTCCCTCCAAGTCTGAGAGTGGTGTTTTCATTTGGTTGGTTTTCAAATTATTAATGGATCTTTGAAGACATGAAATTGGCAGTCAGTGTAAAAAGATCCCATCCATCATAACTTGTAAAAAAACATTGTTCCTGACGAGCTATCAAAATACAGACAGAACGTTTTTACAATGAGCCCTTCAACGGCAGAGCATAGCTTACAGATGGAATTAGTACCCTCGCATTTAAATATAAAAAGCGAATCGTTCGCAAATATTACCATAGCATTAGAATATTATATTTCAGGACGTAACTCTGTATATAAAACTGTCGAGTCCATACGAAATTTAACTGCTCCGAACTTGGAAATGAATATAACAATAGGTTACTCTCCAATCACATTTATTGCGAAGAAGTAAATGCAACTGAAATTTCTTCGACTATTTTCAATATTCTTGATTGTTCGATTTTCTGGATTTTTTTCAGCGTGGCTTGCAATAAACTGCCGCTGAGTATCTGAGCTCTCTATGCTTCAAAATGCAGTGTATATGATGATGACCTGTTCGTCTTCATCTACTAAAGCTGAACAATTATGTTAAGTTTGATTGTGACAGGAAGACGATAGCAATGATCGTGCGCGACCTTCCGTTCCCTGAACCCCAGAAAATGCTTCTATTTTAAGTCGCTTTTGTTTTTGAAAATTTGTCTTCCATTCGCTGTCATCAGCAATTCGTCGTTTTATGACTTCTGTAAAATAACAGTAGCCGCAGTCAGCAACTCGCGTGCGTATTTAACAGAAGCAGTCTATCTTGTTCTTTTATACCCTTATTTGAATAATTACTATTCATCATACCTTTTCCACTGTCCTTACGACTATCACATGAACTTTCCACTGTTAAAAATGGATCATGTGAGCTGCCACTTAAATTAAAGTTACCAGTCGGAAAATTATGTCATTCTTGTGTTTTATGCATGCATCCTCCTATATTAAATGTATTGGGAATTTCAATTCGACGAGTAATGGCAAGCATTTCCTGCTTATTGATATCGTGAGTCATGTTGAGAATTCTCCCAGATCTTGGTTTCAAGAAGTTTATTGCTACCTTGATTTCCAAAACAATATTTACAATTTCGACCACAACGTCGTACGTCGTTCGTTTATGGTTCTACCTAAAGTGTGAGCACTTGGTGCATGAGTTAGAACGAACAAAACAATTTGCAACAACACGACATAACGATTTCACCTTTTAATTTTTGTTTTGTGACCTTTTAACACTTAATTTACCTAAAATTTCTCAGCAGTTTTCGGAGTATGCTACTAACAAACCAAATATGTACTGCATCACCTTCGAATTAACCCTCATGCTTGTTAGGCTTCGAAATTTGCACATAAACTTCTGAATCATATCATTATTCCGGATTTTAAGCTTTAATCAATTTTTTTAGGGATAGACTCCAGTTTGACGTACACTCCACCATACTTTCTCGACTATTCAAGCCAATCGAAATTGAATGTTAAAGAAAATCAAGCCAATACTCAGGTCGTTGCACGTGTACAGAGACTTGCTAAACACTGCCCGTTTTGAATGCCTACATAATGAATACTGGAGCGAACATCTTAAGCGAAAACCTATAAAGCTTTAAGTTATAATGATATTGATAGAATGTATGCTTACATTTTTCACTGATGAATCTCGTAAAAAAATAGAAGATAATTGCATTAAATATAACATTTTTCCCTTGAAAGAACGTTTCATTTATTCAACCATTCAGGAAACAATGTTAGCAAGAATGTTGCCTTGTAAACATTCTTCTGCTTTATTGACTTCAGTTAAGAAATTATTCTAGAAGCTTTGGGTGTCCACAATATTTGTTTAGATGAAATATCTGTTGATTGTTAAAACTCCGATTGAAAGTGGAAAAATGTGCGATTCGCAGCTCATGTCCACAAAATTTTCAATAAAGCTGAACTCACACTGAATTTGCTCAGCACAATTCGAATTCGGGCAGCGTCCGCGCATTGGGTTCCATGCTAGCGGCATGTATGAGGCTCAAATGCTCAACCTGCAGCGAAAAACAATCAGCTTTTGTGTGGTCTTTCGGAAAAGGTGCTCTGTTCAGCATTCTTTGATGCTGCTGAGCTGACCGAACCAGTACATTTCCCTATACATATAGCAACACTTTCAATTTTGCTTAGCCGTGCCAAACCGAACCGAATCAAATAGTGCGCGTTCAGCTTAAAAGACAGTAACATCTGATGCTGATATTTTAATAAAGTATTTAAAACAGCTAGCAGATAACATTTTAAAGAGGGAAAAACTGTTGAGATTTTGAGAACAAACCCTTTTTGATACGTGTTTAGATGGAAAAAGTTATATATTTTTTCGAAGAGAGGAAAACGAAGAAATGAACATCGAATGATTAACGAGATTTAAAAGCCCACTAATTATTGATCACGTAAGAAGTTATATTAAACTTGAAAAACTGAATTTCAACACTTTTCCTTGTTAGGAAAAGTTGGACTTCCAACACACTAACTCCTTGTCCATCGTTTATTTTTTTCATTTAAGTTTCATTTTTATAAACAAAATCTGCATGCGCGTCGTCGGCAACGGCTTCGTCACGATTCGGCTACTTCCTGTAATATTACAATTTGTTGAACCAGTCTCACTGCTGCAAAAATGTGTTGAATAAAAGGTATATCTTTAAGGTTCATGATCTTCCGAGGATGTCTGCTCAGCCAAATTGTCTCTTTGGCTACCCCGGTCACTGTAATGATTTCCGCTTCAGCCTTAGAAGTGTGTCAATGCCACTGTTTGTGTTAACTCAGACAAGAAATCGGTCCTTTTGAATATTTTACTATTACTGTAGAGGTTGAGCGTACAGTGAAATGAGATAGAATCTCGGGGAAAAACTAACTTTTATAATTATGTCTCTAAAAGTAGTATTAATTGCTTCATCGAACTAATTTTTTTTCGTTTATTATTATATTATATTAACTAACCTTTAAAATAAAAATTCAATGAATTTTCATTTCAAGGAATAAAAAAATCGGACTTTTCCGTTAACTCCACGCATTAGGTTCCGTACAACGGTGTCATCGATCATCTTATGTGCATTTCTTCAGTTATTTTGAAAATCCTTTTCGGTTTTAGCAATTTTGTTTGTTTTCTCTAATGTTTTCTTCGTTCCAGCCCAATATCTTTCGATTGGTCGAAGTTCTGGTCAGTTTAGAGGGTTAACTGCTTTCGACACTACGGAGATGTTGTTGTCCTCATACCACCTCATTGATGATCGATCATAATGATTTGTCGCTAAATCTGGCCAAAATGCTACAGACGCGTCGTGTTTCTCGATAAATGGTTTTATTCGCTTCTCTAAACACTCTTCGATGTATACTGCTGAGTTGATGGTACCCTTCGCTACAAATTCTTCGGATCTGAGACTACATCGACATATTGCCTGCCAAATCATATACCGCTTGGGAAGTTTTTGTTCGCTTTTTTTGGTTTTATGTTTTGGACTAACACCACCCTTTGATCCTGCTGTATAGGAGTTCTGTCTATGCAACTGGGCAAAATCGGCCTTCACGTATGTTTCATCGTCCAACACAACACAATCGAATTTGATCAGGTAATCCTTGTATAGCTTTCGAGCCCGATTTTTTGCTTCTCTCTCCTTTTCTTCGGATCGATCGGGTACTTTTTGGACTTTATATGATCTAAGGTTATAATGCTTCTTAATCCTCTGAATCATTGCGTTCGATGTTTGAACTTTTTTAGTCATATTTCGAATGGATGTGTTAGAGCTCTGCAAAAATTCCCTGTTTACCTTTCGGCTCAAATTTGTATCGGATACACCTTTTTTCTACCTGACCCAGATTTTCTAGCAACAGAGAGGCCTTTTTTGCACTTTATAATCGTTCGTTTCACTGTTGCAATCGACGAATTGGTCTCCTTTGCTAGTACCGAATATTTACGAAGGGGATTTTTCAGGTATTTGCACACAATTAAACTACGCACTTTTTCTTGATTTGATGAAAAATACCTATTGTCGAAACAAAACTCAAAGTGATTATAATCAACTCCAACTCCACAAAACTCAAATTTAAAAATTGATACAACATGGAATAAGTGTCAACGAGATACAAAAATTTATCAAAAACATGAACCCAAGGTAAATTGAACTTGACAAACTGTACTTTACTTCAAGAAATATATAAAACTTGATATTAAAGGTTAAATATGTGCAGACTTTAAACCCACACTGAAATAAAGAAGACTAGTTTAAATTTAGTCACTAAGCTAAACATGTATAGTTCAATTCATGCTTTATTTTTGAATCTCTTGAATAGTTAACAAATCACCAATTTAGGTGTACATGAAATGAAGAGAATATTACGAGCGATTTCCTTATTGAATCTTTACGAGCTAAGCTCCCATTTTATTGTATCAACTGAAAAACGTCGACCGACAGATGTACGTTGAATAAATATAAATCTTTTATTCCAGAAGAATAGTACGTCGCCTCAGATCAAAACGGAGCAAATCATGGAGGACGCTACCAACCAAACACAAATCATAACCACAACCATGCAACAGCAGGACATGCAACATCAACAGCAGCCACAGCAGCAACAAATCATGCAATTGCAAATCTCTTCGCCGATGATCTCAGCGGCCGACCTACAAAATTCAGTGACCATCAGTCAGTCGGGCGAACATCAAACGACCACAACGACTGTATTGAAAACGCTGGGAACGCACGATGCCACTGTTCTGAATTTACCGTCGAATATTGCGAATCTGGTTTCAATCAACCCTCAACAATTCATGACCACCGGCGAGATAATGGGCGAACTGAAAATGGAGAAATGAAATGAGAGGACTGGCCAATCGGGATCTGAAATGCCGGCAGATTCGGGATCAAATGTTTATCGAATATTGAATATTGACTCGTGGTAAATATTTCATTCAATTGGTTTTATACAAGTAGGAACCATTATGAAGACCGGTATCTCTATCGATAACAAAAAATTGGTCACCCACTCATTATTTTATCTCGAAGAGGTTTCGGTTGAGTTCGCAACAAAGCTGCTGGAAATAAACTCTTTCATTCCTGAACATATGATGGATCAATCATTCTAAAAATTACTTGAGGGGTTTCAACAAAATGGTCCGATAATGAATAAACTGCCAACGACACAAATTCACTGGAACATACTTACTAGCTCTTCCAAGAGCCTTTTTGTTTCCAAAACTGTCGTGGTGGCTTGTCGTTGTTCGTATGACTTGAGAAAAATATTGTAGTTTTCGTGTCGCAACACACACGAAAGTATTGAATGGTTCAAAATAAATTGCAACGTAATCATTTCTTTTCACCATTAAACTCAATTAAATTGCATGATGAATGCTTCCCATGATTTAACCAAAAGAGAATTTTATCATTCGCATTGCACTCACTTCGTTCAAAAATTGATTCATGATATCAATATCTTTTTAGCCAAATGATTAAATTAAAATGTACATTTCGTATTTTAAAAATGGTGTTTCAAATTTTTATCCATAAGACGCTCTTGTACATAAAAATATGACACATTTTCAAACACACATTTCTATGCAAAGAAAACAACAAATCAATTGAATGTAGTAAACTTTCCTCATCAATCTTTAAGAAAAAATTCCACAGAATTCCCCGTTCGTTGAATCATACTTTTAGATGAAGATGATTTAGATTGGAAACGTGAAAACTTATCCGTATTGTTGATATTATTTTCTACTGCGGTTTTGCACGTTTTCTACTTCTATATTTCAATTGATAACTGGGTAACGAGTAAACCCAGAATCTATTCACTTTTTGCAACAACTTTCAATAGCAAAATATATGCAACAACTGAGTGATACTGCTTACTAAAAAAAACACGTGATAAGAACAAAATCATTTCAGATCCCGGTAACTCGTCTAAAACACACACCATTGACTTTCTCCATAGATTAATTTTAGCTCAATTCATGCATCGTATGTATTAATAAGGAAGCTAGAGAATTCATATGATAAGACGTTTCGTTGTCTAGTGTTTTGCCAATATTTCAAAGGGTGGGTTTGCAATTATAATAATTTATTCTAGATTAATGCCGTGCTATTCATGCTAAAAATAGATGCTACTTTGTGTAATGTTAAGTGAATAGTTTTTAAAGTGTTCAGTTAATGAATTTAAATATTATACTATGTACGTGCAGTCACACACAATACAATTTTAAGATGGTAAGGTATCGCAAGTCGACGCATCGTCCAAAAAAGTAGATGAACATTAGTGTTATCAAAAAAAACCGGCACACGTATCAGAATATTCGCGCCGTAGCAATGAAAATATTTTTAAAAAACGCCATCAATGTATTCATGGTGGTTTGGAATTTCTGTGTCTGGAAATCGTTTTTCACACAATCTACATTCCCGAATCGAAAAGATGCACTCCATTTACATTAACGTTTCGACGACAAGCGATATTTTACGAATGTAAATATGAAATTCTCGTAATTCAGGAGCCTACGAAGCATTTTTCTTCTGTAAATATCAATTCAATAGACGACGTGTAGAATGCAGTCCAAAAATACAATTTTGGCTAGTTTAAGTAGAGTCTCACATTTAATGTCAACGACAAACAAAGTGGTGTGAGCAAAAAAAAATATGATTAAATCATGTTTAGAAGATGATTTTTTTAAAAAAATTAATATCTATCATCTACTAGTCTTCTTGCCTATTCTAACATAGCAATTGAATGACTAACATAAGCATTATCTGCAAAACTAGTGACAAACAGCATAATTAGTTTTTCTTCGAATTGCAATTAGATTTACTCTAAGCTAGTTTCTGTTTTTAATCTAACCTTCAATAAAGCAAAGATTATGATAAATTTTTTGTAATTGTACAAAAATAAGTAAATTTTCTATTATCATCATTAATAATAATTTTAACACAACAACATAACTTATATCGAATGTAAGAAAATGCGAAAATAATGAAAACAACAAAATAGCATAGATGAATACAAGTCTATCTCCGTGTATGTGTGTCTAATTGAAAAAAAAATAGTTTTTAAGATTTTTAGACTTTAAAAGTAATTGATTTAAGAAAATAAATATTAAATATAATTAGATCAAACACAAAAGTATAAATAAAAACCTTTTATTTCTGAAATAAAATGTAACGGTAATACTTTTAAATTTGTGAGTTTAAATTATCAATTAATTTGTACGTCTGTTGGCGTTTCAGTTGAATTGTTTGTCGTTCGTGAAGTAGCTCGTCAAAGTTATGCATATCCATGAGGTGGAAATTCTACAAGTCTACAGCCAACGACAGACGAAGCTCATCCAATAGCATTTCCTTTGAAAAACGATGTCCTTAGATACAGTTGTTCTATCAAAGTCAAAATTATCGTTTTAGTGCATTGCGTTCGTTAAGGCCACAACTATCAGCGCCAGATTAAGGGGGCGTAAAAGGGACCATGGTTCCGATTTCCCTTATAAACGGAAGCCTCACCAAGCAGAATCTGAACTGATTTACTATATTATATACAATGGTCATCAAACTAGTTCCAATAAATTTTGCATCAAACCGTTTAATGCCATCTATAAATTAATTGTTAAGTAAGAATGTAGTTATAAGCACATTATTGGTTTACTTGGATTGAAAACAAAATTACTCATCATGAATTTAAATGAAAAAAATGAAAGCATAATTTCAGTAGATCTAGATAGATATTTAGAAAATATTTGAACAGATAGGTAGGTTGTGGTGGCAGCCGTCTTATGCTAAACTAAAAAAAAATGGAAATTCATTTCATACTGACTGTTGGATATGTTGAAGAATATAGAATAGCCCCGGGCCTCAAAAACTCCTAAGCCAGTGCTGACAACAATGCAGACGCGATCTTTGTTCATCTTTACTTTCAATAACAATTGATGCTCGCCAATGGATGTGTTACAGCGATTGTTTGCGCCAACATACTAGTTACTAGCACAAATGCGAACAGTTTAACACAAGAAGGATGCACCATAACTCGAATTCCAATTCAAACATCCAAAATTTACTAAAAGAGCATTTAATAAACGTAAGTCCGCTTTGGAACATCAAGAATTCGATTGAACCAAAATATTTTTGGCAGATGAGTGCATAATATAGTAATTTACAGACAAAAAATTGCATCTCTAGGATTCGATTTCGTGTTGCAAGAAAGGTTCTAGTTCTCGACAATTTCCCTCTGCAAATGAATTGTTCCTGTGTCTATCCAAGCTTATGTTTAAAGGTTTCTTAAATTTCTTCCGAATGGATTCATTCACGTTCAAGAGAAACTTCATCATCTACAGGGTCGCGTGGCATACAGGGAAATATTCTAGACTTGAGTAGCTGGGAATATGTAAGCGCTTAGACATTGACTTGAGTTTAGTGTGTTTATGAAAGCGGACAAGTGCTCTCAACGAAGAATGGCGATTGAATGAATGGATTTTCACTTCTTTGAGTAAGCAACGGTGCTTTTATGGTTTTGGTATCAAAACATGTATTCTTTTTTCGAAGACCTAGTATCTTCAAAATCGCAAATAACAGAAAATAAATTAGTGATGATTATTAGATTATTAAACTAGGCATAACGTCCACGCGAATAAAGTCGCGCGCACATAGTTGCTGTTTTTGTTTTTTAAATAGAATAATTTATTTCCAAAAATGCATTACAGATACATCATATTTTTTAAGAAGAAAAAACTACAGATAAAATACTGCTCACATTTATAAGAAGCTATATCAAACATAAAACAATTTCGGCCTCCTTCGATTAATCGTTCCAATTGTGTTGCTCGAGTATCCTTTGCAGGCTGTTTGCAATTAAAAAATGTATCCTTTATAAGCCCAACTAAGCATAACGGAAAGTCACTACACTTATCCGTTTTATATCCCCGCATACATTAATAGTTGTAATATTCGACATTGACTGGTACAAACTAAAGTCGCTTTCAATATGACGTCCTTTATCACCACTGTATACGTAAACTTCATTTTCGCGAAAATTGAATGTTAAAACTAACTTCGTATCAGCTGAAATGAATGAGAATAAAGTCAATATCGGTTGCGCTTACATACATTTTGCTTCGTCCTTACTAAGAATGTTAGTATCTGTACCGGGAGATGCATTGGCCATCCATTTGCCGTCGCTTTTACAATTTTGTGTGACTTTATTTGAATCGATTTTGAACTGATAGATAATATCGGCTGGCTCGTCATCACTTGTACCATCTGGCTCGTCACCCCTAGTATCGGCTGTGAAGTTAACAACAAACCTGGAAATAATATTCAAAAAAAATATTTTTTTGGGTTAATGAAAAACAGATTGTTAATATTAAATATGGTTGTTTAAGCACTAAATGAGCAGTCTTCAGAGTCGCATTTAATTCAACGATTGACGTAGTCATCACTGGCCACTATTGATGGTATTATTAGCTTTTGCATTCCATATTTCTTACATACACACTTATTATCTTAGTCCCTCTCGTCGATCCATCCGGTCGAAGATAATTTACTTAAGATTCGTTCATGTAAATATTAAGGGGGCAGCCTGGATTTAAAAAAAAACAAACGATTTTTTAAAAACATAATTTTTGGGTACCTACTATGTATGTGTAAAATTAGTGTACAAATTTTTATTTTAGTCGGTAAAGCCGAGAAATATATATACAGTGGTGGCCACGAGTTTAGCACACTCGTTATCTGTGACTTTCAAGTACAAATATCTTCTACTGTTTAACGTTTTTCATTCAATTTCTACTTCTTTTGTTTTGCCCACGATGTGATGATTATGTCCCGTTAATTTCGTCTCGATTCTCATTTAATTGCAAGTGGTACGTGATCTAGGTTGGACACGAGTTTAGCACAACTTGAAATATCCCTAATTACGCTGTTTAGTTTCTGGTAAATCAAATTGATTGGAAAGATTTGCAATTTTTTAGTTCATTCATGATTCTTGTTTAAATAAAATGTGTGTTTAGAAATGGCAAAAGGTACATGGTGCACAGAGGTTCAGCGGCAGGTAGCTCATCAAATGAAGAGCAGTGGAAGCGCCGCTATGCAAATTGCAAGTGCTTTAAGATGTTCCCGAAAGATGGTTTACAACGCATTAAACCATATGCAACAATATGGGAGCTCCAAAAATGTAAAACAGCGACCAAGAGCTCGAAAAACCACAATTAAAGAGGACTGTTTAATTTATAGAGCCTCAATCAAGAACCCTTTCAATAGTTCAATCGTTATAAAAAGGGATATTTCGTCGGAATTTGGCATTGACGCAATGAAAAAAAAATTGCGTGGATGCATAGCACAGCACAACCCGCTTATGTCAAAAAAAAATTTAAAATTTCGAATTGCGTTTGCCCGTGAGCACTTGCAAAACCCGTTGATTTTATGGGAAAATGTGCTTTGGAGTGACGAGTCAAAGTGTTGTCGGTTCGGATCTGACGGTAAGCGGTACGTATGACGTCCTTTAAACATGCAACACCATCCAAAGTACACTTTGAAGACCGTTAAGCACGGCGGTGGGAGTGTGATGGTGTGGGCTGCCTTCTCTTGGCACGGCGTTGGCCCCATACATAAAATTGACACAAGAATGGATCTGCACGTTTACAAAAAAACACTTTGTTAACACAATGATGCCATTTGCTGATGATAACATGTCCCTTAGATGTGGTGTTAGATGTTCCAGTTAGCAGATATCATGTCAACCAGTTTTTCGGGTGCCTCCGTGATAGCCGCCATTTTGTAAACAAAAGTTGAAGAAAAAAATATCTTAAAGTTCAATAGTTGCTTGTTGATGTACAACAGTTTTATACCACTTAAATAAATATTTACATTAAAAAAAATTGAAATTCAGTCCAAAAGACCCAGACTGCCCCATTAAGATTCGTTCATATCAACATTAAGAACGGCAGTCAAGGTAACATATTTTTAATATCTTTCACACCATAGTATGTACCTAAAATGAAGAATGTTCTAACAGAAAAAATTCAGCATGAGATTCATTCAAACAAGATTAGTTTGCTGGGTGTCGGGGAAAACCAATCGCATAATTTAAACTGCAAACATGTCTCTTAACACTAGAAAGGTCGCGCCTCACAAAATTAGATATAGGATCTGTGAGATCCAATGCCAATACTGGATCAGCGTCCAATGTTAATTTCCTGGAAATATCCACAAACATTTACAGTGACGACCCAATCGAAAAATATGAATACCGGATTTAGGAGGATACTGAGAATCATTAGCCACAGAATCAAAGCGGTTGCAACGCACAGATCTAAACAAACGCCGTGGATCTCTCAGATCCGGCGCGACCTTCCTAGTGTTAAAGAAATCCGTTCCATATGATGCTTGATAACAGAATCAACTGAAAATCAATCGATAAACGGAACCGTTGATGTGTGAGAATAAAGTATTGTTGCATTATAAATTATTTACTTTACAATCAGAGCAGAGGCCTATTAAAATAACTGCAATGTTTATCCTGTGCTAATTGCTCCTCATTCACACCTAGCTTGCTGCATTGATGACTGATTAGCATCTTCGCTTCTATTTGCAAAAATTTCCTGGGGGCTAATAAATTTGTTTAAATATCAATTTCCGCCTGGCGTGCGCATTTTTAAGCGATCTTTTCTTCTCAACACACTCTATATTTAGGAGTACCTATCAACAAATCAAAAGAATAATTATTTTTTCCATTTGCATCGGCGAGATTATTGCGAGCCGCCACCCAAGATTACATACCGAACTATTATTAGGCATTCAAATACAATTGAATAAGTAATTAATTAAATCTTGTAACGAAATCACTCACAGTTTGGCATCGTCCAACAAATTGGCCGTTATTGTAAATTCGTCGCCATCTTGCAGGGCTTTCGGCAAGTTCATCGTCGTCGACAGCATTCCGATATCGATTTGTACGCAGGGTCACAGTTCACCTTCGTCAATTGTTTACCGGAATCGTATCAATCTTCATTCAGTGTTCGAGTAAAACAAAAGATACTTTCGGTATGCGTATCTGGCGCTCGCTGAGTCATACGCCGGCAACCGCGGTTGAAATAAAAACGCCAGCTCACTTATCGCAATTGATCTCGCGCGAGAACCGCACAGAACTTAAATGAAGTAGAAGTTTGTTTGCACTTTTATTATAAAGATGTACGCGAACAGTCGTAGTGAGAAATCTTCGTCATAGCAACGCTTCAATGATAATAGGGCGTGATTGGCGTATTTTGGCAGCATGAATTCTTTCCGCTCTTTTACCGTTTTCCCCCTGTTTCTTCCGAAATTTACTTAAGGCACTATCGTCAAACGTGGTATATTAAATATTGGCTGCTGAATTAAGGACTAGTACACATTAAGAATTTCAAAATATCGATTTATTTTTTGGCATATTTCAACTCATCGCATCTCTAAAAGCGACTTCCTAAAATATTTTGAAAAAATTCAAACGCAAGAATAGTATAAAACGGTTTTAAGTGCTTGCGGGCGCATGGCATCGATTGTGTATCCCCTCTTTCTAAAATACCGATTTCTTCCATTCATTCACAATAGAACACGAAATTTTCGTCTTCTAATTATGTTCATAACGTGAAGAAAACAAGGTCAAACAAGCCGTGAGGTGCGACCCTTGAGGTCCACACGGTCACATACATAAATATTATTACATAAATATTAAAAATATTAAACACAATAATAATTATGGAAATAATAATACTTTAAATAATAAAAATGTACCTCTCATAAAAGTTAGACTTCATATTAATCGTAACATCTACGCGATTACGTAAGGATTTTGGTGGATTGGTTTGATTGAATATTCACGCGGACCAATCGGAGGGGGGACAGGTTGCAAAGCCTTTTCTACGTTATTTGTTATTTTCATATCGATGCTTGAAAGACAAAAGAGCGCTAACAAAAATTAATGCAGTTTTTGTTATTACGCCCACTGAAGAGATTTTGTCGCGTGACGGCCATTTTGAATAGTTGCGGTCAAAATTGCCAACACTTCGGCATTATCACTGAATTTGTATTTTTTCACGATTTTACATCAATGAGACTAATAGTTATTTCTTATTTTCTGTTGGTGTTGAGAAACATTGAATATGCAGCCAGAAATAGGTTCAATTGCCTGTAAAAAGTAAAAAAGTAAAAGACCATTCGTATGAACTCTTTTTACATGGTGACTTTGAATGATTTTTTATTTTTAATTTAATTTTTTTGTAATCATAAGAATTTTTTTTGCTGGTTTCTCTACAAAAGTTGATAAAAGTTTATAAATTTTATAAACATTGATTATTGCGATGTGCCAATAAGGTTAAAAATTTATTTTTTATGAAAACAACCCTGATTTTCCATATATATTTTTTATTAAAAAACGGCTTCACCGATTTTTTTAAAATTGTAAAAACATCACAAAAATGTTAATACGTGTCGATTGACACCTTAATGATGCAAACATTACATTTGGTTCGTGAGATATAATGAATGACATAAATGACCTTGAAGGTCATAATGACTTTTAATGATTTTTTATTTTTCATTTCATTTTTTTTTTGTAATCATGAAAAAAGGTTTTGCTGGTTTTTTTACAAGAACTGTTTGGAGTATATAAATTTTGTAAACAGTTATTACTGCGTTTCGAAAATCAGGTTAAAAATTTATGGTTTATTCCAAAAAAACAAATTTTTTGCACTTTTCTTCTTAAATTGAAAAACGGCTCCAAATTTTTTTTTCAAAATTTGATAAATTGACACCTTACCGATGCAAATCTTATGTTTGGTTTGCGAGATGTAATGCATGACAGAAATGACCTTCAAAGGGGCAAAACAACAACCCCCCCCCCTCCGACCGAAGTTTGCCAAAAACTAATCAACTCTTAAGATTACAAAGATGCTTCGATTGACACCTCAACGAAGTCGATAGAACTTTGTTTACGTGAGTTATGCTCGTAGAAAAAACTGTCTACGACACAAACACACAAACACACATATACATCTCCCTTTCTAAAAATACTTTATATATACTCCATAGACCTCAAAACGTAAAGAAGAGTTGAAAATTTCAATTACGATTTTCAATGCGATTACAAGAACTTCCCATATACTGGGAAGTTGAAAATTCGCTATTTTTTGGCCTTCTAATGGGCACTAATATCTTAAAGATAGTTAGTCTAGTCAAATGGGAGTTTAACCGTGCATTTTGGGTTGGCAGGCTGATTTTTATTGCAATGTGTGACCAATTCCGTAGTGAGCTGATGTTCAAATTTCTGGGGTCGCCGCTCCAATCGTCTGGGCTCCATATTGAAAACAAAGAAAAGTGGGACACTTCCATATCTCCGAAACTATGTGTCCCGCAAAAAAGATGGGTATCGCTAATTTGTGTAAAATTAGATTGTCAGCAAGTTATACCCACATTATTTTCACGTGTTGTCAATAATAAAGAAGTTGCACGACACAAGTGCACCTAAAAATACATAAAAAAAATATACTCAAGCCAACTTTCTATCTGACTAATTCCTAGTTTTTCTTAATATCGTCTACATTCCCAATAACGAAACGTAATTCATGAGAACTGAAATTATTTATTCCATAATAACTTGGCATTTTTATGGATGGCATGATGGGAATCTTCTGCAACACTGAATATAAATTGTCGCATTATGGTGTTTACGATGAAATCCTCATATATTCCATTGTCAATTTGTTCGTCATAGATTTCATCAAAAAATTATCGATTTAGTCGGCAGATAACCAATTGTTGGATAGTCATTCTCTTCCGAATAGTCTGAATTACGATCTGATTCGGGAAATTTGAACAGATGATTTAGTATTGTTCGGCTATTTTTTTATACGGGAAAAAGGACACACATAATAAATTCTATACATTTCATATATTCATCATTTGGGTCGTGTTGTTATTCAATAACATCTTTGCAACGATGATCAATCCATATATCTAGGTATTGACAATGCGTGAAACATTTGCGCCATAGGAATATACTTTTATGATCATCTTTTAATTTACTTCCTTCGAATTTCCAAGTAAACTTATTCATATTGCGGAAATAAGAATGTATGGCTTTTTGTTTGGATAGAACAGAAATTGTTAGTTCGAATGGAATGTTATCGGGTAAATCAATAAATTTTATGATTGTGCATTCAGAACTTGAAGAAGTGTCAATACAATGCACTTGTCTTGTCTACAATTTATGTAGATAAGAAGTTATACAAAAGTAAATATTGATTAAATAATACTGCGCTTTGATACTTTGGTTGGTGTCTATAAATTCGAGGACTTCGTTTCAAACTCATAGTTAGGAGAAAAAATACAAACTATTAATTAGAGGAAAGGATTTTGCTCCTAAATTAGAACGACATTCGATTAACAGAAATAATTTAAAACGTTTTTAAATGAGCATACCATTCTACATTTTTATTTCATTTTACAGGAACATAATTTAACAGAAAATTACAATATTGCGTCACAACACAAAAGTGATTGAGGATAGGACATTTTCGAATGAAAAAATATCCTACGCTTAATTGCATTGGAAACTTAGTGTTAACAGCATGCAAGCAAACATATAATACATGAGAGACCCGTTAAACCGGACTAGATATGATTGGACCCTGACCGGATCTTCGAAAGTCTAGATTAAGCAGAATTTACCTTAAAATTCGCACAACACAATTTTTAGACCGGTAAAGCTCAAAAAATTGATGTTTTTTTTATTCCCCTATAACTTAATTTTAGTTTTAATACTATACTATACACTTACATTTTTAACCGACGAACTAATGAACGATTATCAAAATATAACACATTTTTGATTATATGTTATTCAAAAAAATTTCCCTTCCGGGTTAACCGAATATCCTGATAAGTGGAACTCTACTGTAGGTGCTATTATACATTTTAGGGGGCGACCTACTTTAGTCGCTCGAAAAATGTCATTTTTATAAAAAAAAAATAGCGATTACAATACAGTATATTAATGTAATTCTTTTTGGGTAACATAAATACTTTCTTGAAGATAAGAAGAAGAAAAAGTTTTATAGTTTTTTCAAAGTTTTTTTTATACAAAACTTGCCTTCGGACGATAGTCCTATATGTTTAAAATATGTGATTAAAATTTGGTGGGGATTGGGTCAGTAGTTCCTCTAAAAAATACAACACAGTATAAAAAAATGTTGTTTCGAAAAAAACGGGTTTAAAGTTTTTTTAATGAAAGAATGCTATTTAATCATACCTAAAGCTAATCTACGATGCCAGTACCATAAAATATTTTTTCAGTTTCTTCAAACATGTCATTTTTTTCAAGACGAGTTACTCTACGTTAAGTTCTGTGAAGCTTCAGAGCTGCGGCAAAATTCATGGCAACTCAACCGATTTTTACTCTCATTGTCGTCATAATTTTGAAAATTGGTACAATTGTACATAAAACCAGGCTGCAATTTCAATTGTCTTTTACACAAAACATATTTTTTGGAGCCATTTTCCAGACGCTCGCATTAGAGCTTTCATTTGTATTTAGTGTGTGATAACGCAAACATATCTCCAATAGCTTCTCTTTTAATAAATATTCGTATATAGGTTTCAAGATTTCTTCAACACGTTTTGCAACAAGCGGTGGGTGTTTATAGCCTTTTAGCTTTTTTTTAGCCTCAAGTTTTCGATACTCACACCAGGAGTCAGCTCCTTTTGGGCAATATGAATGCTACGGATTTTCATGGGTTGATATCTTGTGATGAAAGATGACCCAAATACCTTTGCGCATTATTTCTACAGAATCAACCTTTCTACTAATGGCTAAACCGTAATACGTAGATAAATCCTCCATCAATTTTATTTTGAATTCTACCGGCTTTTTAAAGGTATTTTGGAGGTGTTTTAATTGCTTCATTTTTCCTTTCTTCTTTTTCTCCTGTTGTTTCCTGTTGTTTTTGTCAAATATGTCCTTCAATATTTTGTTTCTATCAATGTGAATTGATTTTCAATGTTTAAAACGTTCAAATGGTGAACAGGATTCACTTCTTATATGGTATAAGCTACCAACTAAAATGCAAACTCAAGTTCAAAATTATAACCTTAATTATAGCCTTGTTGAAAATAGACAATCAGTAGTCTTTTCATAAAAATGTATTTTTCAATATATTATAGATTTTTCACATACTATTCATCACATAAACTAATTACAATTATTTTTGTATTACGAAGCTATTTCTGGGGAAGCAACACGAAGTAGTCCAGTAAAACTTAAACGTAATAAATAAATTAATCCAATCTTAGTTTATTAAAGAAGCTGCTGTAAATAAAGTCTTATAATCATTATAATCAAACAGGAAGGCACAGTGAATCTTGAAAAATTGACTTTGGAAAAGTAACTTTTTGATAATCATAGTTATTCCCTATTTTAAAAGTTAAAAAATTAAAAAAAAACCTTGAATATTACAACAAAAACTTTTCAAATTGATTAAGGTGGTTGTATGCAGCCTAGTGCACCAACATGAATACTTTTATATAATACTAATTAAATCAATGGTTTTTTCCGCTTTCAATTAAAAAGCCCTAATGAACACTATTTGCAGTTGATGATGATACAATTAGCAGTACGTTTCTCAGTTACCACTAATTGAATTATATGTTAACGATGACCACAAAACCAGCAACCCTAAATACAGATAATCGAAATATGTACAAAGACTGATCGTCAAATAATAAGAGAATAAGAAATTTGGTTGGACGATTTTAGATGATTTTCATAAGATTAGTAAATTGGACTCATTGTCTTGAAGATATTTTCTGGATTAATTGCGACTACATTCCAAAATATTTGTTCCTCTTTTTTTGACCGGCGTTACTTTAATAGCAAGCCAACGTGAATATCGACAGTTCAATTTTTCTAAGGGCTGGGTACATTTACTGGACATCGTTGTGTAACTATCACTTCTTTGGTTAAAATTTCACATGAAAATGTCGCGAAACGTTCTACATAGTTAATCGACATAGCGAAATGTTATTTCCTTGACGCTTCGTATGTCGTCCCATATCTGAACGGAGCCTACGTTGTAAATTGGCAGCTCGTTACGAAAAGTGTATCCTAGATTTCGCGACTCATCGCCACTATACACGTAGATTTCCTCGTGGGAAAAGTTAAAAGTAATAACAAATTCCTCTTCGCCTGTAAGCAAAGACAACACAGAGAAGTGGTTAATGTAGGACTGATTTCAAACGTGACATACTATTTACCTTCGCTGACTATGTAATTGTCTTCAGGAGTCTCTTCCATCATCCATTCACCATGTTCTTTCCAGTTCTGGTAAGCGTAATTTGAACTAACTTTAAACTGATAAATTATATCTGAGCCCGGGCAAAGTCCTTCGACGAAATCTATTGCAAATCTGAAAATGAGTTGAAACCAATTGTTTTTCATTCGAATCAAACGATCTGTTTTATTTTTAATGATGTTGCCAACATTTGCAGAGAATAGTTAATTCATTTAAGGGGACATGTCACCTTCAAATTTGAAAAAAAAATTGTTAGATTTTGTTAGAATAAACCTTTAAAAACATGATTTTCATAATATGAAAGTAAAATTCATTAAGTAAAACCATAGTGAGCTTATATAGCAATGCACGTCAAGATCTTTTTTTTCGATGAATTCAAAACACTATTGGATATGTAGCCTTACGGTTCTGATTTCATAATCGAAAAGAAAGTGTCTTGTGCGTGAAAAAAGAATGCTTAGCAGAGCCATGGAAGCAAAAAAAAACAGTTGATCATGACAAAAAAAAAATTTGACTAAAAACTTGCTGATAAAAAAAGTGCATCACCTCCAAAAAAGGTCAGAAAAGTTCAGCTAACTATTAAACTAATGAAAACTTTGTCAACTTACTATGGCCTAGCAATGCAACGAAATCCTAATCCGGTTGAAAACATCCGCAAGGAAATTTGCGCAGGGTACTACCACAAAATTACAACAGATAAAAATTCTCAACACTCTAAATGTCCAATTGGAGAAAAATCGTTGTGTAACTGGCGCAGGGCTGCGGCAGGTAGTAAAAGTGCTTTGAAAAATTTCAAGCATCCTTCACCTTTGGATGATGAAGTAAAACAAATTTTAAAACCATCCTATGAAGACATAGCTTCGGAAGATTTATTGAAGCGCTGCTTAGGCAATTTTACTCAAAACAAAAATAAAAGCTTCAATTCTTGGGTTTGGAATATAGTTCCTAAGCATACGTTTGTCGGCAAAAATACTTTACTGAAACTTTACTGAAAATGATAACTTTACTGAAAATAATGCAAGTTACGGGAATAACTTTAGGTCAAAATGCAGAAATCCCAATGAAAGGAGGAATTTGAGCGTAAGGAAGGGGAAAATGTATGGCGCAAGCATCACAGATTGAATTTAGTAAGGTTTTTTTTTAAATTATATATTATAATTTAAAACGCGATTTTCTCAAAACAACGGCTTTCAAGTTGGTGTGCACAATTTAAAAAAAAAACCTTTTATCTGATCGTTCTGAAATTTCAACACATTAATATACATATGTTAATGCTCAGAAGGAACCACGAAAGAAAAAAATTGGCTCACAATTTTTAAAGTTACAGCAGATTTTTAGAGCCAAAAAACGCCGCCAGATTATTTCAACAAAAAATTTCTAGCAAAAAAAACATCCAGGATTCAAATGTCTTTCATTGCCTGTATTTGATACATATTACGCTTTAAGGATCCAGTGAATGCGGTAGCTGAATAACCAAGCATTCATCATTTTCAATATGATGTACCTTATTAGTAGCAAATGAATTCCATCCACTTCGTTAGATGGAATTGTCTTTTAAATATCATATTATTTTAGCATCGTTAGTATCTTTTTCAGAAATGCATGCAGCTTTACAAACTGTTTGCACAGAACTAATTTTTTCTCAATTTTACAAGCGTAAATATCATCAATAGTCAGAAAATCAACAGGAAAACCGACAGTAAAGTTTATTATTTATTATTTTTGCACATAGTACGATTTTTATGAGGAATGTTTATACAAGACGAAACAGCGTTTGATTGTTACTGGCAATCACGCAATAATTTTCTATTGATTTTTGACCTGGTGACGGGTTGAGCGCATGCCATGTGTTCCTTTGCAGTGACTGGATCCATTCAGGCTCTAGTGCTGTTTAAGATTGTTCTAAATATGTTTTTTTACATACACGGACTCAATCGCGTACCAGCATTAAATACTCTTTGTCAGACCTAACAGTTCCATAATTTCGGTTTGCTGCGCTCGAAGCGAAATCCTTGCCGGATGGTCGATGGTTTTTAGTATAATTTACATATTTGCTGATTTCTAAAAACAAATTTATTTGTAGTTGAACATTGCTGATTTACCTTAAACTCAATACATCCACAATTATTTGAAGAAAAAAAAATACCGACCGGGGATCGAACACACAATGACAATTATTCAAAAAAAAAACAGATCGGGGATCGAACACACGACCTCTTGATCGCGAGCTAGTCGCGCAGCTTCCTACACTGCACCGCTTCTGTCATATATAAAAACTTACTAATCCATAAGCGACGCTAAAATCTTAGGAGCGTTTTTCTCAAAAATAGGGGGGGGGGGGTGTTGCGGTCTAATATTTTAAGGATCGAATATTCTTGATGTCTTCTTATGTGCCAAATTTCATCCAAATCTGAGACGCCGAGACCGTGGCCTCTCCTTGTAAGTGTTATAACTTTGTGAATTGAATTTCGGTTTTAAATTTTCAAAGTTTACTCTCAATATTTTTACTTTCAAAATATGTAACAAAAAGTGAAAGTGAAAGTGTTTTAGTCGCCACCCTGAAATACTGCCTTAACAACGAAGCGTAGCTTATCGATCGGAGTCGTCTTTAATCTTTAAACTTTCGTATGCACATTTTACGATGAAACAAAAATAAATTCCAACTTATGACGAAACACCTTTTTAAACAATCGTTCGAATATCAACAGATACATTATTGAAATAATTGAAATAATCAACTCGTGGTAATTCAAAGTGTGTATTCTCAGCGTGTCCGAATCTATGCCATAAAACTCCACGGCCCATTGATCGAATCATACCCAAAAATACTCGTAGGCGCGTTGCATTCCTCATCTGCTTCCAATGCCAAAGACTTGTTACAATAAATTTCCTAGCGCCGATTAGTTTGCTTGCGTGTTTAGGGTAAAGCTGGGTGGCTGGCTAGGAAATGGGTTTTTAATCACGTGATATTCTCAGGTCAGAGTCACACGTATGTATGATTCAAAGTCAAGTGGGAAAATTTGATGTTGCATGGACTACACTTTCATTCAGATATGAATTTCAATGGAAAAAACCAAGTTTCGTAGCGGGAATGTTTCTCTACCTAATGCATAAACATGATTGTTTGTTAGAAAAACTCCACACTTACAAACTGTGACTTAGCATGCCTCGCGTAGGCTTAATCCCAATCAAACCAGAAGAATATCACTCGCATAACGAATGAAATTTACAGTCACGCTTCACTGATTCACACTCCAACTCAAAGGTTGAAATGTTTAATCATATTCACTATATACAACGGCCTTGACTGAAAGTCTTACACTAGGGTAGAATATTCCTGGCAATTTGTGACGCTTTATTTGCAACGTACAAGTCCTAAGTTGAATACGCTGTAATTGTTTGAAAACACAATTCAGTACATTTGAAAGCTCACCCGGACTTCCTTGAGCTCCCTAATTTCCTAAACGTGCCTAATTGCTCCTGGTCTAACCCAACCCCATCGCACTGAGCCAAACCAATTATAATTATTGATATACAAATGGTTTTAGCTGTTCCGATAAGTTTGAGATAAATTTAGAGCTACAGCTAAAGCTAAGCTAAGCCGATTGTGCGATTCGTTGCTGCCCATTGAATTTCCCACGAAACGCTATACTAAGCGAGTTCAATGTCGGACGATGCCGAGTATTCGGTAACCACACTTCATAACGTTACCGCCAACTAAATTAACATTGTTTACCTCATATTGTTAGTCGTAGATGCCGAAACATTTGTGAGTCACCATCGCGGCCACAAGTCTATTTCGGAGATGATTGATAAGGAAAAGAATTTGGACCATGTCTGACGAAATCGTTTCATATTTAGCAAAATTGTTTCAGCGCTTTCAATCGAAATAGTTAAAAGATTATTTTCGTGGATACTTTATTTGAATATTAGAAACCAGTTAATGCTGGAAACAATGAGTTAGCAAGACTGTCTCCATACATGTTGTTGGCAATATTCGATATTCGGAAGCATTAAGATGGGACTAAGAACTATTTAACATCATCATAGAGTGTACATAGATAGATATGTATGTATACTTTTATAAAAAAAACATATAGAATAGAAGCAGATAAAGTAGAGTTCTAAACTCTAAGATTTCATTTGAAGATTGAAATTCGCAAATCATTGATATTTTGATCTATTTTGTTCCATTTTGTACTGTTTCAAGCTGTTTTCCAGCAAAAATACTCTGCGAATCTGATTCGATTAGGGATGGGTAACTATAGTCAAGATGCTTCAGTAATCTATGAACTGCTGCATCGCAGTCACATTGAATATTTCCTCATTGTCAGCGTCTTGCATTTTTTTCCAACAATACTTTAAAAGGTGATGGTCCCTAGGTTAGGCCCGTCACACTTAACATTTCATCTGATATTTTCTAATCCAGCTAGTGCCCCTTGGCTGCGCCACAGAATGACTCGAAAAATTCTCCGTTGCAATCTTTGAAAGGATATCAGCTTCTTCATTTTATTCATTTCCCGCATGTCTTTGTGCTGCCCAAAACATTTTAAAGGCACCTTTAGGCCAGTTTCTGCTCATGCCTGTAGGCATTTAGGACTTTCCTCGCTGCCTGGCTATTGAAAAGTAGATTCTTTTCCGCCGATGTCCTCTGTTGATATATGTATGTACATATGTAGGTATGTATGTAAGTCTGTATGTTTGCAAATTGGTTCTGTGATTTGGAGGTATTGAGGTTTAACTCGTTTTATCCTCCGCCAGTACCTTCTTTCATTTGGAATCTATTTGTAAACCAAACTAAGGATCTTCGCCGCTTTCGGGCAATTCCCTCCGGCCTTCACCAGCGAAGAGAGGCGTGGGAAAAAATGTAAAAGGCGGCGCACGCTCATTCACCAAGAATCCCGTAACGGGAATTCAATTCGCGACGACCTAGAACCACTTGTAATTAAATAAGCAAAAGAAAACTTTCGACAAAACAAGGGAATATTCCCGCCACACTTCACACAGTCAAAAAAGGAGCTAATTTACTTTAAATTTTTATTTCTTCAAACGATACGGCCGCCTAATCGGCCCTAAGATACGCTTAAAACTATGTACTTTGACAGTCGCTCCTAACCCTAGTATCCACCAAATTCTGGTAACGAATTTGTCAACCACCTATACAATATCCGCGCGAAAGTTTTTCTCCCGAAGGCGATTCCACAGTCACTCAATTCAGAAAGCAAATCCAGTCGTGATAATTAAAAAAAAATTTAAGAAGCTTCGACGTAAAATTCTTTTAATCAACGTTTTCAATCAAATTTCAAAAAGAAGAGCTACGTTATTATCTTCAATTCCACTCATATATATAATTTTTATGGATCCCGTTTCAATCATCGACGATCGATGAACTGTACCCTTCACTATTAAGTTCATTCGTTCCGTTCTGCCGGTGGGTTACGACGATTCTCAACTATCCTCAGATGGTGGTCTAGTTTGACGTTTGCCACTGTGAATTTTTCATACTGACGTTAACAGTTCTTGGGTTGACAAACAAATTATCGTTTCGCGTTTCCTGGTCAAATGTTGTGATATTTTTGTGTTCGCCTTTCAAGCGATGACTCTGACCTCAATTTGTGTGGCGTGGCTAATGACTCGGGGCCAACTCTCACAGAAAAGGTAAGTCGGCAAGTGGTAAGATCATTCAGAACAAACCGTCATCCTGGTACTGAATGTCGCATGCCTTCCGACAATTCTTCATAGAGTTCGACTTGTTTTTCGGATTCATCCTTTTCATTGTCACAATTGCTAATCCAAGAGCCTCAGTTCCCTGAACGTAGCCTCGTCTCAACATTTGGATGCCGACTTTAGCATATGTCGGCTGGAGTTTGTATAACCATCGATTTTAAATTATTCGCGTCGGTTGTGCTGTTGATGGCGATTTCTTAACCTATTACCGTAACTTTTCACCTGCTTATTTATATAATTCAAAATTCTTAATTTAAAAAAAATCCATATTAATACAATAAATATCTTCCTAGTGACTTGTGTGGAATGTTGTACGCGTGCTCAATTTTTGTTTTACGATATTTGTTTGTTGTGGTCGGCGGTATTGAACGGTAAAACAGTCATGAATTTCACCTTGAATTATCCTTACTTTCAGTAATGATTGTCCAAGACATCCTCCTCCAAGACATCCTTTTTTAGTTGAAAAAAAGTTGAAAAAGATTTCATGTAATTGAAGCAATTTTCAAACTTCAAATGTAGTTATTTGATTTTTTAGTGTGAAAATTATCAATTATTATGGTATGGTTTTTTGAGCTGTTATTGAACGATTCTTTTATTTTCAATCCGATATTTATTTGATTTACAGGAAATCTTACAGTGTAATCAAATCATATTCAATTTCACACGCTGCCTGTTTTAAGTTATTGCCAGTAGAAGTGCTAAAGAATATTATGAACAACGATTCATTTTTCTTTTCCCCGGTAAAAAACGTGATTATAATAAATCAACATCATCTTCCCTTCTATCAAGTAGCCTCATAAGTTTTAAATTACATGTTGCTACCTATTTATGAAATCCACGATACATCTTTTCTACTTAACAAAACAACATGCATGTAGTAGATTTTTTAATGTAATAATTTCTTAATTGTTGTCGTACCGACAAATCTACTGTTTCAACAATTTGTACACAACGAAGCGTAAAAATTTGCAGCTGAGTCTACTACACAATAGATACTTTGTTGCGAACAGACAAATATTGATTATATGAATAATCTCTATAGTATATCATACCGGTATAATATGAAATACGACTCATAAGATACGAAAAATCATTTAATATTATGTCGAGAAATGTGAGAAAACCAACGGGCGCTGGTTCGTATTCGTATTTTTCACACTGGTCATTTTATAATGATTGGGAAAACCTACTAAGCTCCAATTGGATATATTTATGATAAGATCAACTCAGTTGTAAGCCGTCGCATTTAGATAGGAGGCAAATGTTTGCCTTTTCCACTCTTAGAAAAATTTTGTCGTCAATGAATTTACGTGTATTTTTTTGTTTCCGCTGTAGTGACTCGAGAAATCAACGACGATTTTTTAGCGAGAAATCAAAGACGATTTTTTACGAGAATTTCAAGCTGAAGTCAGTAGTATAAGCAGTAGATAATTTTATCAGTCAGACATAATTTTATAGTGTAGATAGTGTCTATTATATTTACAAGCATTTTCAAGCACTCCTTATTTGAATTTGCAGAATTTAAAAAAAAAATTGAATATTCGCCCAAAAGCACGAGCCACTTAAACGGCCTACAGACGACCAACCTGGTTGTCAACTAAGTCGTCAACCTGGTTGAGGTTGAGACTACAGGCTGAACAACCGAATCGTCAACTTGAACGTCAACATCACTTTGTCGAAAATTTCATGGTGAGAGGACGTCTGCTCAGACTATGTACGGTAGATGATTTCCATATGCATTGTTCAAAATGAGTGATGAAATATTTTTCTCATATTTTATTATTGATGAACTATGTGAAGAAGGGATTTTCTTCACAAAAATTGATCGATTTGCACAGTTTCGCTATTGAAACTTAACGATGTGCACTCGACAAGTTCTTGACTCGAAATGATGTTGACGTTGATGTCTGTCAACATGGCCATTGACGGCAAAACATGTTTGTCAACATTAAGCCCCTCCCACAAAAATCACAAACATTTGATTTTACTTCAACCTCAACTTCAACATGAACTTCAACCGTCAACATGCCTACAGACGTTCAACATTGATACCAACATGGCAAGTTGACGACTTAGTTGACAACCAGGTTGGTCGTCTGTACGCCCTTTAATACTTTTCTTCAAACCCGAAAAGTGAAAGTGGCCTAATGCCGGGCACAAAGCCACTGTACGTGTGCAATGCGGTGCTGCAAGTGTGGTATATGCGAAAGAAGAACCATTCGTAACGGGTTCGCGAAATTTAAGCAAGAAGATTTTTCGCTCAATATTTTGACTCGAGGAAGACCAGATACCATTTTGGATAAAGCACATTGTAGATGATAGTTGAAAGGGGTACAAATATGTTTAGCAGAAAGCTGGGGATATCAATAAGGCGCCACATTTCGATGGACTACCTCGTTAACATTGCAGATCCAATTGAAGGATGTAATGTAAACAAAATTTCACCTTATAACTTCCCAGTGGGAACTTATCGATTTTGCGAATCCCAAATTTTGACATATCTCCACGTTTTAAGGATATTGGATATTGTTATATTAATATTTTTATAAATAATTTAATATTGTTAATAACAATCAAATATTATTACTTGTAATTTGATATGGTAAATATAAAGAATTTTAATTATTCAGTATCGTAACATTCTTAATAACGAATGGTTATTATTAATAATAGCTAAATACTCTCAATAATGGTTGCGGATTACGGGGCCGAGATGGAGGACAAGGAGGTAGACGACGAGGAGAACGAGGAAAAGGATGAGGATGTCGAGACTTTGGTTGAGGACGACCAAGTGATGGAGGCGTCTTCCTCTACCAAAGCTTTTATGGCTAGAAAAAAATAATAAAAATGATAAAAGTAAATATAATAGTTTAGAATAATAATTATTAATAATAGTAATTAATAATAGAAACAAATTATAGCTTTTTTATTCGCCTCACTGGGAGTTAGTCGTGTGGGCCTCAACGTTCGCACTTAAGATTTTTTAAATTATGTTATAATATTCTGTGAACCGATGATGATTTAAATTAAAAGTAAAATTAGCGAGACATCTATTCATACATTTATTTTTTTGAATACGGTGGTAAATATTGTTTTGAAATAAATTATAAGTTACATCATCCGTTTCACATGCAAGCCCAACATATTATTCATTCTAATTCGAACGCATTCATGGAAGAAGAAAAATATGCACAGTTTTATTGCTGAATTCAGCCGAGACATAGACGTCGAATCCAGTTAATAAACCACTTCACTTCCCACGAATCTGTTCGGATCAACTATGCAAATTTATTGGCACAATTGAAAGCGTTGACTATTTAGATGTTTAATTCCGCCACCTTCGGTTGCAATTAGTATCAATAGTTTGCTGAACTTAATAGGCGCAGCATGGCATTTCGAGAAATAAGACTTTCATTATTTTTATAGTAAACATAAAATGTTTTATTTTTATCAGTTTCGTTCGTGACTTGACAACAAATAAATATGTAATGTGTTTTTGTGTTGATTATGATTAGTTTCAATTGGAATCCGTAGAATGATGACTAGCATCCGTCTTAAACATTATAACAGATAGAAAAGTAATGCAGCTAACTATTATAAAATTATGAATTTTCAAATGAGTCCAATTATATTTATTCGTGGAAGCCTAATATAATCTATCATAATTTCGATGATATATATTTCTTTCAATGATAAGTTCACGATCTAAATGGTGAGTGAATATTGTTCTAAATTCAATCACAACTTTTTGCTGCTCTGAAAATGCGAATTTTAGAGATTTTCTCCTTGTTTTTCTGGTTGCTATGAACTCTGAAACACTTTCTCAGAATCAAGCATTTTATTGTAAAATCACATTGCCACGAAAACACGTGTTTATGACGCACGCATGGAGACGGTTTTGTTTGACAGGTGCAAATCATGTTTTGGGCACTAGCTTGCGACATATTGGGTGAAATGGGGTGATGAATGTGTATCATCTAGATGTATCTATTCTAAACGGCAACATCGATCGCCAGCTTGTTGGAGTCATGTTTCTGTACCCCAGAATGGTTAAAACCACGAATATCTTCAAAACGCATGATTTCCAGGCAATTTTAATAGACAATTCCCAAAAATGAAACTTCAAGGTTCCTATGAGGGGAAAAAGTGTAAGAGGGTTTGTTAAAATACTCGCCGGAATTGGACAGGACACAAGGAAACACACTTTACAATAAAAGCGATCTTCGAAGGGGAATTTCTTATGAACTAAAATAAACTTGCTCGTACGAAACGCAGTCTAGCACATGTTTCAATTTTAGCCATGTGAGGACAAGCAGGAGTGGCGGAAGCGGGCAACTGATGTCGTCCCGGACCGCATGACGAGGTGAGATGACGGAATGCAAAATATAGCCAAAACGAATGACTCACAACCGGCGAAATGTTCGTTGACCCAAAAATGCGACGAGAGCGCGCGCCCACCAACGCTCAAAGTCATTCTTGAATGGCTCATTCAGTAGAAACCCACTTTGATTCTATGCAGTAGGGGCGCTCCTGCTGACGTCACGGCAGATAAACACTTTTCGGCTGGCGACTCAGCCAAATGAAAACAAGCAAAGCGAACAACTTACGTTTCCGCGTTCTCCAGCAGCTTCGCCTTGATGACGATTTCGTCGCCAGACTGCATGGCTTTCGGCAAATTCGCGGAGAATTTAAGCAGCGACATTTTCCCGCAACGTCTGCGATAACTGCAGACCCACTAAATCGATTACACACGCCCAGGCGATTAGATCACTCTCGGAATTAACGTGTTTGCCACTTTCCAAACGCGAGGAACTTTTGCTCGCTGCTGTTTCCTAGTGCTTGGCACGACGGTTGCTACAGTTTCCGCACAACGTCATTTCCTTCCCGCCACTGTTGGATGCGAGTGCAAAATCGCGCGCCAATTCACACACGACCCGCAGTTTACTTAGGTGGGCAACAACTTGGGGCGACACGGGCGAACTGATTGCAGACTTGCTGTGCGTCGTATGAAAACAGACGCGAACGCTGCTGATAAGACAGACAAATCCGCCACACCGCGAAGAATCACCTGGTCAGGTGTGAGACCGATTGAAGCCCGTTTCAAGCTGTCAACTCGTTCGCGAGCTTCGGGAGGGGAAATAAACGTCTTGCTGATAGAATTCTTTCGTGGCAAAACAAACACACACACAAACTACATGTTAAACAGCCTGGACGGTTGTTGCGTTGCACGACTGTATGTGCAAGTTTGAGACCCAACTTTTTGTTTCTAGGCTTTCTGGCTTAGCAACGAACCGCAAGTACTTGACAGATACATATAAAATTGTAGAGCCAATCAGAGGAATGTACTAGATATTCATTTCAATTCACAATTTTGAGGATCGATCGATTACAATTAATTTTCATTCTAATGAGAATGCATAAAAATTACATTCGATGCATCTTGAAATCAAATTTCAAGAAATCATGCATTTATCTCGCAACTCTCCTAGCGTTCCTTCCAAACATAATGATAAAATTCAATTTTTTAACCATACTATGCCGTTTGATTTGATTGCTGTTAAATAATAGCAACACTTTCTTCAAGTCTCAAAAACAATCTTTTATTAATAACAAATTCAATAAACCGTTAAACGAAACCTATTAAACCTGAAGTTGATCTAAGGATCGAAACGATGCGTTTAATAAAAATTTGTGAGTCAAAAAGAATCAAGTGTTTAATTTTATTAAGATTTTATTACATTCTGGCTCATCAAGAGTACACACAATTTTCTATAACTGATAAAACATGTTTCGTTATGCTCCCTTGCTGAACTGTCAATTTACACTGCATTCTAATTGAGTTACACCTCACAAAGTTGTTCGTGGTGTCGACAATTGTTTATTGAAGCCTTTATTAATAAAGACGAAGAGTATTTTAAAGCTGGATCCATTCTGAAAAAAATTCCGAAAAATCTCGCATCAAGTACGTTGAGGAGTTATAACGATGTTACGGACGATAGTTAAGGTTTATTCTACAAAGATGAACAAATTTGGAAATGTTGAACTCGACTGAATAAAAATTGTTGAGATACTGGTACTATCCGTTATACCGATGAAGTACTAAGTACTAAATAAAAAGCATTCAGGGAATACATTGCACACGAACAGTGCAAGAAATGAGTGATGGTGTGAGAGGTTTCGAGAAGGCGAAGGTGGTTTTAGTCGGTAAAAATCCGGCATGCCGGGGAGCACGAGCAAATCGGTACCTTTTGAAGATTTCCACCGCCCAACGACGAAAAAAATGTTAATTAATTTCGGATGTGTGTTGTTTTAAATTCGGAATTTTCTTAATTTATTCACGGAAAAAATTTCTATTCGAGATAAAAAAAATTTACATTGGGAAATGCTATAGATGACAAAATTTTCCTATCGGGAGGAATATTGCCCCGTCATCAGCTTTCTAACTGGCCGCCACTGATCAAGGTCACACACAATTTTCTGAAAACAAATCTTTCATAATATGTCTTCTTCTTGAGCGCTGATCAAAAGTGCGCGTGTTAAATTGTGCTTTGCTTTGGAAGGTCAGGGTATAGCGATATATTTTACGTAAATACATAATTTGGAGGACATCTTTTAATTTGCCGCAAGCATCGATATTAGGGAAAATTTAAACGGCATTCATAAACATTTTATTCATCATACATTTAAAAATTGGTTCGCCTTCGTGCCATGTCATTTTCACGTTCTGTTTCAGCCATACCACTCACACTACTTCATTTGCTTCTTCTTTCCATTCGCGAGTAGGTTCGCTTGCCAGATTGCCACACGAGAGCTTACTTTGCTGTCATTCATGCATTTGGTATGTGAATTTTCTTTGGTAACAACTGTGTGAGACATTGGAGTGGCTCGTGAGGTTTTTCTTAATTCCAAACAATTTTCCTGTCTCCTCGGATATTTCCACTTTAGCTAGGGATGTGCCAGACGTAGTAGATTAGTGCCTCAATTGTGCGGTGTGCATCGCAGTGTTGCTTTTCTGTTCGGAATGAAGACGGAGTGAGAACGCGAACGCAAACAAATTACCAGGAATCGCGATTCGCAATTCCGAGAAAAAACCAGAGGAAAAGATATCATTCGGTGTAGAGCGCACGTCGTAGAACATCCCATTTGCACTTGTCCGCCTACAAGAAGTCGAAAATCGAACGGATCCGCGTACAAATGCTGCTGCAGTGATTATTCGCGGCGCAATCGGAAGCCAGTGAAGTGAAAGAAACCCAACAGTGGTTCCAGCGAAGTGGTGTCGAGGTTCCCTGGGCGAGCGGAGCGATTAACGTCAGGTTGGTATTGTCAAATTGTTTTGGTTTTTGTCGTTTACCTGGAAAATGACGGCGGGGTCGTTATCGCGGCGCGATTGCGGAGCACCAGCCCGTCGCGTCCAGAAGGCGGCCTTGCTCTTGCTCATGCATTCGTCAGGCGGAGTTCGCTGAAATTTCAATCCATTGATTGATTGATGGCCAATGTGCGATAAGTGCTTTCCAATTTGTGGTTGTCACCGTGGGAGAGGCAGTTCGAGGAATTCGGAAGATAATGTCGGGCCTGAACGGCATCGTCCCGCATGCTTGCTGTATAGGGAATGCAATCTCGACGACTGCACACTCGGAATGCAGGTTGATCTCTCTTGCATCTGCGGATGCCAATGCAACGTCCGGGCGGGCCTTTGTGGGTGTTTTTGCCCGTTCTTTGCTTCCGAGCAACAAGTTCGTTCTATTTATTACTCTTCCAACGTTATTAAATCGAGACATCCTCAAATTTGTAGCGATCCAAGGGTAATACAGCTAAGGTCACGCCCTGCGACCTTAGCTGTCTGCTCTAATATTCGGCTACTCGAATCAAATAGGCTCCGTAAAAATATTGTCGGCATTATATTTGCGGATGTCTGTCTGCATTCCCGAAAAGGAACGCAAACCACAAAAATGTTAATAATTCAAAAGATTGATGTCATTTCGCGGTAAAATTATTCTCCACTTCACACTCGTATGTCGTCCAGATCAAAACCTGAACACCTACCTAAAATCCACAAATAAACTTTCATCGGAATTTACCTCGATTTGTTATTGGGAATCGTTCAATAAGGCATTAAACTATTACTCTGCGAATTCATGAAATTTTCTTAGAATATTGCAATAAATAATTTCAGTTAATTCGATTGTGCCTGTTTTGGGGTTGCCTCAACCCCATGCGGCATGTGGTACCCAATTTTGTACAAAATTCCGATGAACCTATTTGCGACTGAAAAGAGCAGTTATTTCCAGTGAAAAATATTGTTTCTCAAATAGACTTCATTCATAACGAATCACACCACTTTTTTCGTTGGACCGAAATGAGGCAATTATTTACCAGCATTCCAAGGAAGTAAGCTTTTTCGAAAAAAACTGAGCTCTTCCTTTAGGCTTAGAATTGCGTTATGCAACGACGTGATGGTGTGAAGGGTTGGTGTAATAGTTCCTCCTCATCTTGCTAAAACAATTATTAGTTTGCAGCATTTCTGTTTATCGTTTGGTGAACATTTTCTTGAATCCGTTCTGTTCCCAGATGCTGGTTAACATCTCATAAATCATGATTGCAGAATGATCTCTGATTATTTTGTCGATTCCGTATGTCTGAGGATGATTTGCATTGTCGTTATGTGGACGAATCTAGATCTAGACGATTGATACGAATTAACATAAGTTGAATTTAACACGCGTACTGAATACACAAGAACTATGAAAAAACTTAGTAAGCGGATCACGCATAATCTATTTTTCAACGGTTTTATTAGGATTTTCAGGTACTCGTCTGCGAGTGCAATGATTCGTTCACGGGTAGTAATATTTTTGCTGTCACGAGACTGTTTAACAATTGCTTACATTAAATAGAAAAAGACGTCGTCTTTGTTTATTCAGGAATGCAGTCGATTTCAGAACAGTTTAACACAAATCATACCAAGACCGGTTCCAAAATTTGATTGAAAATTGAACATTTATTGTTCGCCGTCCGATCATATAAATTTAGGTAAATTCTTAGAATGTCTGCTTAACAAATTCATCGAGTTTTGTGTTTTTGTGACTTGTCTGGTTTTTGCGTGAAAAAAATCTTTGTCGACTTGCACACCGTGACCGGTCATTTGATCGGTGGGCAGCTTCATATTTTTTGCTAAATTACTTTATCCTTTGCTTCAATATCGCAACTATACATAGCCATAGTCATCTGAATACGATGTGTGTTTTGCAACATAGTTTAATTTCAGGATTACACGCATACACGTTCCGGAAACCCTGAGAGAATGCATAGATTTTTCAGATAGAATCAAGCAAAATTTTGAAAATTGTGTTTCTGCTTTGCTTTTCGACATTATATGAGGATGGCGCCACACTGGCCTTTCGGGAAATCTTTGTCCATTTGGAATAATGCTCATTTGAAGAACGACAAAAAGATAGCCCATTTATCAATAAGTTTATTGAAAGGAAACCAGAAACTTGTATTTCCAAATGCAATTTTTGTTTAGCTAAAATTGAAAACATGCATGTTGAAAGATTTGTATTTTATAGAGTTTTTAATATATTTTCGCAGTATTTGATCCCAATGTAAATAATGGCCTCCGTAAGAGCCTTTTCTGGTTAATACTGCGTTCTATGGGCATAAGCTCTTAATTGTAGGCTGTCACCATTCCAGCACGGATTCGTTCCAAACCGGTCAACTGACACGAATCTCCTTGAATTTATCCAAACTGACGCAAAGGCTCTCGAAGGTCGTACCCAAGTTGATGTAGTGTATACTGACTTCAGTAAGGCATTTGACACTGTCAATCCAAATGTTCTACTTCTGACGGTAGCTCACTTTGGCCTGTTTGGACCATTACTCTCCTGGCTTGAATCCTATATCAGTTCGCGTTCATGCCGTGTTAGTCTATGTGGAGCATATTCCTCTCTTCCTTCCACCCTACCTCCGGCGTTCCTCAAGGGTCGATTCTAGGCACTCTTCTTTTCTTACTCTACATAAATGACCTTCCCGCAGTCATAGCGTCTCAGTGTCTTCTATGTGCTGATGACTTAAAAATTTAAGGAGTTATTCGCTCGGAAGAGGATTGTATTGCTCTCCAAAGGGATCTGGACGCGATCGATTCTTGGTGTCAAACTAATTTTCTCTCTCTTAATGTCTTGAAATTTCACAAAATGTCCTTCTTAAAGCCCAGTCCAATTTATCTGCTGTTTTTTTAAATAAAAGATCTGGGAGTGATTTTCGACCCGAAATTTAGATTTGAGTCTCACATTGTGTCTGTAGCCGCACGTGCGCTCTCAGAAGTTTACTGGCATTTCCTTCGTCGTCAACCTATACACTAGCCTAGATAGACCCACCCTTGAATATTGCTCGCAAGTATAGTCACCAAACTATCAATATTTGAATTCTATGATTGAATCAGTACAACACAAATTCACTCGTTTCCTTATCTTTAAATTGAAAATTACATATATGCCATATGAAGAGCGACTTTCCTGGCTACAACTTCCTACTTTGCAATCCCGTAGACTCCTTTTAGATGAGCGGTTTCTGTTTCGGCTTCACCACCATCAATTAAACTCCAACCTCTCTGATTGGTTAAAGTACCGTATTATAGAACGTCCTGCCAGATCTAATGACATATTTAGCATTCCATACGCTAGGACTGAAACTTTATTCTATTCGCCGATGTTACGACACCCCCGAAAACAACAATAGTCTGCAACTTGGTCCGTATCCGTACTTACTCTACATCTACATATAAACAGAAGGTAAAGCGTATCTTATGTAATTAGTTTTACTTTGTTATATTTTTCTTCTATTTTTGTTTAATTTGTCTTGTAATTGGGCTATAATAGTCTGTAAGATGATTTCCTAATATTTAAATAAATAAACTACGCAAGGCAGATGCTTGCGATAATCTTCAAGTTTGGTGATCGGGTTGTTTATATCAACAACGGTAAATTTTTATCAACAAAGTTGGTTTAAATAATATGAACGGTATGAATATTTACATTATTTCGCTGAAAACCCACAGATTCTTTCGCTACCCACAGAAAACTGACAAAAATTCATTTAAAATTTCGAGTTAATTTTTGCTGTTCATTTTGGCCGTCGTCAATCGAACATTCGACTGTTAATTGAAGCCTATAACTACTCATATCATTAACGTTCTTCCACTATGAAGGTTCTCACAAATTGTAACTCTTTCTGCAAATCATGACAGTAATAACCCCAAACAGCACAAAAGCATCCGACGCCATTCTCTTCACCAATGAACTTATTTTTCGGAGAATTTCAGTCTGGCTTTCTGATGTTGTCCGCGGTGGTTTCCTAAGTGGGTTATTCCTGTCAATATGGGGTGTGCCATTAACAGTCGTTTTTCTAAGCAATAACAGAAGAAATCGACGCGATCATTATGATTGCCCGGAAATCCCTCAAATTAATTGAACGTAGTATTCTACATTTCTTCACCATGCTTGTAAAAAAATTGGATTGCATTCTGCACTGCCTTTCTTACTGGATATATTTTTGCTTTTTTCCTTACAAATGTATAACTTATTGTGAGACGTGACCGACTCGAATTAAGGACTGCACCACGTAGATCCCTCCACATTCGTTCCCCGTTTCGTGACCTGTTTTTTTTTGTTGTCAAAATTGTTTGTTTTTATAAAATTTTGAATTTTTTGACCGTCAAATTAGACCGTGATTTTTTGGTCTTTTACCGCTTAGGCTGCGAGAAAATTAGGAGATAAATTTTTTTGTTCACTATGGCAACTATAGAGAATCGCTTTTTCTATAAAAAAAAAATACGGTAATTAGCACTGAACTATTAACCAAAATTTGATTATTTACTTAATTTTGAGTTTTCGTGGAACAAATGTTCTTTTAATTCTATATGTAAGATTTTTGAAGCGAAAATGGTCATCTACCTAACGACAATGATAAATACTTCAATGAATAAATGGTTATTTTAATAGTTTTTGTTTACCTAAAAAATAGAAAAGGCCGAAACAACTTAGCGCGAACGATCCTGTTATAAAGACCACACGACTGCTTCAAGATTGATGAATATTTCTGCAAAGATATGGAAAATATCCAAATCGTAGGCAAAACGAAATAATCTAAAATATCGTAGTAGCCTCTGGAAAAAAATGAGAGAATACATCAAACAGAAATACCATGTATATCAAACAGAATTGTGTATATGAATGCAAATAGAAATAAACAAAACGATAGTCAAATCTATCATCACTATGAAAATTGATTTTCTTCACTTTTTATGGAACTCATCATAACGATTACGAGTTGACGTCGAAAAGCCACTCGTTTTTTTTGCTATGAAATATTTTCCTTCAATGTTAGCTGAATCATTTCTATCGACGTAGATTTTTCGCGTCAGTTAGTATACTATTTACTATCGTGCTGACACATGACCTTTTTGATGACGATAATTTTCGAATTTGCAACTTGTCGCGCAGGAAATATCACATCGCTATACTACGAGAAATGAGAAAGAAAGAAACACTATACTAAAATGAAGATGGAGTTGGAGCTTTCAATGCACAAGCCAGGCGATAACAGTTTCAATTCATTCTGGTTCGATATTCTCTGATTATTGCATTTACCATTGAAACTATGATAGTATATACATGTTATCTAGCATAAGAGTCAGTAACAACTATCATATGTTAAGATAAGTCAATTTTGAATTTCATTTGAAAAAAGAAAGATTAATTGACTCACTAAACTCTACCAGAATGATGCACCATCGCCCATTTATGGTCAGAAGAAAACAAATCAGTAGGTAAACTATATTACGCTGTAGGAAATTGTAGGAAATCCCTACAACAAACATGCGATTGATTAATCATTTTCTTATTGCCCTTATCGTAATTTAATAAATAAAAAACGAAAGTGAGTAACTTGTCAATGTGAATTTCGCAATTCATAAAAATATTTCAATGAAACCCTGCAATGAGTAATTGGGTACCATCAATAGAAGTTCATTACGTGAACAGTGCATTGCAAACGGAAAAAGAAAATCCCACATGGCGAAAGTGTTTGTTGAGTCGGATATCATTACAGTTAATGCATGCTTGAATTAAAATTATAAACTGATAATTATCTTGTTTTACTAGGTGTTGGAATTAATTCGTAGCGTTTTTTTGCAAAGTTACGTGTTTGATTATGAAATTATCATTACAGTAGTGTTATTCAAAGTATTGTCCATCGTTATCTACTACTTTTTGCCATCTTTCTGGCAAAGCACGGATACCGCGTCGAAAAAATTCTTCGTCTTTAGATTCGATAAAAGAATCGATCCAATTTTTGGTAATTTCGTAGTTGTCGAGGTGCTGTTCTGACAAGCCATGCGCCATGGATCGGAATAAAAAATAATCAGATGGAGCAATGTCCGGTGCATATGGCGGGTGAGGTAGAACTTCCCATTTTAGCGTTTCCAAATAAGTTTTCACGACTTTCGAAACATGGGGTCTTGCATTGTCATGGAGCAAAATTACTTTGTCGTGTCGATCTTTATATTGCGGCCGCTTTTCCTGTAATGCTCCGGTCAAACGCATCAATTGTCGTCAGTAGACGTCCCCAGTGATGGTTTCACCCGGTTGGGGCAACTCATAATAGATAACGCCCAGCTGGTCCCACCATATGCACAGCATGATCTTCCCATGAATATTCTGCTTGGGAGATGATGTCGATGCATGACCGGCAAAGCCCCACGATTTTCTGCGTTTGGGATTGTCGTAAAGTACCCACTTCTCGTCGCCAGTGACTATTCAATGCAAAAATCCCTTCCTTACCTGGAGAAGCAGCTTACAGGTGACTAAACGCCGTTCGACGTCCCTTGGCTTCAACTCATGTGGGACCCACGTTCCTTGTTTTTGTACCATTCCTATGGCTTTGAGACGTTTTCCGACCGTTGAAAAGTCGACTCCAAGCGATGTGGACAACTCCAGAAGTGTTTGGCACGGGTCTTCTTCGAGCAAAGTCATCAAATCTTCATCTTCAAACTTTTTCGGCTGTCCGGGACATTCCTTGTCTTCCAAGTCAAAATTTCCATTTTTGAACCGCGCAAACCACATTCTGCAAACTTGTTCAGCCAGAGCGTGTTCACCGTAAACATCCACTAAAATACAATGACTTTCCGCGGCACTTTTCTTCATGTTGAAGTAATGAAGTAACACTCCCCGCAAAAACGATTTTTCAGGCATGAACTTCGACATGTTTGATACTGCACGACAAATGCTACGGACACAATAACGAAATGTAATATAGTGGTAAAGATGCGCTATGTCAGTAGCTTCCCGGAGAATATTTTCTTTTGTATGTGTGACTATGGATAGTTGGCTAACGCCATCTTTTGTAAAACGCTACGAATTAATTCCAACACCTTGTATATACATATGCATATAAAATGTTTTTGCCGGCTGCTTTTTTAACACCAAATTTTATACATATAATATTCAGGAACCTGCAACTATTATAATGATCAAAAATCTCTAGCCAGATAGTTTAACTGGCCATTCTCACTATAACTTAAAATTGTATAAATATTATCATACCTCGCTTGAGCCTCTTCAGAAAACAGACATACAGAAGCAGGACAATCTTGAACGATGCAATTGAATTCGTCGTTTGTTTTACGCCGGTGATAATTACCTCATTTATCGCTTTATCGGTTTTGAATGAATGAAAATAGCTACTTTATTTTACCACTGCTAAGGATCATCTTGGACAAACAGTCTATATTCGTGGTAACCTGATTTTCAAAGTGATATTGAAGTGTGCCATTTGATTCTCACTATATTTAAGCGCTAAAAGCTCTTCATTCGCTTTGCTCAAAACAATAGCAACAATAAATGTATTTAAAATATCCTTGTTATCCCTTAGAAAAACGCTTATAAAGAGCCATTGGCAAATAGAAAGAAATATTATGAAATTCAGCTCGAATTCTTTATAGTAAAACAAACAAAATTTTAAGAACGACGTTCGAAAAGAATTTGAAAAATCCCACAATTCAACATTATTTTCTCATTTGCCAAGGTATTCAAATAGCAAACAAATTATTAGGGAATCAAACGTTTCCCGTATTGAACATACTATTCTGACAAGTATTAGGTTGCTGCAGATAAAATGGCGGATTTAGCAATGACATAAAGTTGGCTGCAATTTTAGTGTATTATGTTGTCACACGGCGGCGCAAATGATATGACAGATTGAAGTATAAATAATGCTATGTACCTTGGTTTATGGAGTCATTAATGTTTTGCACTTCATAGTGATCGTAAAAACAAAAAGAGAAAGTGAACATGGTTAATCAAAAACGGCTACTTTTACTAGACGAATTTAAATTAGTGCACAACGCAACGGAAGCAATAAGGAATATCAACAGCGCATTTGGTTCGAAAAATTTCGATCCGGAGATATGGACCTTGGAAGTGAGCCACGTGGATACTCAGGACCATCGATCGATAACGACGAGCTGCGTGCATTATTGGAGTCTGACTCTCGCCAAATCATAAGGGATCTTGCCGAGAAACTTGAAAAAGTGAAAAAGCTTGACAAATGGGTTCCGCATGATCTTACCGAGCAAAACATGACGTGTCGAATGTAGATTTCAAGTTCTCTTCTCTCCCGCAACAAAAAGGAACCGTTCTTGCACAGAATTGCGACCTACGATGAAAAATGGATTTTATACGATAATCGTCGCCGATCGGCCCAATGGCCGATGCCGATGAAGCGCCAAGATACATGCCGAAACCAAGCCTTCATCCAAAGAAAATAATGGTAACTGTTTGGTGGTCTGTAGCTGGAGTTATCCGCTATTCGTTCCTGCAACCTGGCGAAACCATCAATGCTGTGCTCAACTGGATGAAATGCATCAGAAATTGATAGTCCAACGACCTAGGCTTGTCAACAGGGATGGAGTGATACTGCTTCATGATAACGCACGACCTCATCTATCGAAAACAACGGTCCAAAAATTAAACGAGTTGTGCTATGAGACTCTTCCTCACCCTCCATATTCACTAGTCCTCTCACCAACAGATTACCATTTCTTTAAACATTTGGATCACTTTTTGACAGGAAAAAGATTTAATAATGAAGCTGCTGTCAAAAATGCCTTCGAGGAGTTTCTTTAAACCAGAAACTCGGACTTCAACAAAAATAAGAATAAGAATAAATGTACTTGTATCTCGTTGGGAAAAGTGCGTTGCATCTATTGGTACCTATTTTGATTAAACAAATTGTCTTTATAAAAAGTTACAGCTGTTTAAAAATTTATTACTAAATCGGTCATTTCATCTGCAGCAACCTAATAATTTGTTAGACTCTATTTGAAAAGTCAACAATATTCTGTCTTTATTTATCTGTTCATAGGAACTATTTTTTGAATACGTAATTTTTCAGGGTGCCATTTGAGCAAGACTTTCGTTTTTCCATTCACCTGAATCTATGTCTTTTCTTTTTTGAACTCCGATGATTGTTGAAGAGCATACGTAATTCCGATTCTCTGTTAATAGCAAGTTGCGTAAAACAAATGATTGATTTTCTCGACGCTGAAATTCCCTTAAAATATGCTAAATTTCTAGAAGTCAGTCTGTAGAAAGATTCTGAAAATGTGAGAAACCGTATTTTAATTGAGCCACTTTAACAAACGTTGACGATTCACATATGTATGCTATCGTTAGAGTCGGATCGACTCTAAGCCGGAATTCTCGAAGACAACATTTATTCCAGGAACAATTATCTTATATGAAATGCTTACGGGAGATCATTAGTTATCCATCCACGCAACAATGTAGATACGGCGAACGCTTCGACGTAGTATAATCTGAACATTTTAGCTAAAAAAACTGCTTTGAAAAAGCGGATTTAATTTATGCCACAAATAAACTTCACAACAGGAATCCTTCCGTGCCTATCGTCTTCTAATATTGCATGAAAGTTTTACAATCACATTTCTGCTAAAAGCCCAAAACAACTGGAAAAATTGTAAAACTACCAGTTAGTGAAATATTCTTGGAAATCGGCATTTTGATCGTTTACTTCAACAGTTTTAAAATTAAGACGAAAACCATGGCAGAACGCCGTTGGTGCGATCGTCGTCGTCGTCGGACGTCTTTCGTTCTAAGTAGCCTTCAAATATGCCAAGGCAGAGTACCGCATGTGAACTTGATTTGACATTAGGGGCAACGCGCCTCAAACAATTATTTTGCTGTCGAATGAGATTATAGATTAGTTTACAGTATGTACGTCTGAATTTCGAGAGCGGCCAACATTTAAAATGCCATGAAACGATGGGCACGAAGTTAAATTTGGTTAAATTTACATGGGAGGAACTGAATTAGAACCATACAAATTTACCACTAGACTAGCAACAGCATATTAAATGTACCCTAATGAAAAGCGATCCTTAAAATGGAACATACTTACATTTTACACAAAACTTAAGTATAGCTTCGCCCCAAAAAACCACAGAAGTGAAATATGTTGATTGAAACTGTTTGAAAGCCTTGCAATGAGAGTATGTAGAAGTCGTCTAAATGAGACAAAACATAATTAATTTTCAAAAGGTTAATATCCCATTTACATTGCCACGAAAACATATGTTTATGATGCACGCATATGAAAACATCTGGGAGCGTTTAGGTTCAGGTTGTTATCATGTTTTTGTCGAAAACAGCTTCAAAATGTGTTTTTGAAATGTATGCAAAAACATGTTTTTTTATACAAGAATGTTCAAGACCATGAATAGATTTTTTAAAGTTATAAGGAAGCGTCAATTGATTGCGTAAAGCTTTTACGGAAGGTGGTATCCAAACGAATCCTTACGTGGAGCAAAGAGGAAGTGTGTTTCTAACGAAGGTGTCTTCTTTTATTTATTTTTTAAAAGTTAACAGTCGATTTTAGCAATTGAAATTTACTTTTCCCAATTTAATATGAGTTCAATATTTTATCTAGATAATTACAAAAATGTTAAAGGCTTTCAAAAAACCGATGTTTTATTATAAGGGACCATCCATATATTACGTAACACTCCACGCTTCCAATATGTCAATATGAAAAAGCGCTCGATTTTGCAAAACATGATGTGGTTCTAATTTTTTATTATGTTATTTGCATTTCAGCCAATTGTAAATACCAAATTTGTTACTTGTTAAAACCTTCAAAAAAACAGCAAAATTTTGCCATTCTTCAGTTTTTTGCTCAATATCTCCTGAAATGTGCTTCATACAGAAAAAAATGATGCTATAAGCAAACTCGCCAAAAGTTTCCGAGATATATTTCCTTGAAGATTGATATTTTTCCAAAGTTATATTTTTTTTTTTTTTTGATTTGTTTGTCTCTGAATTTGTCAAATATCGCCAAAAATACTCATCCGACGAAAAAGTCATAAATTGAACTGGAAGTAAATTATTTAGCTTTAATTTGAAATTTCAAAATTGGCATATAAACAAAAATCTCAAATAAATGGAACTGAGAAAAAATGAATCTGTTCAAAATATGTGTCATATATCGTTTTAAAGAACTTGATTTATTGCTGGAGCAGCAACCGTGAGATAAGGTAATGGATTTCTGCTCACGAATTGAAACGTGATCTTGTCAAAAGCAACCCATTTGAATGCGAAACGAATGCAATAACAGTAAGAAGAATTGAAACGAAAACGTACTAAATTCAAGTTGAAGATAACGCAATTTAAATATTATAAAGAACAGAATACGACGACTATAAGAAGAGCACGAAGCACGATGTTTCAAGGAAGATCAATCCACAGAGAATAGCAAAACTCGGTGCGCTAGAAAGATATTTGGCTCCATGTAAAACATATCAAGTCGACGGACATTTGAATACTGTAATCAGATGAAAAGATATAATCATGAAAGCTAAATTTCTCAGTAGTTACATGAAAAGTGTTTGGTGATCCTAAAAAGTCGTTTCCAAAAAACGTTGGAAAAGTTATAAATAATTTATGTGGATACTTGTTGAATGTGAAATTGGGTAGAATATTTTTATTAACTTAAGGGGTCTTTCTACCTTCAATTTTTCAAAATAGTGTCTGCTTTAAAGTATTTTTCTATATAGAAAGAGAAAAGATATTGATATTAAATTTTTCATATTTATTTATTTTTATTTAAAAAACCAAAAAATATTTTTTAATTTTTTAGCGGGCAGTTTTTGACCCAAAAATGTTTTTTGAAAAAAACGTCAAAAAACGTTAATTGACATGATCTCAAACGTCTGGTTGCTCTGGAAAAAAATCCAAAACGGGATCTTGTTTTGTATTAAACTCGGTATCGCATGGGCTAGAGTGAAAAGTATTGGCCAAAAAATAACACAATGGTGGCTGCTTTTTCGAAAAAAAATCGTTTTTGAAGTTAAAAAATCGGCTAATTCACACCCGATCGTTAAGATCCTTGGTCATGCGATGGCCATATATGTATACTATAACATATTACAAAATCAGAGCAATCGGTTGGAGATTTTTTTAAATCATGTCAACCAGTTATGAAAACATGCTTTCGAGAAAAACGTGTTTAATGTTTTTAAACTGTTTTTTTTGTTGTTACAATTACACTTAAAATAATTAGCGATGCATGAAGCATACAAAAGTCCTTCCTCTTTCTCGAACATGTCCTGCTGGCTTTAATGATATACAAAAGATTATAGTCAAACAGTTGATCTAAAAAAGTAGGGCGCTGGCCACAGTCTACAGATCGTAGAACTCTAGAAGTGCCGTTTTACGGCAACTTTCTATGTAGCTGTTTAACTAACGTTAAAATTTTCATTTTGTTTTGAAAACATTTCAAACATGTTTTTGATAAAATTAATTAACGAAATAAGTAAGAAAAAAAAACAATTTAGAAAATTTCTAGATAGAAAGACGCCTTAAAACGGTATGGATGGATGGATGAGTGGAATAGATGAATGAGTGCTTGAGATCAGATTGTAAATTCTGTCTGATGAATATATTCACTGCTAGTAACCGCCCGTCCTGTCACATTAAACCGAGCATGAAGCTACGATAGTTTAGCATTTGAAACTTTATTGTAGAAACAAATCTCAGTTTGACTCCAGAAATATGTACGTTGAGCAGTGCACCCACATTTATGTTACACATTTCTGAACAATTTTCCTGATTTGACTTCACATTACCGAGTTGTCTAGATTAGGTGCACATATCGCTAAAAACACATCTTCATAAAGTTTCATGACAAAATCCATGTAAACGTCGTACATATAGAGCACTGCGCAGTTACGATAATACAATATTCATAGCAGCTAACAGCAACGAATTGATGCCAGCAAATTCTATATAAATACCATTGAACTTCTCATTTCCATTTCCCACGAAAGATATAAATGGCGCAGCTAGATGTAAAACAACAGAATTATAAGGAAACGATTCATTGGAACGCCAAGTACCTCCACAAAACAGCACAATCTGAAAAAAGTAGAAGCACATCTACCGCATTGAATAATTCCGATAATTGAGCAGCACGAAGTATGGATTGGTAGGCAGGATGGCTAGCTGGTGCCTGTACCCTACATTGACTGCTTGCTGTCTAGAACTATTTGTTTGCATTCAAAATTTCCAAGAATACATATTTTTTCTTATGAATTTCAATTGATTACCTTTTCAGCAGCGTCGCGGGAATAAGTAGCACTCCATTCTACGGTCGACTCGAAATATTTATAGTCAAAAGCATAATCATTTTGAATTAGGCGTTATTGAAAGGTTTATAATGGTAATATGGAAAGTTCGTAGCGAATAAAGGGGCATCAACATCACAATTTTCTGTTGAAATCCGGTTCAAACTTCGTTTAGTTCGAATTGGATTGTGGTCGATCGCAGGCATGGATTGAAGCCGAGGAATGTACTTTATTTTCTAATCGAATGCTACTTTAATATTATGTCAGGTTTAGATGGGAAACGCTATTAATCAACAGAAACTCGAAGCTCAGTTTAAGTAATTGTTTCTAGTTAATGCTGAAGTCGAATCTCTTCAAGCAACGTCGTGAGCATTTAGTTGATTTGGAATGAATCGCTAATTGAAGAGGGTGGCAAAAGTTAATACGAAAGTGTTAACTAGGTGATTGCCAGTTACTGGAATGAAAAAAAGAACCACTTGAACATGAAAGTAATATGAATGTGTTATCTTTTTAACCCAATGTAATAATGCTTTGTTGACCAAAATATCGATAAAATTGATTGAACAAAATGGACCACAAAAATTTAGATGCACTTTTGTGCTCTGGAGTATGAAAACCTTATTTTTCGCTGAGCATTCATAGTTATAAGCGGAAAGATTAAATTAAAGATTAAATTCGCATCTTTTTCGATGAAAATTGTTGAGTTGAGTTGAAAATTGTTGAGTTTGACCCCCGCGAAATCATAAGGGATCTTGCCGAGAAATTAGGCGTTCACAATTCGACAGTTTGCCGCCACTTGCAACAACTTGGAAAAGTGGAAAAGCTTGACAAATGGGTTCCGCATGATCTTACCGAGCAAAATATGACGTGTCGAATGGAGATTTGAAGTTCTCTTCTCTCTCGCAACAAAAAGGAACCTTGCATGGAATTGTGACCTGGATTTTATACGATAATCGTCGCCGATCGGCCCAATGGCTAGATGCCGATGAAGCGCCAAGACACATGCCGATACCAAGCCTTCATCCAAAGAAAATAATGGTAACTGTTTGGTGGTCTGTAGCTGGAGTTATCCGCTATTCATTCCTGCAACCTGGCGAAACCATCAATGCTGTGCTCAACTGGATGAAACATGAAATGCATCAGAAATTGATAGTCCAACGACCTATAGTGGTGGGCGTTTCTGCTACTTTGCAAAAACGAAAACGAACTGTTTCTTCTGAAAAAGAAACTGTTTCAAAAGAACAGCCACTGCGAAAAAAAATTTAAGTACCGAAAGTGAACAAAGAAGTTAAAATACTTACTGTAACCAATCAGCAAATATTCAAATAAAATTTCGAATATCGCACTATGTACTTATAGTTCTTTATTCGCCATAACCTTATTAAATTTTTAAGAAACTGCTGAAACTAAGTAGACATCAATTAAAACTAAAACTATAGCCACAAATTCAAGAAACATTAACATCAATCGTCATTTGATGTTGTTTCTTGTAACCTGATGTTGACAATTATTGCGTTTATTGAAATATTATCAAAAACCTGACAACATAATTCTAATTAGACCAACTCACCAAAAACAAAGTAAATTCTTGGCAAACAACAGTCAAACAGTAATTAAAACTAGAAATTTTTTTATTCAATATTAATATTAACTAATTTTCCACTCCGAACTTTCACACAGACGGAACTCAAAAAATCCTATCCTACTGATAACTACAGAAAAAATTCTAAGAGTTTTCTGCAGCCCTCATTCTATTTTACACACATTTTCTTGGAATTAGAAAAACGAATCGCTACTAAACGTAAACATAACTCAACGAGATTTCTCGCTCGTAGCGGATAGACTGCTTCGTTTCAATCGTTTCGTTTTCAAACGAAAAAATGATATCGTTTCGTATTGATTAGTCGTTTTTGAGAAGCATGTTTGCATAAAAACTGTTTCAGTAGCAACTGCTTCTTTTCATTTCGCGTAACAGTTGTTTCTGCTACATTTTCCGAAACTGTTTTTTGCAACAGTTTTGCATTTTTTTGCCCATCACTAACGACCTAGGCTTGTCAACAGGGATGGAGTGATACTGCTTCATGATAACGCACGACCTCATGTATCGAGAACAACGGTCCAAAAATCAAACGAGTTGTGCTATGAGACTCTTCCTCACCCTCCATATTCACCAGTCCTCTCACCAACAGATTACCATTTCTTTAAACATTTGGATCACTTTTTGACAGGAAAAAGAGTTAATAATGAAGCTGCTGTCAAAAATGCCTTCGAGGAGTTTTTTCAAACCAGAAACTCGGACTTCAACAAAAATAAGAATAAGAATAAATGTACTTGTATCTCGTTGCGAAAAGTGTGTTGCATCTATTGGTACCTATTTTGATTAAACAAATTGTCTTTATAAAAAGTTACAGCTGTTTATAAATTTATTACTAAATCGGCCATTTCATATGCAGCAACCTAATATTAACGGGGTGCGAATACGGATTTTGCTTGCTTTTAAATCAAGTATTGTTGTTTTTGTAAGACTTACACTGAGTATAAGCAACGTTTATTTTCTTTTGTTTTGTCAAACATATATAATATCATTGATTATATTGTGTTTTTCTTTTAAAAAAATGGCAGCTCGTTGCAGAAAATTTCATTCAAAATGGAGGGGTTCGAATGTGGATTTTCCATACTGTACATCATTACGCAACATAACGAAGAGTAACGCATCCAAAATATTTGCATTTGAGGGAAAATTCGAAATCGAATAAATATCAATTTTTGTTCTGCTCTATCCACTGAGAAAGATTGGATGATTTTATAGTTCAACGTTTTTGTTCTTATGTATTTAAATCGTTTAATTCATAATCATAAACATAAGAATCATTTAAAAATACGCAGGAAAATTTTAAATTTGGTAGGATACATACACGTTTTCGATGTGATATTTTTTACTGTCACGACTACTTAAACAAATTTTGTGATTGTTGTTGTTATTACCTCTTTTAATAAAACTGTTTCTGATTCATGAACCTCTTTGCACTCATGCTGTAATTTACGTTTCGTATGGTGGATCTCTGTGACTTACTGAATTTAATTTCTAGCTTTAGCGGATTAGCGCAATCAAAATTAAGAATTTGAAACTATGAAACTAATTTGAACATCAACACTTCGCCCAAATACCATTGGCAGTCGCTTTGATTGTTGAAATAAATTTGAATGCATGAATTTATTTTCAAATTAACTGGAAGAACTCCATATAAACCTGGTTTACCATTCCTCGGCACAGCTCGAAAATACCCGTATTGCAAAATTTGTTTACATCGCTGTTACTATTGCTTTACTAGGTAATATTTACATATTGATTCCATGGAAAAAGATACATAATCGGCCTCAACGTAACGCTTTCACATTGCCCAGTATCTTCGTCAAACACACTACGCGTGTGCGTACATCAAATACCTACCTACCACATGATATGTGAACACTGTGAAATACATTTTTCCTTTTGTGCTGCAAAGAGAAACGAATTATTAAAAACAGTTCATGTCGTTTCGAATAAATTGTGGTATAAAACGTACTTTTGCACAGCCGTAAAAAACATAAATATCCTGATGGTTGCCATTTGTCCGTAACTTTGATGGGCATAAATAATGAGCGATGTTGCACGAATTCCTGAGATAGACCAGACGTGGCCATTTGAACAGTATAAGGGACCCTGTGCCGTCAACTAAGGGTAGAAAGTTCTGCAGAATCATACTAAGACTGCTTCAGAAATTCTAAAGATCCCACTTGATGCGCAGTCGGTAGTGATTTTCATATGATTCCGATGGCATTCTTAATATTAATTGAACATCACCAAATGCAATCAATGCAACAATTTAATCGTTCACGTTCGAAATGCCGACGTATATTTCTAAAAAGCACGCACATTTAGTCAAGACTGCCCTTAATGGGATAAGGAACAGATTCACGCAAAGCCGCTAATAGTAACATGACTTAATTGATATTCTGCGTGCATTCAAAGTAGAATGAATAATCTCTGTTTCTAATTTTCATTTGGCACAACCCCATTGTTATTCACGTGAAGCGCCTCTTTATTCCAAACAAGTGCTTGTGACATTTTTGGGGAAAAAAACATTAGTTTTGATTTTAATTTAGTTCTAATGGAATGATGATGGATTGTAATAAATTGCTCAATGTTGCAGGCATCAAATGTCTTTTAATTTGTTCTGTGAGTAAAATACAGATGTGATTAAGTTGGGTCGGTTTTCTTATTTTGGCACGTTTATATGCTGATGACTTTGAGATGCATTTGTTTGCGTACTTTTCTTGGGAAATTCTATATGAAGCCTAAATAGACCAGGGCGGATCTGTAAAAAAACGACTACGTTTGGCTTTTGAGGTGGGGGCACACAGATTTTTGCAGAAAAAGTTGTGAAATAACTCGTATAACAATAATTCACGTATCCTCTCTCTCAAAAAAAATCGGGAACATTAATGAAAACATCGAAATGTTCAAAAATTGAAGGGTTTGCAGCAACAAAGAGTTAACTCCAATTTTTATAATTTTTGGGAAAATTAAAAAAAAACTGTTCAAAAATAGAGAATGTATTCAAATCGCCTTTGTCTTCGTCCAATTATTTGTCACCTATCACTACATGTTTTGGCCAAATTCTATTGAGAAATTCGTCAAATTCGCAATTCTATAGTCAATTTTATTCTGGTGTTAACTCCTTTTTGGCCCAAATACTTGAAAATTACTTTCTTTTTTAAGTAAGCAAGCATTGAATAAGGACCACTTTCAAGAAAATTGGTTTATTTCAAGAAAAGAACAAGTGTACTAACTAAATTCTAAGCCCGAAAACACTCTTTCTAGTACATAGTACTTAAATGAAAAATAAAGCTCCAAAAAAAAAGAAAAAACTACCAAAACTACTACTGATCATAGCATTCGGCGTCGGTGATTTCTCCAGGATCCTCGACATCATCATTCGAATTTAGACCATCGTAGAACCACATCTCGTTGTGGCCAAAATACTTCTCAGCGAGTTCCTTCACGTCTTTTAGTTTAGCAGGTTTCAATGTTAGAGGACCATTGTATGCCTGTTGTAGACTTTCGAGAGTAAGCGATGTCTCATTTCTGGTGTCACGGATTTTTACGCTAAGGGCTGATTTTTTTCCCGCCAGTAACTGCTGTAAACTCTGTTTACCCTAAAAATGGAGTTAACTCTTTGTTGCTGCAAACCCTTCAATTATAAAAAAAATCATTTTTCTTACTTTTATCACTCCTAACTTTAAAACGGTTAAAGATATGATTGGTTAAAAATTTTAAAACATTTTACTCTTGCCGCAAAATTGCAATAAATAAAAAGAAAAAGAAGCCTTTCTTTAGTTTTTTTACCACTTAGAATGCATTTAGGACCTTCATAGTTCGCCTAGAAAATCTTTACAATATAATAATAATAATTTTGCAATCCAAATTTATTTGAAAAAATAGAAATTTTTTGAAATCTTACAAGTCAGAAACTATAGCATATAGAAGTTTTTTTCACATATAAAAGAGCACTTCACCTATCAAATGCACTTTACAAAATTAAAATCCGTTTATTAGGGCAGCCTCAGGAATTTTTGCTAAACTTGGTAATAAACTCTAAAATTGTGCTGGGCGGCTGCGGATTCAGTCGACGGAAGCATGGTTAAACCAGAGTGAGAGTGAGTGGGTTTTTTTTTATAAATTCTAAACATTTCGATTTTTTATTAATGTTCCCGACTTTTTTTGAGAGGGAGGACAAGTCAAACTATTGTTATTCCACAACTTTTTCTGCATAAATCAGTGTGGCCCCTCTCAACAGCCAACTGAAAACTGATCCGTCCTGGACTAGAAAGTGACGAGCTTTCACTGATTCTCGATGGAATTTAAATCTCTCGGCCATTCTTCGTGTAGAATTGTATGATCGCTTAACACTTTTAAATCATCGGTGGCATGCCAGTCCGAATCGAGCCTTGACCTCCTAAAAGCATTGCTTCCTATAAACATCCCACTATATAAACTTTTTTCGTTATTAAAACTGCTTCCCGATTTAAGGTATCCCGGGACAATTGCTAATATGATGTTAAGCCCAACAAATAATCTATTTGTTGATACCGTGCAGTGCTAGATTTATAACGAATTTAGAGTGTAGTTTGGAAAACTGACTGTCTTATCGCAGGGCCTTAACTACTGAATTTAGAAACCCAAAATTTGGACACGAGGTTCCTTTTACGATTAAACACAATAAGAAAGTGTGTTCGGAAATTCGTCCTGTAAGAGAATAAATAACATTGTTCAGATGTTCAAATTTCCCAAAATTCATTCCTCTATGTAGCACTTAGTAACATTTTCAAATACCCCCTCCCCCTTCTAGTGTTACGTAATATATGTATGGATGGCCTCTTAACGATAAAAAAACTACTCAAAACTTTGCAAAAGTCTTATACAAATGGAAAACAAAATATTTGAGTTGAGTGAAAAAATCGACGACCATTTATTCAGACCGTCTAGATCAAGGCTGTCAAACCCGCGGCCCGCGGGCCACATGCGTCCCAAGGCCAGGGTTGCCAAGTTGGGGGTTTTCACTCCCATTTTGGGGTATTTTACATACATTTGGGGAGATATTGGGGGTCAGTTAATTATATTTTTATTTTGGGGGCGAAATGGGGGTTTTATCAAATTAATCAATTGTTTGCAAAATGTAATTTATGAAATCTAATTCACTTATTGCACACTAAAAATAGTTTTTATTGTGCCATTCGAAGACTTCAAGTATTGGCATATCCAGCAAATTATCATTGATACATGGAATTCATGAATGTGAGGCAGAAATTCCTGGGATTCCCCTGATGGGCAAAATCAAACGACAAATGTATGTAGGCAAACACCCTTCAAATTATAAAAGGGAAGTCAGCTCTAGTTCGTTGAGGCAACGCAAATCATGTTAGTGCGTGTTCCATTTTATCTTTAAATTTTAAATAAATTTTTATAGATTTACTTGTTTCAACCCATCTACAATTTAAGAATATCATTTAATTTTACATATTTCAATAAATTACACATGTAAGTCCAAAACTATATTAAAAGTTTTTCTTTAATTTCATTATGCTGCTACTTGTGTTAATTTTAGTCTCGAAAGTAATTTGTTCTATTTTGACTTTATGAAATACAGATGAAAATTGACTTGTTACATATAGTTATTTGACAACATTTTTTCTAATTATCAATGTTTTTTGTATGAACTTTGTAAAAAAGATTGCTCTCAAATTATTTGGGGTTTTTTAGAAGAATTTCGTCCGATTTGGGGGTTTTTATTGAAGTTTTTGGGGGCGAAGAGTGACAAAAACCTGGTAACCCTGCCCAAGGCAGACATCAATGTGGCCCGACAATATTTTAAGTTTCTGAAGCAAGTCCATTTTTCTGAGGAATGATTTGTGTGTTGTGTGCGCTTTCATGGTAAAGCTATTCTCTTCAGCTATGGTAATATACTTGTGGCCCAAAACACCATGCCTTCTTTCAATATGGCCCAGGGAAACAAAAAGGTTGGACACCCTTGGTCTAGATGATATTAAACCATCATTTTGACACTTACCATCATTCTGATGGTGATGATGTATGTCAATGGTATAATATATGTATGTAAACAATTCTTAATGGTTTGAATCTCCATGTATATAGTAAGACAACACTTCCACTATTTTGTGCTTGGTTCGTAGCTCTACTAACAGAATTTGTACACGAAGTGGAGGATTTTCGTTTTCAGAACTTCGTACTGGTACCATCATGATAAATGGCGAATGTACGGTTTCGATGTGATGGATGACAACCTCATCATCTGCTGTCACTGTACCCTTTACAGAACAGCGCGTCCTAGGAATACTCAAAGTTTTGACTGAAATTTAAATATGATCAATGCATTTTCAACGTATGTATTTTAAAATTCATCCACTTGACTTGAACTTTCCAGAATTGAATGGAATTTGTTTTTGAAATAAATCTAATATTTGTTGGAATTTCCAAAGCATTTAACAATCTATTGGCCTCTAAACTTGAAAAAGATAAACAAACGACAAATTGAGCCTTTTCACTATTTACGAATGCGTTTGTTGCTGATTCAACGTTGTACATCTGCACTTTCATTCAACTTTGATAGTCAATTCTGTGTTTTTTTTTATAATCCTACATAAAAAGATGCACTCGCTGCACGTGGATAAGCAATGCATTTTTCGAGTTATCTACATTTCCCATTTCCAAATGGCTTTTATTTCTTCGAATTGATTTTGCAATTCGGTCGGTCGATTAAAATTCTTTGAAAACTATTGTTCAATGTTTCCATCGAAATGAAATGATGTCAATGGAAAAGTTCATGCGTCTATTTGTCCGATATAATAAAATTACTTCGAATATGGTCGTAGGTTTGCATCTGGTCAATATCATATTATATGTACACAATCATTGTTAATTAAATTCACAGTAATTTCTTAAATTGCTCATAATGTGTGAGACTTCATAATCTTACGGTAAGTTGTTAAGTTATTGCGGAAAATATTAGTAGCTTATGTTAAAATGATAGGGATTTCTTAGTAGACCTTTTGATAATACAGCTCTTACGATTTGTTTGAAAAGTTGGCATTATAAATCAATCATTTGTGTTGGAGAGTTTATATTATGGCTTAATAATTCCGCTTGTAAGATTAAATTGTGTTCATGTTAATAACATTTTTAGTTTGATTTGTGTCCGAAATATGATAGGTTATAATTCTGAAGGTGAAAATACAGAAATTGTTTAAACAGTGAGCAAATGTTAAGAGAAGCTGATATTATTATTCCAAACGATTTTTTGTAATTCAATGGTAAACATCAAAGCTATTGATGCTTGGCCATGGTATTTTACTTATTTTTGGTTGCCGCGAAGCTAACGTTGATACTTGGAGCAGCAAATGGCCACCACCTCTGCTGAATGCTTCCAAATACATTCATGATTTTTCAAGCAGTCAATTTTGTTAGTAGTGTCATTTTTCGGGACGTTATTTCAAGGGATAATTTACAAGCTGTATTCGAAGAATATTCGAATATTATATATTTACTTCTCATCAAAAAGTTCGTTTGACTTTGCTGTTAAATCCATTTCGGATTAATTATTTTAACACTTTATATTCTGCATTTCATTTCAGGCAAAATGCGAATAAACGGGATATCATTTATTTTCTGCTTACTAGTATCGCAAATATCACTATCGCTGGAAGGTAAGTGTACTTGATAAAATTGTTTATGGTTTCGAAGAAACATAATTCTATTTCGATTGCAGATATTTTCCCGACACAAAATATCTTCAAAAAAGCTCACGATGATATACGAATGTGGTGTACATCAACTTCTACCGAGCTTCTGTCATTTTACAATGCCAGCAAAGAGTTTCCCAAGGAAAATATTAAGGTAGTAACTAATGTTTTCACTCGTTTTTAGGAGCAATTGCGAATTTGTACTTAACTGATAACATTAAATTTGTCGAACGAATTTGATTTGGTGTGCGCAATTTTCTTGGAAATGGATTTCATAAATTATTTGATAACGCCGTCATTACAAAGTGATAGTCGATCCATTTATTAAATGAAATAAAGACTATGTTTTATTGAATTGTTATTATCCGAAATTCTACGAAACATTGTGATACAACAATTTCGTGTTCCAAAATGAAATGGCAAATAAATAAAGAAAGTTTGTTGAAAAGATAGGGATTAATTTAGAGTCGCATTAGGTCTAGTTTCAAAATATTTTATCGATTCAATTTGCTCTTACTCTATGATGATTTTTTTGGTATGCTGCTTGGCAGGTCGTCAACAAAACGACAATCGAATTAAATCTGATCGATGTGAGTCCTATGGAAATTAGTGTAACATGTAAATACAATGGAACGAGGGGAGTAGGTTTTAGACGGGTTATTGTTGGTAAGTAACCAGTCGCTTCAATTCTAATGTGCAATTTTGAAATATTTTTTTTTTAAATAGGAACGCCCCCAGTACGGATCAATGACTTGCGATGCTTATCATACGATTTCCAATATTTCGAGTGTCAGTTTACAATGCCACATAATTTCGACACGGTTAAATACACATTGGGTTATTCAGTTGGCCCTACTGTAAGCGGAATCAAGCATTCTAAAAAATAATGTGATCATTACTAGTTTTACTCCGTAGGGATATGACTGTCCGAATCAAACCTACAAAGACGATAAGTTCATTTGCAACATAACATTAGAAAGTCAACAATACCGTCATGTTCACGACGATTACAAATTTACAATTAACGCGACGAATAGACTTGGCAATGCTTCGTTCGTGTATCACATAAAACATTTTGAAAATGGTATAGTCTTGAGAACGTTTTTGAATTTTGATGATTGAACTTGTTTGTTGCAGTGATTCCGGGCAAACCAATCCTAAAGTTCAAGGACATTGGAGCACATAGCGCTGTGATGGAATGGGACGTGAAGCAACCACTTTACAATAACACAGGTTGGTACATACTTAGTACTCAGAGCCTATTTCAAATTGGTACTCAGTTTCACTTTCACTGTAGGTCTGGTTTATGAAATAAACATCGTATCACCGTATGATGGGTGGAAAAAGCTAGACACAAGCAAAATCGAATATATATCGGATACTAAATTCAATTTCAGTCTGACCGGTTTATATGCACACACATGGTAATTATTCGTTTCTGATTCTATGAAATTTCCTGGATGCGGGATTAATGAAATAGTGTGGTAACATTGTGGCACTTGTGTTTATTTTATGACTGGAAATTTCAGGTACGAAGTTCAGCTACGTCTAAAAGTAAAAAATGCAACGGACACTCCGGAAATGTGGTCGCAAACCAAAGATATCTTCAAAACGGACTCAAAGAAACCAGACGGTCCGCCCACCGTCGACGTGGGAAGTTTCCAGCCACAATCTACATACAATTCAACAGCCACCGAGTTTGTGATTTATTGGAAAGGTGTACCCAAGTATAAAAGTAATGGCGAGAATCTGCACTACATTATAAACGAGTCCAAGATCAACGGCGACATAGTGTATGGCAGTTTTCAATGCACATATAGTTAAAATTTCACACGCTTTCGTTTGTAGGAATATACAGCCAGCAGAACCGGTTACATTGTACTCTGCGAAATTTGTACAAAAGGAAAAGGCTGACTATGAGTTCACTATATACACGGCGAATGAAAAGGGAATTTCAGATGCGGGAGCCGTAATTAGAGTTCCGAAAAAAGGTCCGTTGAATTACAAACAGTGGAATTGTAAAGAGCTTAAAAGTCAAGTAACCATGATTTGGTTCGCAATTTTATTATTTTTGGCACAAGTAATTGCTGCCCCATGGGTTTTCAGTTCAAGATAACAAACTAGACTATGTATTGCCATCATACTTTTAAAACTGAACTTATAATTATGAAGGTTAATAGACTGGATTAGAGCACTTACAACGATTCCAATCTATAGTTTTCTCTAAGCTAAACATCAATCATGTTCATTTCCTCAAACAGAATATCCACTACCGCAACTAACAAAGATCTATCGAGAAAACAGCTATATATTGACCTGGGATCAACCATACACTGATGATGGTTTGAAAATAAGAGATTACACAATATTTAGCTGTATTTCGGCAAGTGAAACGTCTGACCAATGTAAAGTAAGTGCATTTGAATCAATCAATAAACCGACGCCTGGAAGTATATAAGTATATTGTTTTTTTTAAACATTTGCAGAGTGACTTCAACTTTACTCACGTCGATCGTAATAAGCGGCATTTCACGTACCCAATAAAGGAAATGGAGAAGGTGAACTTTGCAATATCGGCAAATTACCATGGTGGAGGAAGCTCTGGTATGGTTTGGGCGATGTGTACTGCATCAGAAAGTAAGTAAAATATTTCATAGGAATACTTCCAATAGCACCTCTTCATATTTTGCATTACTTCCGCAGATTTTGGAACAGTAAAACCTAAAGGTCTACCGCAAAATGGTACCACGATCAGATTAGACTGGAGTTTGGATTGCGTGTATAGCACAGTTGTAGATGGTTTTCGTTTCAACTATTGCCCAATTGCCGTAAATAATGCGAGTTGCAAGGAGCCAATGAAAACTTTAAATATTTCGGGATCGCTTCGTGAATATTACTTAGGCGATCTAAAACCGTACACCACCTATGGGATTTGGATGAGTATGTTTTCCGCCGAGAAACAAGGACCAGAAAGTAGCACGCCGCTGGAAATAACCACATTGGAATCCGGTAAAAGCAATTCAATAGATATAATAAAAAAGGATTGGTACATTGCACATTGAGTACAATCGATGGACGTAATTTGTTGAGAATCGGCAAAATTTGGTAACTAAATGCTGGAAACGTTTAGGGTGCGAATGAAACTAGAAAATTTAGCATTTTATATACTTATCTTAGTCGAAAGTATTCGCCTCGAAGCAATGAAAATTCTATCGACTGCTTAAAATACGTTTAAAATGTTTGCATTAAACCAAAAAAAATCAACGTTGGCTGTCCGTGGTCTATATGTACGTCTTGTTTTTTCAGCCCCATCTCCTCCACATGGTCTTAAGGTGCTCAATGTCTCAGCTCACACGATTACATTGCAATGGGAGCAACCGAAATACAGCAATGGAAAATTATCTGGCTACAATATATAGTAATGCATAGCATTCGAATGCTAACAAAAATGTGTACTAAATTCAAATTTTTTAGCTACAACAATGGCAGAATAGAGATAAACGACAGAAATGACGAGTCGATCATTACTTTCAACCTTGAAAATCTATCCAGCTACAAAGATTTCAAAATATACGTTACGGCAAACACCACCTTGGAGTCAGCGCCCAGTAACGATATCTCCGTTCGCACCTCAGTCGATAGTAAGTACTTATTTTTGTCCGCACGCACTCCGCAAACAGCAAAATATTTATGTATTGATTTTTTGCAGCTCCAAGCACAACTGAACATGTATATCTAACGGCCGACAAGGATAGATCAACTATGGTTATTTCTTGGAAGCGGCCACAAGTTCCGTCTGGGCCAATCGACTTCTACGAGTTTCAAGCGACGATCTTCGAGAGGGGGCAGATAGTGAATAAAATTTCGCGTATCAATGGCACCCGCTGTACAATCAGCCATTCCGAAGACAGAGTTTGCATGCATGAATGGGAGAGGATTGAATTTAACATACGAGCCGTGAATACCGTTCCCGCCGAGCCCGGAACCGATCTAAACCTCTTAGCAGACGAATACTTGACTCTCAACGGCTTTGCGAACCAATTCAAATGTGAAGAGGAGAGCTTGCAATTTACGCACTGGTATCATAATAACCAAAGCAAAATACGGTACTTGAGGGGTGCGTGGTCGACTCCGTACGTGAACCAATGCCATTACATTACGGGTGGCTCGCCAACAGTACTGATATTTGTCTCTTTGGTTTTGTTTTGTGCTATGCTGCTGGGCATGTACTTCCTGTCGAAAAAGTTTATTAAGATGAAGGACATTGGAATAGAATTTCCACCGGGACTAAATGATCTTGTACAGGAATCAGGACCTAAAGGATGCGATAATGTGATCAGCAGAGAGGATATTACACAGAGTGATGAATCTTTGTGTAAGAATGAGAACCACAAACTGCTGGATACGAATCGTGTGGATTCAGGCTATATGAATGGCCTGGATTGTACGGATAAGACCGTCACAGCCGAATTCGACGACAGTTCTATGGAAGCAATGCGAGCCGAAGAGGACTCGAGCAGCAGTAGGCATGCAGAATCAGTTGAAATGAGCGATATGAGCGACACTCGTAGCAACTCGCCCGGTGAAAGTCCTAACATAGACATGAGAAAGAATATGTTATTGCCTCCTATCGCACCCATTCAACCGTCCATGCCAAAAAGGCAATTAGTGATGAAACCTATTATCATAAATGGGTACGTGCAACATGACTCCTTCCAGTCGGTAAGTGATTGTTTTAGTTTGATCAGTAAACACATTTGGTACATTTTGGCTTGCCATGCCAACTTAGGTCGATTGTACACACACCAATTATCGGAGTTCGGAAACGGGAACTTTCAAATTACATTGCTTTAGATGGGTATCTTGCACAATCGTCCGATTTTATCGGATCTGATAGAAACGCTTCCGATATTTTGATGTGTCCGACGGGCCGCTAAACCGTTGCAACTGGAGGCATATATATATATATATATATATGTGTGTGTGTGTGTGTATACTACTGTTAAAAAAAAGTGAACAGAGGAAAATATTTGGAAAAGTAGTTTGTTCACGCCACGGTATTAAATGGCACTAAAGTGTAATATAGTAAAAAACGACAGAAACAGGTCACTTAATGTTTTTAACCAAAAAAAGTATATTATCTTTATTTTTAATTAAGTTTACTAATATCGAGTATTTCCTCCTTTATTTTTATCATGCCCTCCAGTCTTCTTGGAATGGATAGTATTAAATTTTCAATCAAACTTGATGAAATTTCAGTCCAAGTCTTTTCTACGGCTGTAAAAGGTCGTTAATATTGCGTATATGAGTTTTATGAATTTTCCTATCGATGTGGTCCCAGTGATTTTCAATAGGATATAAATCAGGACTTTGGGCAGGCCAGTTGTTGAAATATCTGATGTCTCCTACGTGAAACCAGGTTTTAGCCCTTCGGGCTGTATGGCATGGAGCATTATCCTGTTGGAATATGTACTACGTCCTATTTTGAAGACCTTCCAAAGTCGGAAACAATCCTTTTTCCAAAATGTTAATATAAACATCCGCATTTATTTTAACACCCTAGTCCACTTTCACCAACTTTCCAACTCTTGCTGACGAAAAGCAGCCCCAACCCATAATTCCTTGGTTACCCCTTGTGGTCGTGGATCGTTTTGTTCTCCGGACCGCCTAATACAAGATTCTGGACGATCTGTTGACAAACAAAACCTGGACTCATCAGACCACAAATCTTTTGACCAATCCGTGTCTTTGTGTTCTTTGGCCCATTCGATTCTTTTGCGCTTATGAGCAGCTGTCAGCAGCGGAACTCGTTTGCAACGATAGCTACGGAATCCTACATCCTTCAAATAACGTTCAACATTATGTCCGCTTAGATCCAGATGCCGTATGAAAGGTTGCTGCGACCTCCACAAAAGTTGTTTTCTTTTTCTTTAACGTTAGTAGCTTTAACGCGCGGGAGTCTCTCTCCGGTAATTTCCGCGGTCTTCCTGATCCACTCTTGCGGGAATCTGTTCCTCGAACTTTGTAGGATGAAATAATTCTATGAATTCCAACCGTACTTACTGATAGATCTTGTTTTATCATCTCACTTCGGATGGCTCGTACCGATTTGCCACATTCGTGCAGCTTGGGTCATTTGTTTGCTGCGAAATTACAAAAAAAGGTTAATATAAATTAAGATCACTGTTAAATCATTGTTAGACAATTTTTTTTGTAAATTTAATGACATTTTCTGCAGTTTTCTGCATTTTCAAAAAAAAACATTGAAATCGCGCCAAACGTCAAACTTAACTTATAACAAAAAACAAAAATGTAAAAAACACCATAAATGTGCAAACCAACATTCACTTAATTAAACAAAAAGCAAAATAACTTACTGTTTAGCATTAGGCATTATAAAAATATAGTTCGTCACAATTTATTTATAAAACAGTTTCAATTTAAAATCTGCTTCACTTTACTTAACTCGGATTTTCAGTCGAATTAAGCACACCTTCGGGAAAAGAATGTGGTAAAACTATTCTACACGGATGTATTTATAGTCCTGATTAACACCAAACTTGCACATGTAGAAGAAAAGGGGTTGGGTTGGCTGTTTAGTTCAAATTTCAAGAAAATTGCGGATGTTCACTTTTTTTTGATCAGCAGTGTATATACTCACTGCGCCAGCGATAAACATTGAATGAAATGGTTTAATACAATTTGATCAGATCCAAAAGATGCCGATCTCTGGTAAAAATCGAACACATTGTACAGAGACTACCGGCATCCGATAATTGTCGATGTGTGTATAACTAGCCTGGGTAATCTTTTGCAAGTGGAACTATTAGAATTGATAAATTTTCCGTAACATTACCATCTTGCATCTAAAAAAATTCCAAAATTGAAAGATTTAGTTTATGTTTGTGATTTTTTTTAATTGAGTCTAGCTTACAAATGTTCTTTATTTTTACAGTTTGCGGATCCGACAATTCCGTACACGTCACTGGACACAGTCGAGAATACTATCATACCAACCGATCTGAATACGAGCACCGAAGCAAATGAGCTTTCAAAACACAAAGATTCGAATAGCACGAATGCAGGAAATACCCAAGAAAACATTTGTGGCTACGTGACGCACAAGCAGCTATCGGATTTTGGCCATCGGCAACAATGAAGGAAACTAAAGTCGTAGCTTTGCGAAGTGCACAGCGTGTTCGAGGATATGTGCTTCTGTGTATAGTAATGTGAGTGTTGGGTTATCTGAAATGTGGTACGAGCGAATTTTCATTTAGCTGCATGGTGGGACGCAAATCGAATCACCATCAAACCGTGTGCACCCGCCTTAACCAAGTGAGAAGACGCACTGAAAATGAAAAGGTTTCCGTTGTTGGACGTAGCAAAAAGCTCACTAAAATGTTTATTAAATATATGTATGCCACTATATTTGTTGCTAAATGATGTAACTGAGTGTATGAAAGAAATGTACTGTAAGGAACTAAAATGAATCTCTAACGTAAGATTATTTTTGTATAATTAGATTAAAGTGACTATAAGTAAACAAATTTTAAATTAATTGGAAGCTAGTGTTTCATCACGTAAAAAGTAGGATTGTAAGGATGATCTGTTCATAACTTGAATATCATATTAAATAGCAAAAAATGGAAGGAGAAGGTTCTTTCGAGAAAAGAAGAGTCTTCAATAATACCAAATTCGGTCGAAAATCTAAGGAAACAAGACCGCCAATGTGCGTCAATGAGCCCTTCTTAATATTCTTGCCGTGAGTTTCTGCTGTTGTCGTTTTAAATTCCATGCCCACCCAATAAAATATAAGCAAATGAATGTTCTTCGATTTCGATATTATTTGTAATTGTTGTAGCTAATATGTATCCTTTTCATGCAGCTTCCTTTTATTTATAATAGCTTTGATTAACCGCAATGCCATAAATTATAATTGTCTAACAAATATTTGTTCAGTTAGTGTCGGTTCTTATGTTTTAGATAGTTTTACATTGCTTTATGCTTTCGGTTTCATGCATAAATTATTTATTTTTTATGATCCGAACAACAATTATGAATTATTCGCTCACAAGCATTGAGAATATTATGTTAGCATAGAAACAAATGAAATTAACATTGAAGACTGACAACATGATAATTTTTCGAAATGTAGACGGTAGCATATAAGTATCGATATTCAAATTTTACTAGGATGCAAGGAAATTTCGTAAGAAAAAAATATTTGAAGTTCAATGTTGCTCAAGTGATTGTTTTTTTTCAATTCAAAAATGTTCACCTGATTGAAATAATCGCAAGCTCCGCGTGCAAATGATTTTTTGGCTTATTTCATGTTTGAACCTCGCGATTTTGCGTTTGCATGTCATAAGGGGGAAAAGCCCAAAAATTAGAAAACCGCGGAATGCTGTTGTTTCATCAGAAATTTAATTATCGATCTTAGTCCTTCAACCATGTCAATTTTCCCATATCATAAATCGATTGTCATCGTCATCGAAAAACAAATTGAAAACTAACACTTTCCCGAGTGAATGCTATTTGGATGAAGAGCTAAGATTAGAATTGTGTACTTATTTATTAAAGCTGAACTGATTCAAATGTTGCTACGTCGACCTAATTTGCACAAATGTACGCCTAGCACACTTGCAAAACAAATCACGCAACGGTTATCTTAAATAAATATTTGTGGAATGTTTTGCAATTTTGAATTTTGACAACGAAATAACATTGAAATTTTTACGCATCTAATACATTCACACCCGAAGGGGAGTTGCAGATTTTCGCACATCATATTATAATAGTGGAAAAAAACTCGAATAATATACACTTTGTCGGTTATTGAAAATGAAAATGTTTTAAATGTACTATTTGGAGTATATTTTATATTTATATAAGATGATAATAAATAGTTGAAATACAGAAAAAACGGCGCATTTTCATACATACATATATTTTTTGAAATAATAATTAATTTGTGCCTAATCAGACCCCCTGAAGACTTATTATATTTCCGACATGATAATCTCAAATTGAATAGTCCTTGCCACTGGTTCTTTGAAATGGCATTTTTAAGTGAAAATGCTCCCAGTACTGATTTTCTATGAATAAAATATGCAAACAAGCTTGTATGGGTGAGTAGGTCACCAAGGGGTGACAACGATAACTCACTCGTACATCCAAAAAAGGCGCACAAAATCTCCCTCTTTAAAGAAATATCAAAGAAATAAATACCTACTCTTGTACCTAGCTACTCACATACTATCATATTTTAAAACGCATCGCAACTATATTTTCATTTTTTTTAAATATAATTTCTAATTCCCTAAAAGAATGAATTCATGTTGCGCTTGGTCTGATCTTATACCGCGCGAAATGTCCATGATGGCACTCGAGTGAACAATAATAATACGGAAGGAGAAATTTCGAAAACTAACGTCACAAGAAGAAGCCCAAGATGCTGGACTTTCATTACCAGAGGAGCTGCAGAACAATGTTAGAATGTCACGATAGATTTTACGAACTAGACCATCATTGCAGGGCAATGGGTTTTATTCTGGTTACATTTAGCGTTATTCAGCCTGAAACGCTGGTAACATCACCAGAAGAAGATGGAATGGTTCCAAACCTGTTAAAAATGTACGATGAATTTTCAGTAGAGGACATCGTGTTGGAGATTTTACAATTGAGGCGCCATTTGGAAGCTGCCAACATTTCTGCCCAAGAAACGGTTGAATGAACTACATTGAAGCTTCCAAGATTCATTGTAAAATGGGGCTATTCTGAGTCTGTTCCAAATTTAGCGCTATGTCTTCGATTTTTTTAACAATTTGTGTTTCGGTAGCTTCATGTGAAAGAAGCTTTTCAAAGTTAAAATTAATAAAATCTTACTTAAGGTCCACAATGAGCCAAGCGCGACTAAACAATCTTTCGATTTTATCAATTGAAACAGACAGGGAAGCCAATTTTGATAATGTGATCGAATATTTTAGTAAAATAAAGTCTCGTAAGCATGTTTAGTATTTGGTGTTTTATTTTAAGTAGAGGTGCTCAATACAAAACCGCCCGGGGTGCAAATCTACCCTACGCCGTCACTGCTTTCGGTTACAATTTTCCATGGCAAACTAGTGTATATAAATGGGCTACCTTTTGCCACTGCTGAAATCACTCTTATATATTTTTTGTTGCACCTAACGCTTTATCGATTTATTGGGAATATTTCGATAGAACAGTAGTGCGTATTGAAAAGCCTTTATTCCATAGCTAAAATAGGGATTTTTCGCCTGCTTCTTTGTCTGATAACATAACATAACATAAAAGTAATTTTTATAACAATATTCAATATATAATTCACGACACTGCACTATTGTCATCCTCTTTTGAAAATGTGAACACTGATCATAGCTTTTTAAAATCTAACTAACTCACATCCACAAGCCATGCTCATTTGCTCACTTTCAATAAAAAATAATAAAATAAAAATAAAATTAAATTTTTCCACGAGTCCTGAAACTCATTTTGTTTTTTCGCAAATGTGTCACATCAAAGAAGAAACCTTAATAGCGTTCAACATTGATTATCATAGATACGATGCTGATGGGTGTTTAATTTTCGGTTTAGCAAATTTCCATCTGCCGTCAAACAATAATGTGTGCGTAAAATAATCTTTTGAGGCAGTATGTTTCAGCGTCTTAAAGATTTGAATTCAGAAGGTTTTATATCGCTAGCAGGGGCGGATCTACTTAATGGCTTTTTGTGCTGCAGCCCAAGGCCCCGTGGACACAAGGGGCCCCCAGCCCCCATTGAAAACACTAGACGATACGATGTTTTAAAGTAAAATATGTAAAATTAAAATAAAATTCAATGATCAGATTGGTAACACTGAGATCGATCAACCCGTCTATCGTTGCGTTGGATAAGCTGATTATGAATTTAAATAAAAGAAGCCAAATCTATGAGACAATTAGCAAAAAATTCAAATTTTTAATGGATTTGCAAGACAAACGTAGGGAAAGCATAGATCTGGAAAGTGTACGCAATATGATTGGTTATTATCCAGACTACGTGGATGAATATTCAGTGAATTCAGTGCATTCAGTTAAAATCTTACATACTACAGTCTAAGCCAGAGTGTTGCAACTCTTGCAGTGAAATTTTTATGCTAATTTATGAGAAGAAACTTGTTGATGTTTTCCCAAATTGCTATACCATCTTAAAGATTTTTTTGACATTGCCACTCACTAGCTGTGAAGCGGAGCGCTTGTTCTCTAGAATGTCGTATATAGAAAACAAATGTAGAACAACAATGTTAAACGATCGACTAAATAATTTATCAATTCTTTCCATAAATTGTGAATTAACAAAGAATTTACATTGTAGAGAGCAAATAGAAGAATTTGCAGCACTAAAATCCAGAAAGGCTGCTTTATAATTTAAATATATGTCATAACTGGGTATGATTACAGTTGCTGTGTGTATAGGTACATAAACATTTAATTATATTCAATAAATGAAATGTTCCTATTTTATTTTTAGTTAGTTGAATAATTAGTAGGCCCCTGTGTAGTATTAGCCCAGGACCCCACAAACTCACGATCCACCCCTGGATCGGTAGTAACAATGGCTTATCAGTTCTCTGACGGAAATCAACTTCTTGTTGAACTGGTTATTGTAATCTGAAATACCCTATCGGGTCCTATCTATCTCGATCTTGCATTTATATATTTACTAGAGCGTTATTTAAAACATCCTGGAAGCATCTTTAGAAGGAGGTAGTGGCAATCTTGCGAGCGGCAAGGAAGTTGGCAGGAAACGGGATGTCAATAAAGACTTCATTATCTTTGTAGACAGTCAGGGACCACAAGTTTGCCGGAATCGGTCGGAGTGTCCTCCAAATTCGTGGAGATAGGTAGGTCTGCATTGTGAAGTGCAAAGAAATGTTAAAGCGGATTAGCTTGCTAGAGTGAGAATATGTTTTCAAGACAAAATCTAAAAAGAAATCAAAGAATCAGTGCCGTGCATTCAGGGCGCGATCTAGCTATTTAGCCGCTCCTGGCAAAAATAATTTTTGCCGCCCTTTATAATGAAATATTGTAAGTCATAAGCATGTTTTGTGTATGAAATATTCACATATATTAGTCTATTATTTCGCCGCTCTGGGCATTTGCCCAGCTGGCCCACCCTTAGATCGGGCCCTGCGTGCATTCTGACAACTCAAGAAAATTAAAGATTCGCAACTCGATTTTTCAGATGTTTCTTAGACAATAAAATAAATGGTTTCTGGCTTTGTACAATTTTCGCCGTCTTCAAAAGCAAATCTACTCTTGAATATCAGCAACTTTAAGATTATTCAACATTTGGAATTTATCTATGTACAGGAAATTTTTAAAAAAATGGGTTGGGCATATATTTATAAGGCGCAACTTACAGCAGCTTAGGTTTTCCTTACATAGACTCGGTCGAGGAAGACTGGCGCATATTTACACCAATTATGAGAGTCCCAATTGTTCTCAGTCTCTTAACATATGAGTAGTTGGACTCAAAGCCGATAGTAAATCGTCATCACTGTTTATTGCCCAAACGTGTAAAATAGTGTACAAGAAACAATAAAGGCATCAATAATAATTCCGATCAAGCTTTAAAAACTGTATATTGCTTCAAAAATAATATAAACATTTTACGAGATTATTTGGTTACGTTCATTTTAATGTCCTTGGCAACACACCGTTCCGAGTATCATAAATCAAGTTGAGCTTGAGCTTTTCCATGTCGAGAATATGCATTCCTAAGTCGTTTAAATGTGCAGGACTTATTGGACGTTGAAATGATCAAACAGAATTAAATGCAAGTTGATATTGTGGACTGTTTTTTACACGTGTTCTACAGGCGAGACTTAAAAACAGAATACTTGTCTTTTTCCTTAATATTAGCATCTACGATTATTATACATTTACCGGGAAACAGTTTAATCTGAATGTCAAGGGACCGCACACTGGACATGAGATGTTGGGTGAATATTCTTTAAAATTAATTTCGACAACTACAAAACAACTACTGAGACTCGAACGCCTGATACGACTCGTTACAATTTAATATGATAATTTCGCATATTTTCTATGTCATTTGAAAACATCTTTGATTCTACGTCAAATTAAAGTCCATTGAAAGTCTTACAAGTACATAGAGTTTTGTAAAAAGGAGTAACCTAATGAATATATACCACTAATATCAAAACGACAAAAACTGGTGACGAGACACCAGTTACATATTTCTAATCATTATGAGCACTCAATATAAAATACTACTTCACATGTGGAATTGGCAGTCGTAGAACGAGGGGCCACTTTGAGACTATGACCAGCGAGATTTCTGCAGGTCGATTTGTCCTTCGAGCGTTTTCGCCAGATAGATGACGAACAGTTGGATCAGAGCCACGGCCAAGGCAATGCCAGCAATTGTGTATAGATTGCGCTCGGCCCAAATGCGTACGATCTCAATGCAACCACTCGTCCATATTCGTTTGCTTGCCGCGGCCACCGATTGCTGTTGCACGTTGTAGCCGCACATGATGTTGACCAATCCCGAACTTATGTCGGTAGCGTTGATGCAGCAGCTGTACGGGACTCCGCATTTTTCCACGCTTGGTGACGTGCAATTGAAGTATTCGTTTTTGCCTGGAACGAACAAAGAACCGTCGACTTAGTGCCCAATCAATAATGAAAAAATCACTGGTTGTGGTGATTGGACTAAGTGGGAACTGTAGAGTATTTTTTTTAAATGGCAGAGCTACCAAAACTCAACTTTTGAAAACATTTGTTCGTCGGATTGACAAACAGATTTCGTATATAAGCTGCTCAATAGCGAATCTGATTTAACTCTTGAAGTAAGATCGTGGTCTAGCAACGACTGACCAGGAAGAAAAACATTACAAATATTCCCTGGTGAAGCAAAAAAAAAACGATTGTCCATGACCAGAAGAAACCTTTGAACAAACGTATAGTTGGGATTGTAGGAAAAGGGACTAGTTGGCTTTGGTGCCCTGAACTGTCCTTAGTTTTCTTCCTAGATGTGCACTTAGCGAAGAGGATCCTGTTTCGTAGCTCAACTCAAAGATGAGAATTCGTTTTATTTCCTACCTCATAACTACACAGTTTGTAGACAATTGAATAAGAAATAAGTGCCAATGCGTGATACAAGGAACGCTGGTAGATAGCATGTGAAAACCAAATTCCCAGGACTGCTGACTGCAAGCGTTCACAAGATCAAGTGCACGTTTTAGATTTGGCATTCGACGGCGTTAGCTACTGTTGGATAAATCAGCTTAGCCATTTAGCAGCCAAACATTAATTGCACGCAATTAGAGAACAGCTAATTCGCTGAAATGTTCTCACCCCAGTCCAAATAGCCGGCGTTGCTCAGCCCGCAGCACTTGAACTCTTGCTGCGCGAAGTCGATCAGGTTCTGCAAATCCACGTCGTCCCGATACGTGTGTATGATTTTCTCGGTAAACGACTCCTCCAGGAACGAATGCATGTTGTGCGGGAACACGAAGCCCATCACCGCGATCGCCATTTCCAGCAGGAAGAACAGCAGCAAGCACATCGAGTAGAACTTCAGCAAGCAGGTGTTCTCGCGCAGCGCTCCGAGGCATCCGGCGAAGCTGACGATGAAAACGACGCCGCCCGAAATCGCCATCACCAGCGAAATGTTCAGGATCACGTCGTAAAACGTCTCCACGCGAATCCAGCCCGCGGCCTGCCACTTGTCCACGAAGGCGTAGCAGCCGATCCCGATCAATAGCCCCCCGAACAGCCAGAACACGAAATTTAATATGAAAATCATATATTTCACGCACGACGAGACATAAGTAAAGTTCTGTGAGATTCGCGGATGCATTTCGACAGTTTCGATTCCGTAATAACTGCGACGATTTGTCATTTGGGACTCGTGCAAAATTATTGTTCACTCCGACTCGCGGCCCGTGCCCGGTAAATGTTCAAAAGGACTAGCAGCACTTTGGCAAGCTATGCGAACCGTGCGCGACGAAATACAAGAAATTTCTCACTTATTTTTCGAGTGTCGTCCCTTGTTGTTTTCCTCGATTATGACGGGCAAGTGACAAATTCAAAGCGCACGCGTGTTGTCTGCCACTGTTTGGCATCCAAGAACGAGTTTTGTCGGACACTGTTGGCTTTCCATAGATGAGTATGGTCTGGGCGTGTATACATGAGCGCTTGAAGCATTTTCGAATATACTTCAAGTCGATCGTAGACCGACTCCGCTCGACCCGATCGGGAAAATTTATCGGATCGACTTGAAATATGCTCATGTATATTTAACTTGAAAGATCGAGTTGTGTGTATTGGTATTGTTTGTTAAAACGAATTGATTTTGTTTTCTGGGCTGCAACAAAAAGAAAGATAAGCAATGGCAAGGAGAAATATAGT